>JAOQGH010000004.1:14412566-14434497 GCA_025769975.1 Gallinago jamesoni
GGGTGTCCCTGTGACTGCAGGGGGGTCGGACTAGATGGCCTTTGGAGGTCCCTTCCGGCCCAGATGATTCTATGATTTGCAATTCTCACAGCTAAAGGAGATACTAAGAGGGAGAGAGAAAGAGAAACCTGGGAACAGCAGGCAGCTTCCTTGGGAGGGAACTACAAACACAACAGCGAAAGGGCAGCCGAGTTCTTGTGCAAAACATGGTATAAAGCCTGGCAATTCTCAAATGGTAAAAATAATTCAAAGCAAATTCACAACTCATAGCAAATTGAGCAGCAGCAATTCAGAGTGTACTCAATAAAAGAGTACATTTCTTCAGTATAGTCCCTAATAATTTAGCATATTAGTCGCTGTATAATAGCAGCCTATTTCCTTATTGGCAGCATGCTTATTTAGTGTAGATAATTAAGATTAACTAATCAAGCTCTTAGTCATTCTTCCAAGTGAAAAAGAAAGGTATGAGATAGCTTTTAGTGCCACCTTGTTAATCCAGGTAATAAGGATGAGTGCTAAGCTGACCTGTAACGCTGTGCCAGCAGTGACCATTCTTTGTCCCCGTGCAGGAGGCAGCCGAGCTTGTAATTAGAGTGGTCTTTGGGATAGCGCTGCACTGCGCTGCAGAGGGGAAGGCCAAGAAACTGTGGAGACGCGGGAGTACGGGAAGAGATGTGAAAGGGAACAGGAGCACAAAATGGATGAGACAGATGGAGATGCAGGGAGCCAGAAAGGGGTGCAGGCTGGAAAGGGAACTGAAAAGCCACTGAAAAGTGAGGGAAAGGCAAAGGTTTTGGTCCTGCTATGTTGCCTTGGTCAGCCGGAGAATTGGAAGTTGAGTTTTTCAAGCATTAAAGCTTGTTTTCCAGGTAGAGAGATAAGCAAGCAGAGGAGCTTTGAGGAAAGGGAAGTGATCCTGTGATGCTGGAGCTCGGGGCAATAGATCTAGTCCACCGATACAGAACTGACATTTGGGGGTGTAGTTCCAGCTGGATGTTGGCTATTGCTCCATGCTGATATAGTTGACAGGGATAGTTGAACAGAAGGTTAAAATGCAAGCAGCTGTGTATTGGCAGCTCATACTGAAAGTTTTGATGTCTGCAGAAAAAGTAAGTAAACCTCAAAGAGTCATTGACCTCTATCATACTGTCACCTATCCACTTCAGCTCCACTATCAGTCTAGCTGTCAGTGTTTGTGAAAGGACGAGAGAGCCTTTCCTTCAAAGTGACGGGACAAAAATTGAATCACTGCTTCTGGCCAGGTGTGAGGTGAAATGCTTGTGTCCTGGGATGCGTATCTTCTCAGGCCCCTTGCAGCATCCACGATCAAACAGGAGGCATCAGGGGAGTCAATGGTTGTTTTCCCTGGCTTTAGCTGATGTGGTATGTGCAAGAGCAAACTTTTGACACGTATATGGGTAGAGACGGTTCACTGCTTTTTTCAGTGGTGGCCACAAACAAGCACCTGAAAATAGACTCTGACCTTTTGATTATACATGGCAAACTCGCCTGCTCTTTTAGCTGCTGCTGTTGAGTTTTCCCAAGCAATCTGTAAACATAAAATCGGAGTGATTTTAAAAGAAAATGGGTTCATCAGGTCAGTGGCAGTGTAATTCTGGAAAGGGTATGAAAGTAAGGAAGTAATGATAATGCACCAATTGAAGGGCTGATATAATTTGCCACGGCTGCATTGAGGTAAGAAATGGTAAATAAAACTTCCTGTCTGACTGGAACATAATGAGTTCCCTACCTTTTAACAGTGCCTGCAAAATAAATTAAAAAACACCACATGCTGCCTTTCTTCTCTTGCAGATAGTATCTATTTATTAAGGAAAAAGGAACAGTGACAGAGAATACCGCTTCTGCACAACAATACTTGCATTAACTCCAAAGTCCTGCCCGCTGCCCAGAGATGAAGAAAGAAGGGGGAAAGACACTGGCATGGGAATAAAGTGATCTGAAATTGCCACTGACAGTAGAATAGAGAGAGTGATGGGCAGTAAAGGCTTGTCCCTGCCCTTCTCATAACCTTTCTTGTGCTGGAAGGGACAGTGACTTTAGGGAGGGAGAGGATATCTGAAGGCAATTATTGTTTCTGTGAAAGAGGTATTACTAGTGGTGTTTAACTGCAGCCACTGTTTTTATTACTTCTTAGTGCTTCAGTAAAGGTGTTGTTCTTGCTGCCCTGAAATTTTAGAGTGGACTTGTGAGTGCAGGAAACCCAAGAACGGAAAGGAAACAGCTGTGAAAAAAGAGCAATGTTAAAAGGACACCCTACGGAAATTGTCCATAGCCAAAAGGAACTGAGCTCAACAACCCCACTACAGGATGTCCAACATCGGACAATACGTTTCTGGAATATGCAATAATTGGACAATACTTCTAAGACTGCTAGCTGAAGATACCCTTTACCTAGCTGGTGACTCAAATGGATCGCATGAAACTTCTGCGAACATGGGCATGGCTAAAAGCAAGCAAACAAGGAAAAAAGGGAAAATTAAAAGAAAGACTGATTTGTACCTACACACAACAGGCCTCTGCATAGTTGTTCTCATTCCCTTAAACCTCACCACAGGCAGAGTCCCTGTGTCAACTGACTGATCGAGGCCTCTGTGAACTACAGACTGAAATGCTTCTATTTCTTATCTAGAGAACAAAATGGAAACTATGGTAACAGAGACAGACCCAGTAAAGTCCATCAAAGCCTGAGGAGGTAACTCAGTCTACCTCTGCCTAGAGCCCTTGACCTCTCTGCTAAGGCTCCCAACCAGAGGGGCACTCCTTGTGACAGCATGTGTGGGTATATAAAGAGCTCTTACAAAGCCATAACCCACAGCACAAATATTACCGATTTTCACCTGTGCTGCACTTGGTCTCCTAGTTTGAAGGCATATGCATCCCTGCTTTTGGAATATAACTCTTAATCCAGAAACTGAGTTATCCAAAGCATCGGGATTTTGATTGGTAATTTTAGCTCACCCAGCTACATTTACCTTATTCCATGTGTATATGAAACATGTCTGGAAATTGTGCCACTGTTGTAACTTACAGCTTTATGTAAAATACATTTTAAATACAGATAACTATTCTGAATTTACTGCTTTGATAGATAAAAATCATTTAAAGTTTTGCAGATTTTCTTTCTTCTCAAACAACAGATAGAAATTCGAAAAACAGTGTAGGAAACTTATCTCTCCGGCACTTTTCCTGCAGGAAGTACGGAAATTTCTGTAACGCACTCAAAAGAATTTACTGTGACATAACTTAAAAAGTAAAGCTCATTTTTACAGTGTATAGGGTTTTTTGCAACACGGTAGAATTCCTGTATGTCTGACAGCACAAAGAATAGTGTACAAAATACCATGTGGATTTAAATTGACCAAAAGGAGAAGCTGGCTTTTCTTTTCTTGCAGAACCCAAATTCTTTTCTTTTGGGGGCTGGAGCAGGGTGTCTGTGAGCCTCAAAAGAGAAAATAGGTCATCTATTTCAATGAGGAAAGGATGCATTTTGGCTTGTTTTGTTTTCCCACAGCTAGTAACAAACTGCATCCTGAGCTTAAAAGCAGAAAGCTTAGTGAGGTCAGAAGTAAATGAGTCCCTGTGCTGTATTTCTGCCATTTGTCTTTCCAGGCTGATTTTTAACTCAATCTTCAAATGTTATAAGGAGGTTCTTACTGTTATAAAAATAAAATAACACAGAGCCTGGCAGAGCACTGAAGGTGGTGTGAGCCAGCTCTTTGCCCTGGAGGGAAGCGCTGGGCTGTCCCCAGGTGCCAGGAGGCTGCGGCTGAATCCGGCTGGATCCTGGATCCTGCTGGCACCGTAGGAGAGCGAGCCCGGGACACAGGCTATGCCCATGACATTGCAACTGGCGCTTGAGCAAAAACCTGCCTCGTACAGTTTATTCAGCAACAGGGGATGTGGGGCAGAGACAAGCTGTAAGCAGTCATGCTTGACCTTTTCAAAGGCTTTTTTTAAACAAAAGGAGAGCTGGTCATCTTGGAGAAGGTGGACAGCAGGGATAGGCACATCCTGTTGTTATTAACTCGACAAATCGGTGTAAAAGGATTAAGAGGAATGGAAACCAAGGCAAAGTAAGATACAAAAATTTGTCTATATTATATCGCTTGATTTGGGAACTTCTATTGATCTCATGCTGCCATACACAGTATCAAGGTATCTGGCCTCGCAACCACTCATTCTGTGTTCAGAGCTGTGTTTAGGGTGCATCCCACAATACCTACTGCCCCATGGTCATTTAGGACCATTTGCATTGGAAAAATAGAAAAGGAAGTAATGCTTAAAATTTAAAGATACAAACTATATCTATAATTTTTTGTTTTAGATGTATATAAAGGGATATTGAACTATGCAGGATGGAAATCTAGGAAACAATAATTAGACTTGTTGCAAATAAATTTGGCTTAAGGCATCCAAATTTTGAATTGGCTACATAAAAATCCCTCAAAATATGCACCTTTTTGGTATCAGTATAGCACATGTTATAAATGTAACAAAGTCTGAGAGATACAATTTACAGCACAAAACTAACATAATCTCCTGGAAAATTTATATACGTGACAGACTCTGAAATGAAAGAAAAAACAAAAAGCAAACGTATTTTAGGGTAGCAAACAGAATCATAAATAGTGGCTTTGTCATGCACATTTGTGGATTTGTGGAATTTTAAGTGCTAGTGTTGGAGAAGGGAAGCAATCGGCCAGGTGCAACCTGAATTCCAGTTTCAAATTATCCCAGAACCTGTCCTCTAGTATATCAGGTCACTAATACACTAATAAATGTCTTTATCATAATAGCAGAGAGATCAGCCTTTGGCCAGATTTTTTCTGAGAAACTTTAACAGAACTAGCTTTATTCTGGAGATATCAGTATCTTGTTAATTCTGGACATCAGTGGACTTCTAAAAACACCATGCAAACTGAACTTATGGATTAATTGCAGAAAGAATAGATACTACCACTTACCTCTCAAAAATAATCAATATTGCAGAAAAGGCTTGTAAGCAGAATTAAAAGGAGTGGCAATTTTCTTTAATTGAGAGCTTTTCGAGCTATTACATACCACCGATTTTCATGAGGACTTCTTGCCTGCCCCTAGAACACAAAGTGCTAGATTAGTTCTAGAATTAGTGTTACAGCCTGTCTCAGATTTCAGGTTCTCAAACTTTCATAGTTTACCTATTTAAAAAGGAATTTGTGTTTTCCAGTTTTCAGATACATTTGTTAAAATTTGATTCCTTTTCTGTGCCTTGACGTGCTGATGAGTACCATCACAGAGCTATCATCGCATCTTACCCACCAGCAGTGTCGGGCTGTGTAATTTTGGCCGCACATGGTATGGTCAGCAGCCTTAGATGTACACTTGTATAGAATCTCTCAAATATATCTGACAGCTATTAAGATGTAATAGTTTCTGTGCCTTACAGATACGTGTGCAACACCACAATTACCTCTTAGGTTCATGATCTGCTTCATTAACACATATCCAAGTACATGTATACAATGGCTCTCAAGCCCTTGATACAACAGTTGGATTCTCCATACAGGATCATATAAGGGGGAAGAGGGATGTATATAAAGCTAGCTTCGAAAGTTCTATCATGTTTTATATGTTGCTCCTTGCCTTTTTTTGTTGTTTGGTTTTTTTTTTTTGTGTAGTTTTTCACTTTCTCACATTTGCAAATGATACAGTAGTATATGAATTATAATTGAGCGGTAAAAAAGATATTTCTCTCTTTACTAGATGTATGGTATGCAGGAGTCAAAGCAAAGATTTGTAGGCTGCGGAGAGGCAATTTAAAACCATAATGGCTGTTAGTGCTTGCTTATGTTACTAAGTTTATTTTTTCTTTTCTTTCCCCTTTTTATATTTGTGATATAATTTTTACTGTGTGTTTTTCTCATCTGAAAGCATTTCAAAAGACACAATAATCTGCCATCTTGTTTTAGAAAAGGTCATTAGTCACACAAATTGTAATTTAATTTGAACTTTAAATTCTATGGATTTTATGTTTCAGCCTGTAAGAAATATGAAGGAAAATGGAAATGAAACCATCCTTTGGCCAAAACCAAAGGAAATTGTGAAGGACACCTCAGTTGGGTTTAACAGTCTGCCGAGCTGGAAGGATGCTCAAACACATGGGGGTGGGGAGAAGTGTACATCACAGCCATGCCACTACTGCACCCTACACATCTAACCTTTAAAAGGTTCCAACGTCTGCTCAAAGTCTATTTTAAAAAGTAACATTACATACACACACAACCATTTTGAAAAATGAAGATTAAAATCAAGAGTGCAAAAGGATAGATTACGCTTACAGGAGTAATGCAGGGATCTTCCATTGTGCACTGCTGCCTTGATAAGTCAGTTAACATAGTTCATGATATTTAGGAAACCAAATGGTACTCATGTAGTTTTCAGCTTTTATCATCTCTCGTAAGAAGATTCGTTCTTACTTTCCCAAAGTAACAGCTACAGGCACAGATCTGAAATGCAGAGAAGCCAGGCTGTGCTATTTTTATAGCTATTATTAAAAACACAAAAACAATCTCCCCCTCAACTTTACCAACAGATGTTTCAAATGATAGGTTTGGGGGTTAAATAGCCCTTTCATTTTCCCTTTCTCCTCATCTGACATCCCTTCGGTGGGTTTGAGCTGAGCAGTGGACAGGGGAAGGAGCAGTGTTAGGAGGATGCTGGTTGTGGGTCCCCGAGCGCAGCAGGGCTGAGCCCCCACTTGCTGTCCGCACGCCCCGGAGCACTTTTCATAACCAGGGCATCTCTCACACACAGGTTTGATGCTGCAATATTATTCTCCATCTACAGAGCTCTGCTTCATCCAGACTGATGTTTATTCATACTTCGGTACATTTGGAGACCTGCTGCAGGACAAGACCAATTTTGTGGCTGGAATGCTCTGTTTCACTCAGAGATTGTTTCACATCATGTTACTTGTGCACAAGTCATTATTAATATGTTCGGTGGAAAATTAATGTATAAACTGTAAATAGAATGATTTAGTCCCTGTTTTTATCAGTGCAGACCAACACAGCTCTTAATTGCAAAACTGACCTGGTCCCAAAGAAAAGGCCAGCTGTGCCTAATCATCCACGGACAGAACACACCGAATAAAGGAAACGGAAAGTAACACCGAAATGTTTTAAGATGTAAAATGACACAACGTTCAATGAACACTTGCCAACATCATCTCTAATTACTGCAGTGATTAAGTAGTAAAGAATTTGGTCCCCAGGGGATTGCAGTTCTGAAGAAAATACAGTGCCATGTGTTACAGAATTTTTTCTTGCAAATCATTATGGAAATTCTGCTTTCTGTGGTTCTAACAAACTCTTTCTTTGCAAAAACCATGCTTCATTTGTGAAGTGCAGAGGGAGTGTAGCTTGCCTGCTTCTGAAGATTTACATCTTTATTGCCATATATTCAACTTGCCTTTTTAAAAAACCCTTTTATGTCTCTAAAGAAAGAAGCATAGAAAGCATTATATATTTGCATACTGCAAGGGTTCCTCTCATCCTCGCTGAAGAACAAACAGAGAATAGGGAAGGGCTAGATAAAAGCATCGAGACCTTACACAGCATGGCAATGGCCTAACAAACAGCCAGAGAAACTGCAATTAATGCAAGACCAGTTTAAAATCACAGTCCTAGGGGACACCTTAGAAGACCTTTTTTAGAAGTACTTCTATTTCTTTTTTTCATAATTCTCTTAACCACAAGATCAGAATTTTTTCAGCTTAAAAAAAAAAAACCAAAACAAAACACCAGAGCACAACAAAAAAAAAACCCTGAGGTTGAATTACAAAAGCATTTGAATTGATTTTAATTTACAGGTTATGTTTAAACTTTTTATAACTCTGGATCAAAATGTCTATTGTAGAAGCGAAATGTATATTTCACCATAGCGTGCTCATGTTTATTGTGTTTTAGTCTCTCAGCAGGTGTCCCTAGGTATATGCTGTCTTGTCGTTTTTTTATTCAGCAAAGGAAGAGGAAAAATCCTCATCCTCTTGCAGAGCTAGTAGAGGAGACAAAGAACACCAAGGGAATAACCGTGGACCTCCTTCTCTGTTTCATCCTGGTTTCTTCTCATCAGATCCGTGTCTCTGCCTTCGTCCTACTCCTTGCTATACAGAGCTTCCAAACACGCTACAGCATGTTCCACAAAGAAATATTTAGCTTTCACAAAGCACTTTTATCAGTACATCAAAGCCACACAATTATCCCCGTTTCGCTAGTGCAAAAACCAAGACTCAAACATCATCTGTATGGAATATGCACAGCAGGGAAATAGCGCTGTGAGTTCCCAGACTATGAATGCCATACGTATACATCAGAAAGAAGGTAGTAAAGAACAGGGCATTTCTGTGCACAAAGAGGTCAAGAGAGTGGAGAAGGAAAAAGAGGCACCAGTCCCTAATACCTCAGGTTATACTCTTTCTGTTGGCCTAAGAAAGGTATGGAAATAGCCGTAAGCAATTAAAACCAAGACCAACTGATTTCAGACACAGCTTTTAGAAAAAAATATAACACATGATTAAATGTGAGTGAGAAGTGGCAACATAGGCAGTTACCAGCTGTCAGCTGTGCCCCGATGGCCTGGCTACGCCACGCTGCTAAGTATTACGGTAAAATGTATTAGCAAAATGAAAAATAAAACTCTTGGTTTCACCCTGACTACGGTAGTAAATTAAAATGCTGCTTCTTTGCGGGTTGGACTAGATGATCCCCAAAGGTCCCTTACAACCCCTACAATTCTGCAATTCTTGTTTCTTAGTAGATATGAGATTTAGCTGGAAAGGCAACAGATGCTCCGAATTTCAGTATTTAAAATGAGACTCTTCCTTCTTAGCCAAGTTGTTACAAGTATGGGAGAAGATGCTCTTTTTTCCTCAGCATTGAGTAAGATGTTAAACTTAGTTTTCTAAGCTCATTTCATGAATCATTCATGATCAAATACAAACCATCATGAACTCACAAGCTTCCTGGTCGAGAGCACTGAACCAGCAAGAAGAATATTTAGGGAGATTTAATGGGAATGCCAAAACAGTTAAAAATATGACTGGAAGGATCATAAACAGTAAGTGAATCCATTGGACCAGAACACTTATCAGTTGGTTCAGTCCCATTTGTACTATCAGCAATGTTGATAATAAAAGTGTTGCAGATTTTGCAGAGAACTTCAGATTCTCAAATTCTCTCTATTTTTTTTATGCATCTGTAGTTATTTCTGTGAAGGGCATCATGCCATCCTGCTGCACTTGTGACTCACTGAAAATCTTTTTTTGAGACTTAGCAGTATGATGTTCTAAGTAAGTCATGATGAGAAAAACACTCAGTTAGGATAAAATAGATCAAATTGTATTTACAGTGACCAAAAAACTTCTAATAAATGTTGTCTCCACAAAAATCTGAGAAGATAACCGGATTTAGAGGGAAATGGATTAGCTGAATGGCAAATGTGTTGAAATAAGACCAAATATTTGGAAGGAACTGAAAGCAAAAGTCTCCATGCAGTTTTTACCACCCCCTTTTATGTCCTCACTCGATTAGAAAGTGCATTTTTCTGGCACCTGCTCCCATTCCTCATTATCTTGCCAGGGGAGGGGAAAGATAGGAGGAAGAGGGGTCTGGGGAGCACATGCTAAGAGAAAAGGAAGATTAAAAGGCCTTAATGGTTGTAAAGGGAATAAAGAAGATGAACTCTGCTTGTGAAATGGCCAGGTGAACATTAGGTTATGACAATACTACATTCAATGGCACGGACACCACCAAGAGGGTGGTCAGCTGGGAGCCTTCAGCGCCCCATCACAAGCAAAGCTTCATCTCCAAGAAGGGATGATCTTACTCTCCTTGCACCAAATCCTCCAGCACTGCCTCCATAACTCCCAAACAACAGGCCTAGCTCTTTTTCTTTTAATGACTGCTGCAATTGGATATAAACTTACGGGCATATATAGTGGTGACCATCAGCTGATTTGGAAATAAACGTTCACAGGCTCCAAATTCCTTAGGGCTGGAATCCTCTAATACAAAAACTCTTCCACCTCAATCTAACATCTTGGCAACCTCCAAACTACGCCAGTGCTTTCTGGTAGTACTATAGCAAGTTTCCAGACACACCAGTCAGCTGGGCATCCCCTGTGACTGCCTGTCAGAAATGTGACCAAGAGACAAGGAGCAGGAACCTCCATAACAGCAGGCTGCCATCTCTGTCCCCTACCCAAAATGAGACCAGGAAGAGGCATTCTGTCATCATTTTCAAATCCTGTAAAACCACCATGGTGCTATCAAAACACAGGAACTATTGCGATCAGAGACCTCATCTCTGGCAATTTGGTACAAACAGAATACATCCAAAAGGCAGTAAGAAATTAATGAGTCTCTTCTACAGCTTCCCAGCTCATATTTTTGTTTGAAGTTAAGGTGCAGTGGAAAGAAATGAGTTAAAGATGCTAGTAAGTTAAACTTGATCTTTTTTTTTTTTTTTAAGAAAATAAAAATCTTGCAATTAGTCATCCATGTTAAACATAGGCTGTTTCTGTTTTCTATTAAAACACCCCTGGCTTTCTTTTAAACTAACTGTATTAAAAGAAATTAATGAAATTTTTGTATTTTAGGCTTGTGCAGTTTTAGAAACAAAGATCACATGTTTCCTAAATGGTTCTAAATTGCATTTCTAAAGAAACGTAAGTAAACGTTCACCTTTTTGAAAGAGTAAAATCTATGCATTAATTTGAAAAGGGCACTAAATGGCTCCTACATTTAGGACAGGATGGCAAACTCTTTTTACTGCAATGTCTGAGATGCTGCTGCTGGCCTTTGCTATGATGTCAAGTATTGGCCTTTGTGGCATTGCAATTTCCCTTCTAGAAAAAGGTTGATATTTGTGGACCAGATTGCACTGAATGAAATTTGCAGTCTCTGATGCCTGCTAGTGGGACATTTGTTACATGCTCTGTTTTGAATGTAGTAACACATATTTCAGTGTGGCACTGCTTCTTCAAAAGATTAAAAACCTCTTAGTCCTGTGAGACTTGTGTCAGCATCTGATTTCATGCACAAGGTAATCTTTAAATATTAATATGGAGCAAGGTCATGCTCTCTTTAACCCCCAAAATGGAGTTAGTAAATCATGATCTGGCAGTAAAAATATACAGGGCACATCAGTATTTGTTTAGGGCAAAATCTAAATTTAAATTAAACTAAATTGGCTACTGGAATTTTTATAATCACATACACGTAATGTATTATCTGCGGGCAGGGGGAAAGCATGGACATCCTATGAAGCTGTAGTTGAAAAATAATTATTGAGTATATTAATAAAATCTTCCCCATTGACAGCAGAGAACGTGGTATCTGAAATACCAGTTAGATAAATCTAAAGTGGGAATTCAGAATCTCTTGGGGCAAATCTGCTGCTGTCAGATCTCTGCTGACTGCAGCAGAATGAGTCAGTTTACACCAGCCAAGCAGGAGCCTTTTGGGCCCTCATCTAAGCTGAACCACTGATTTATGGCACGACACTGGTAGTCTCTTTGACCTCTTCATATGCCATTCACCCTACTAAGGAACAGGGGAGGGGGGGTGCTGGACCTTGCTGAAAACTAGGTGATAGACCCAAACAGACTTTCCTTAGGCAAAATAAAGCATTTAATAGTTAAATTTCTTGAGAGAGGCTGATGGGTTAGCCTTGTAATTCTAGATACATTGCCATTACATGTTATCCAGAGCTCAGCTCCCAATGCAGCTGAGGTTCATGCCACACATAACTAACCACATTTGTTTTGCTGCCAGGGGACCCCCCTTGCCGCGGAGATGGGGAGTGGCTTTATCCTACAAAAGAGAGACGATTGAACTCTGCAAGGAGTCAGTGTTGTGAGACTATGACCTTTCCTACAAAATACTTAGAGGGCAACTGAGACGTAGCAGTGTCTGGAGAGGGAAAGAGTCTTCATCTGAGAATTGGGAAATAAAAGCAGACAAATGATTTAAATTTAAAAATACTGCAAATGTGCTTGTTAAATAGACAGCAAATGTGTGACTCTCATTTAGAGCACAGAACAGAGTATTTTAGCTTTGGCATTAATGATTTGAACTACCAAACAGGCAAGATTTTCCTTACAGAAGCACCTGAGACAAAAGCTGGTTGTAAATAATTGGCTAAAGCAGTTTTACTTTCCTCTGTGCTTTGCTTCCTAAAGTTGCCGATTATTTCAAATTATGTATATAAATTTTTTCATGTGGACTGTTATGTCCATTGGGAGACGTGCTCAGACTTTTAAACTCATTTCATCTGGCCCTTTTACTTTGGTCTGATCCCAAAAGTGTTTTATAGGCCTCATCTGTAGAGGTAATGGGTGTCTCCGGATCAGGTCATGCAGGCTGCATTACACCAGACACGAGTCAGTCACTTAGAAGTGTACAGAACAGACTTGGAGTCTCCAAGCTGCAACAGCTGTATTTCAGTCTCTAACCCTCCAAAGTGATTAAAACAAGGTTTAAATCAGCCTATGTCACCATTCAGGGCAGGTTCCTCTGCTCAGCGAAGCCCGAATGTGCACTTCAGCAGGAAAGATCCTCCTGGACCTCACAGAGCATTAAGCTGCTTGGTGGCTGTGGTTTCCAGTCTGGGGTACACGGGTGCTCAGGGATCTGGGGATTCATTCTGAAGGCTCTGCAGTGGGAATGAGGAAAAGCTTATTTTCAGTAGGCTTATATTTGTTAAGCAGGTGTCCACACCTCCACCAAAAGCTTTCTTAGAAGTCCATAGATAAAAAAAAAGTTTGATTTAAGACTTTTCTCTCATATATAGCAATTTGATACTAATACTTCACCATTCCTTATTAACAGATTTTTTTTTCAGCAAGTTCAGAAATTGCTTTCAAAGCACATTTCCAATTCTCACTAAGTAGCCCTCACCTGCTAAAAACTCACTGGAGGTATTTTGAAATGTTTAAAAATGTATGGAAACTCAATCCTGTCTGGCAACGCCTCATAGAAATCAAATTCAGAACAACAAAAATATCTTCGTCTGAGGAGGATGTGGAAGCAAAGAAACAAGCCAGTGGGCAATAAGGACACCAAGAAGGAAGCAGCAGATTATCTGACAAAATACAAGACCATGGAAAGAGAAAGAGGGGAGGAAAGGGAGGACAGCAGAGAAGCAAACCTAGAAATCAGCCTGTAGGAGCAGAAAGCAATGCTGAATGTCACTGCACCATCTCCTTTGGCCTGGAAGACAGCAGGGTCACAGGCTACAAGCTTTGCAGGGATGTGGTGGCAGGGATGTGGTGGCTGAGAGGTGGCAGCTGGCAGATGGCACCCCCTGGTGCCCGGGCAGCTCTGCTGGAGCCCTGCAGCTGCATGGCTACTGGGGCAGGGGCAAGTCTCTCCTTCAAAGTGCCAACCACATTACTGTCATCCCATAAATTACTAGTAACAGCAAAACCAACAGATAAACACAAACAAAAAATGTGGCTGTATTTAAAGCAGGCAAGCGCCCTGCTCAGAAAAGGGTCACAAATGCCTCAGGAATCCAAGATTCTGAAACATTACCTTTTAGCACAAACTGTCTTAGAAGGGTGTGGGGAAGTTGTATTTGTCACCGTGTGTGAACTGGACATTTACCAGCATCACAGGATGCAGCACCCTCACAGGATGGAGCAGTCAAAGATGGAGGAAACGTGGCAAAGCTTCATTTTACTAGTAGACTAGCAGAATGGGTGTGCTCATTTCAACCAAACAAGGCTATCTGCAGCTGGCAAATAATTCAATTGAAAAGCTCCCCAGAAATAGTCTCTGAGACATCAGGGAGGGAGACAACCACAACAGGAAACAAAACACAGGCAGCCAGGCTGGGGCTATGGTCATCTGAAGAAGCCCTCAGAAGGAAAAGCTCTTTCAGGAGAAGGGTTCTGGCTTGTCAAGTGCAGAATCAATGACAAAGAAACAGTAGTTAGCATGATTTTAAATATTCCTCTGAAATACGCTATAAATCGTTTTGCCCTTGGGAGAGCCAGAACAAAAGACAAGTATAAAACTGCAGGCAAAATGCAAAAGGCTCCATCTCACTGTGCAGGCAGATGGAGTTATTTAGTAAATCCTCTACAGTCTTCTCTGGGCTATAAGGAAAGGAGAAAGAAAAGCTGCCCAAAGTTTCAGTCAATATTTACCTCTTGGGTTAATAAATTGTGATCCTGACCTCAGCAAAAGTCAATATCTTCTGATTATTATACGCAGGCACCTTTTTATTTGTCCTCACTCATTGTATAATGAGTCACCCGTTTCCACTGGCAACTTCACTTTAATTTTGAATGTCTGAATTGAACAATCATTTATACTCCAAAGGCATAAGACAAAATTACTATAAACTAGAGCTGTAAAATGTGGACTTAGGTTGCTATTTCCAGTGAATAAGCAAGCTTGGGTGGGGGGACAGAAGGGATCAAGGATTAAGCACAAAAAACCAGCCATTTTAAATCCTCTTTTAAATACCTCTGAGTGACAAGGAGCAGAGAGAGGAAAGCCCTGAACTGTGCTATTAAATACAATAAGACTGCAAGTGTGGGAGGAATGAAAAGACAACCTGGCCTGACTAGTGAACTTGTTTTAATGGAACATTATTTTTCTTTCTCCCCAAAATAACAAAGAGCAAAGGCAGAAAATAAATGCCAAGGACAACAAGTATAGTTTCACACACTTGCAAGCCAAGCCACAAAGGCAGATCTGAATGAAAGTCACCCCACACTTGCTGCTTCATTAGAGGTGGGCTGGGCCACAGCTAGAGGGAGAAAATTTGGGGTGTTATTCTCATAATTATGTAATGTTTTATATAATACCACAGGTGTGCACTGTGCTGTACCAAAAGAAAATCAAAGCACAGCCTCCCCCAGCAAGATCAAGAAGCAGCTAGAATCACAATTTTTCTCTTCAACTTCTCGTTTTTCAAACATCCCCCACTGACTATAATAAAAACGTCCTTTGGGCTTACAAGCCTTGTGATGCTGGAAAGATTTTCACCCACACAAGCCACTATGCCCATCTCTTTTTAAGAAAAGTAAGTTATTTTACCAGTTTAAGTTTGTCTGGCTTGACATTATTCTACTATTAATCCCACTCTGGCAAGCAGAAGTGAGAGCAGCACATCTCTAGCTTAAGCACAGTAATTTTTGAACAGTGGAAGATCAGGAAGAGCAAATTGTGATCAAATCATGATCTGCTGTCTTTGTGAACACAAATAAACCCTATATAAGTCATCCTAGAGTACTTCTTCCAAATGCCATATTAGCTATCTGCATGGCACTGCTCTGAAACCATGTGACCTTTTATTGTAAGTAAAAAATAGTTCATTATGACCAAAATAGGCAATATTGTAGCCATGGGAAAATGAGTGCAGAAACACTATCTTCAAACTAGAAAAGCAGCTGTCATTTTCAGATGGGACATTCAGCCCAGCATTAAGTAGTTCAATAAATATTTTTGTATTATCTATTAATACTGTGCTTAAATTCTATATTATTCAAAAAGGTATATCTCATTCAGAAGGAGCAGAGTTGGGTTGCCTGAGCTTCAGACAAAGGATGGCATCATAAATAGATTTTCCCTTCTATTTCACAAATCCAGTTCCGTTTACTTTCTATAAGCACATTTTGAATGGAGACTTTCAGACAAAGTCATTTAGGCAGCTCATACACCACAAAGGTGGTGATTTTCTAAAATAAAAATATATTAAAACAGAATTTAAAAAAATCACCACCGCCACCAAGAAGGCAGAACCCAGAACCGGACAATGCTGAAGCTCAATAGATTAAAGATTCATTTGCTATCCTCAGATCTGCTCCTACTAAATTCGGATGTTTTTCACCATTAACTTAGTTGAGATCCTTGATTTCCATCTAATGACCTGTATCAGCAACCGCCACCATTACATCAGTACCAACAATTAGACATGCTAATTCATGTGCCGTTAAACAGCATGCATATCCATAGAGGAAGGCTAGAAACTGTCTTATGAGAAGAAATTAATGAAGTTTCAGTAAATTTTAATAAATCTGTGGGCACTTTGTAGCTATAGAAGGCTTTCATCAACAGCCTTGGAAATGGCAACTGATTTAAACTCATCAGAGTCAACAGACACAAACTGCAATAAGGCGGGCAAAACGTGGAAGAATTTTGTGGTTTCTGAAAGCCTAGCATGCTCCCAGGGTGAGTCTTATTTTGGAAAAGAAGTTATACCTCTGCATATTTTAGCAGACAATCTTGAAGTACATTATCTTGAAGAGAATGGGAAGAATCAGCCATAGCGGGACATTCCATTAATCTGGTTGACTACATCTGGAGCCCAAGGAACTCAAAGCCAAAGTCCTTCATAGCAACCTTCCCTGGCCAAACTCAAATACTGTAATTTATATATTTACTGTGAAATAAGGAAATGTGTCTGCCTGACCATATTGGGTAAGAGTACAAGCTAAGCTTCTCATTTATGTTTGGGAGGAAGGCCATGGAGGAGCCTGTCAACACCAGCATCCCCAGCCAGATCCACTTTTGATAGTCTGCAAGTACCAATGATCACTCTATATTACAGAAAAAAAGCAGCAGTGGCATTTTTCATGATTGTAAAATGTTTTTTCTGTGTATTCACTCTTTCCTATTTCAAGGACAAGAGTCAAAGGACCTAAAAGACCAGTCAGCTTTGTAGATAGCTGAGGCCTTCAGGTCACGTTTTATTCAGAGAAAAGGCACAGCACGCATGTTTCCTAAAAGGCAAAACTGGGGATGAAACAATTGCCCTTCCCTCCCATACATTTCCAGAACAGAATATCCATAAATAGAGAGAGGAAATGTTACTCAATTCAGAATAAGCCATTTTATGCAGTGTATTTGGAAATGCTTATCTTGCAGGAGACGTAATTCCAAAGTCTCTTTCAAGATTCCAAGGCCTGACAAAAGAGGAGATAATGTCCATGGTGATACTGTTTTCGAGGCTATGCAGAGTCAGGAAGCTAACTTCTCCAAGGAGGGCAAAGTTTATCACTCACCAGGAGAATGAAGAAACTCCGAATAATTAGTCCTATGCCATCCTCAGATGCTGCAGGAGAGATAAGGAGAAGCATGGCAGGGAAAAGGTCCTGGCCAAAGGCCACAGGGAAGTAATTCACAGTTTTGGATGCCACTGCAAGAAATGCCACCAATGTGGAAGAGGCAACTGAATCAAAGTGCTACCACCAGAGAGCACCTCACCAGGGAGCAGAGCTTGGACCCAGGTTTTGGACAGCATGATTTTTCCTCTCTGCCGTCTGCAGAAGGAAGCTTCACTCCTGCCACAAACAGGGCCTAGTTGCTGGCAGAGCTGTGCCCCGAACAACACAGGACACAGGCAGGGGATCCACCGCCCATTTTTGAGAAGCCTTCATCTGCACTGGGACCAGGCTGTGAAATGTCTGCAAGACCAGGACTGCAAGCTGGAGTTTGTTCTTAAATTTCACAGCAAGCCAGTGCAAAGAGCAGAGGATATGTTCGATGTGTTTTTCGTAGCTTGTGCTGGTAAAGAGATTCAGTGAGTCTCATAAATTAGTACGAGCTCCTGAATCCTAAAGCAACGTAAGAGGGTCTTGTGAAGGAAGGCAGGAGGCAGATAGTTTCTGCAATGGAAAACAAATTACTTTTGTTAGAGAATTTTGGAGGTACTGAAGAATTATTTTTACTGGCAGTGGAGATACTAACAGAGATGAATGTTATAAAATAGTAATTCAACAGCTATTTCTTCACAGTCACTCTCACCATGGGATGTATGTGATTTTAATTAATAAGCTTAATATCTTCAGCTGGATGGATTTCTGTTTTCCTCTGTGCTCTGTCTTCTCTTTATTTTTCCAAGCAACAACCTAAAATATAAAGCACTGACCAAAACATAACGGAATGGACTAAAATGTAAGACCCATAAAACTACTTGTTTACCATACAAGGCGTAGATTAATATTAGCAAGTGTTTGAAAGCACTGAAAGAACATTTGCAGTCTGTACCTTTATGATCAAGTAAATCCTTGCTTTATGCAGAAAATAATATTCAATAAAGAATACAATCTATATCTTGAATTATATAAAAATCACAACACTTCTTTTTTGTGCTCCTCTAAAATTCAATAAATAGTTCAATAGATCTTCTTTATTCCTTTCACCCTTCTGGGGAAAAAAATGATTCTCAGGCAAAGAGCTCGCAGGCCAAATTTCAATCTGAAAATAATCTTTATAGCTGAGTTATAAAACAATGAGAATACGGGTTTATGATGTGAAAGTTGATGCAGGCTTTACTGCTTTGGTGTGATTGGTGAAGCTGTATTAAAAATAAATAAATTTAAAAACCCAAACCCCCCAAAACCCCAGCATGCTTTATCCTTTGACTAAATAATAGCAGCCCAATGCTATCATGACCATATAAATCTAAAGGCTTAAACTACTCCGCCCTTATTATCTCTTCCAAAAGAAAAATGTTTATAATAATACCTATATTGACTTTTGCTTTTTGTTCAATAACAAGATTTACTGCCCCACTCTTCAGTCAATTGTAACCTCTTTGGGTCAACAAATCTCGATACAGATCTCAATAGAAGTCAATACCTGCTTATTACTTACCTCCGCATTTAGACACCTATCACAAATTCTTATGGGCATCTCCTTGACGAGAAGAAATAAATACTTCCTGCTTAGTTTCTATACAAAATAGGCTTATGTGCTTTTCTCACAGTCTTTTTTAAAGCTGTGAGACAATGCCATATTTTAGGAAAACAATATTATACTTTAATTTCTGGAACTAGGAATTAATCTTGTTTAGCTTCTCTGTGTTGTTTCCTTAAAAATTCACACACTGACCTACTTGTAATTACTATTTTTTCCCCACATAAAATGTAAGTGAGAAATCTGATATTTTTTCTTAACTGAGAAAGACAAATAACAGTAAAAATTAAAAAGCTACTTGAGAGTAATAATATGCAAGCTAACATCCCAGAAGTTCAACAGAGAAACATAACAATCACTTTCTCAGTTGCATTTGTATAAGGCTAGGATAAAAAAATGAGCTTTGAAATTCACTATCACACCTGAATTTGTATATGAACTGATTCTGTATTTACATAGAGTCAATCTTCAGATAACGTTTTTGGTACCTAAAGTGCCAAACATTTGCTATGAGAGGATAATCAAATCAGGAATTTGTGTCCTATATGTGAACAGATTAAATGGGTATTTATTTACCATAAAATCCAAAAGCTTGTATGAGAATCTTATCATAGAGTTGGATAATGAGAAATGTATTTTAAATACTGTCTCACTGCACTTGTTTTTGAGAATTGGATTACTTACATCATGCATGTGTTCAGAATGGAAACTGAGAAAATAGTGCTATAGAAGTCTGGAACACATGGTAAGGAAATGTCAACAGGTTGCAGAAGTTATGTTCAAAAATGCCTTTAGAAGTGTCTGAAGTGCCTGCAAGGAGCATCACTGTACCGGTCTTCTCTAGTTGTACATGCAATAGAATATTAGTCATGTCAAACCCAGTAGACAACAAATGGAGCAATGACCCTTACCTTATTATTTTGTTCTCTCATCTTAAAATCTTCATTTCAGAACACCACAAATGGCAATCAGAGTGTTTGTACTTTCCGTAATGGAAGGTTGGAAGGATAGAAGGAAAATAATGACCAGTGTAAGTGAATATGCAAGATGCAACCATAAATCAATTTTTAACTTTTACTTTTTAGCCTAGCCAGTGTAATTCATATAAAAAACATCTAAGGCTTGCTTAATATGGCACACTGCCAGCACTGTCCCATAACATCTGCATTATCTCAGGTAACAGGAGGCTATGCAATCTGCTGTAACTGCTTTCTTGTGATTGTCACTTAAATCCCAGAGTCTGAAAAACTTCTATTAAGTGAAAATTTAGATGTGGCTTGTGAGCAGGAGATCCCATCCTCAACTTATTGACATCCAGTTTGCATATAACACAGGGGATAAAAGTAGTGTGATGCATGAGAATCATACCTGGACTTACCCAAGAAATGTATTTGACTAACAAGGTGAGCCAATTCAGAATTGAATAGTTTTTCAGGCTAAAAAAAAAATCAATATTATTTAGAGGATGTAATAGCATGCCTAAAAAAAACATTTCTAGCTTTTTAAAAATAGATAAAGCTATATTGATTTACAAAATGTAAGGCGTTAGGCTGCTCAGATACACACAGCTGTCATGTAAAAGATCTAGGTCGAGAAACACCAATAAAACTACCATTCATCTAATTAGTCAAAGAGCACAGTGAAAGGTCAAGCAAGGTTAAAGTGCTCTGTCTAACGTCTGATGTTCCTGCAGGATGACAAGTTATTCTTTACAACCAGCTTTAATGATTGTCTCCGACGGCCCCGTGTAGGCTGTGTGCTCTCTGGGCAGAGGGGCTGCAGCAGGGAGGCACCGAGAACCTCCTGCCTCCATCACACCTTGTCCCCAGCCACAGCTGACCTTCTGCTGAGCCCAGCCTAGTAGCAGTGCATCGTTTACGCCCTCATAGCAAGAGAACTGGATCTGTAGGATGTTTTGATCCAAAATACACATGTATACGTAACTAGAAGAGAAGGGAAGCCCAGTTTCCTCACCCCATGCCTTCTGCTGTGGATCTCTGTGAGGAGGAGGAGTGCAAGTGTGCTGGTGAAGGGCAGATGCGGTGGGATGCAGCCAGGAGTTATAAATGAGAATTTATATGACCAGTGCTGCTGCATGGAAGCTCTCCGTGCATACCAAGCGATACAGCAAAGATCCATCATAATAGGGAGAAAATGCTAAAATTAAACTACAGTAACTTCCCTAGAAAATAAGAATCCAGGATTTGGTTTCTGTTCTGGCAAATAGTGAGAATTAGGTTTATTGAACCTGACTGTGATGCATCTCCTTCACAAAAACTGATAATAGCAAAACCATCTCAAAATTAAAACATTAGTGCATTTTTATGTGACACTAATTAAAGTGGGTGGACTTTTGATACCGCAGTATGAAGGATGACAGTAATCGACATGGATGAAGTGCTGGTAAGAAACACAGCAGAAATCCAACAAAGATCAAGTGCCTGAGTAAGGGAAAGTGAAGGAAAGAGGAAGAGACGAGAAAACATTTCTTGAGGGCAAAAATAAGGTTAAAGGATGATCATTAACGTGCTACTGACACTCCGCAGTTATAATGAGGACTGTGAAAATGAATACATAATAAAGAATAATAATAATAGTTGAGTAGCACCAGCTAGATGGGAAGAGGCAGAGGACAATGGGAAGATCAGTCTAATAACAGGGACATTCTGCTCAGACTGTGGCAAGGGCCTTGGAAGATGCTCAGAGGGAGGAAATCTCCATGGAGATTCATGAAAGCTGTTCCTTATTATTATTTTGCAGAGGTGTTTCTACCCCTGCACAAGCCCCGAGGCCCATTCAGATTTCATGAAGGTCCTAGAAGATGAAACCTAACTTTGAAATGGGAAGAGCTGAAGTGGAAGTGGTGCTTTACAATCTTCTGAAGGAGCAGCTGAGCTATCTACAGGTCTGTCTGTGGCTGCTACCACACCCATGGTCCCCGCTCTGACAATCCACCTTTCCCAAGAATCTCCTGTGCATTTTAAAATATAGAATCACAGAATCACAGAATCACCTAGGTTGGAAGGGACCTTTTAAGATCATCTAGTCCAACCAATAAAAACAAACAAAAAAAACCAACACCCACACCACACAAAACACCACTCAACACTAATGCATGTCCCCGAGCACCATGTCAACTCATCTCTTGAATACCTCCAGGGATGGTGCCTCAATCACCTCCCTGGGCAGCCCATTCCAATGTCTGATAACCCTTTCAG
>JAOQGH010000004.1:14434597-14460635 GCA_025769975.1 Gallinago jamesoni
TCCCTGGGCAGCCCATTCCAATGTCTGATAACCCTTTCAGTAAAGAAATATTTCCTAATATCTAACCTGACCTCCCCCGGCGCAACTTGAAGCCATTGCCCCATGTATCATCTGTAACTTGGGAGAAGAGACCGACCTCTCTACAGCCTCCTTTCAGGTAGTTGTATCATTTACGTTTCAACACATCATGTTTCAGATTTTGATTTCAAAATATTTTCATGTTAGATTATTGACCAAACATAGGATTCTGGATCAGTGTCTTTATAGAGCAGAGAGGAACCAAGTGATGACGGGAGGAGAAAATACTGAAATGTTTGGTTTTAATCCATACTAACATATGCACTTCTTATCTTCTGAAACAGAGTTCCAGTTAGCAAGGATATGAACCACTGTCACTACTTACAAAACTTGAGCTGCCTCATTCACTATTTTCCATAGCTACAGAATTAATTGATTACAGGATTGATTACAGCTAGCATTTGGTTTGATTATATTTTAGTTGAAAATGTTCGGATGTATTCAAGATTTTCTACTATCAGCCTTTCAGAAGGCAAGAGATGATGAGGTTGATGGAGCTACCAATGCAGCCAACTTTTAAGTGGGGTTTTGACTGTGAGGGTTATCGTTACAGGAACCTCACGAGTTCCAGCACATATTTCACTGGCAGAAAGTAAAAAGCGCTATTGTGTTATGTATTCCGTTCCAGTTTCTCACTTGGAAATAGTTATGATTGTCATCCTTGGCCAGGTTTAAATTGACATTTTTATCACAACATTCCTGGCATGGTACTGCAAGTTACTTGCTTGTGAGTAGCTATCAGCTGGCAAAAATTTAAAAGGAGGTTGGTTGATTAAAACTATATGCCAAGAGGTATACAGAGACAACAAAATAACCGAAAGCAGCCAAAGGCAGCAAAGAGGCCTTAAAAAAAAATCTTTTCAGAGAAAGGAAACTTATACATGCAAAAGAGTCATAAATCACACATCTTCATTTAATATTTGATCATCAAAAAGCTAATAATTAAAACTAGGAAGGTTAGGTTGGTCAGGTTTTACAGCTGACTGCACTCCCTGTGCATGCTCAAATCAACACTTACGAGATTAATTTATAAACTCTTCAAATTCTGAATCTCCAAGGTTTACACTCTCTGTGCGTTGTTTGCATAATGCAGTTTTATACTACTAAAGCACTACCTATAAAGGAATTGTTTTTATATTCAGCACATTAAAGATACCGCACAACTCAGATATCGTACTGTGTTTATGCCTGAGATAGCAGGTAAAGCGAATCGTTCTGATTATCCATGAAGCAAACGTAGGAACGTGGATGTTTTGGGAGAGAGTGCGCCCTTAGTGAAATTAATTCCCCAGTGGTTTTATTAAAGTCTGTAAATTGCATTATTTTCCCATCATATTTGAAATACTGCACTTCCTTAATGCTTGCTCTAACCCATGGCATGCCATCTTCCCTGGGGTGTCTAGACATGGTGTCTTAGATTTATGTGTATGATCTCAGTGTGTTACAACATCACTCCTGACTAATGCATTATTACAATACTTACATATATTCCCAAGTGTCACTGTATTGATTAGAAAATCACCAATCTGCATATGCACACCATCTGTGCTTCAGAGAAGCAAAACATGCAGGATAACATTTGCCTTACTCAAAGGGAAATTCAGATACTACTAAAAGAACAAATGGGAACCCTTCTTTATGTTTTGTTTTGTAAAATAACAAAGAAAATGAATGCTGTTTCTGCAAAACAGTCCGTGCCTCCGACAGTTTAAAACAGAAGCCTTTTCTTTTCTACACAGCAAGGAGATTTACCCTCAGTTATAACATGCAAACAATCTGCCTTTTCAGACAGACCAAATAATATGGGAAGGAAGCATACTGCTGCAATGAATTTTAAAAATCTCAGCTCAGATGCAAGAATAGGGGACTTTTCAGCAGAAGGGTCTGTAGTCAGCAGCGAGACCTTTCTCAGCTGAATGCTGCAAGAGTGGTTGTAAAAGATGAATGAGGCCCTTGCTTACTGGGGTGAAATGCTTTTAAAGGACAAGAATCTGCTTATCTTTGATTGATTGCTCAGTCTGATACTTTCCTTTATAAAGTTTATTGACTACAAGCCCATAAATCAAAGAAAAACAAATCACAGGTTCAATTTTGGGGGCATTGACATCCTGCCATCTTGCAGCAATATCTTAGAAGTCACAGGGCAGGGAAGAGGAGGGATGTGGGAGACTCACAGAGACTGAAGCATCTATTTCAGGTAAACTAGTACTTCAAATGTTTGTAAATGATTATTCATTTGTGCCCTATAACATTTTTAAGTCAAGAGAAAAATGCAGACAACCGAGCTACCCAGATTATTTTTTTAAAGTCCTTAAACGCAGCATTTACTTTTAACAGACATACTTTTATTGTGTTTCTATGTATCTCTCTGGTTCTGCAAGATTGTAGTCACATTCCCACACATCCCTCACCCTCTGTAAGGATGTTACATTTGCAATTTCAACTATCAAAGCAAGAATGAGATTTCTTTCAGGGGGATTTGAGGGCTTAGGAAGCTCAAAATTTCTATACTGAAACACCCCATACAGCTGCATGTAAGGAAGGCACTAGCCATAGATCTTGCTCATATGGGGCATACAGGATAATATGACAGCACGATAATACAGATTAATTTGTGCTGTTGACCTTGACACACTGTTCTATTGTGTCTTCTTTTAAAGTCAGCACTCGGGTCACTAGAACATCTGGTGTTTAACAAAAAAATCCCATTCTGAACTGCTAAATGTGTTGAAACAAATGGTACTGTACTATCATTACACAGTGCAACCTTTCTGCTAGGGGTCTAATTTCAAGGCTACCCTGACTGAACTACATTATTATTAGTGGTTTTATAATTCACGTCTTGCCACAGTACACAAAACACCTAATTATCAAAAGTAGCCTTTTAAAAGCTGGATTGTGTTCCATGTAGACGGGACTGACTGTCGCTTTCTTTTCATTTTATCTTTGGAGACATCTGGAAGGGCTCAGCCCGCACATTGCTGAACCTCCTGGCCTCGACCCAGCAGAGCACTTTAGCATTCACATGTATTTATCCACATAAGTAGCCCCCTATATTCTAGCAGGACATGCTTTTAAGTTATCTGTGCACTAGACTACCTCACTGAATGTATCGACTGGGTTCACCACATTGGCTAGAAATTGCCCAGCACTCAGAATTGAATCCTCCACATCTTACACCCTGTTATTTGCAGCTTGTGCTCAAATCTAACCTAGTGCTCAACACTGGGAAAAGCTGATGCAGCCATTTAGGAAGAGACTGAAGACCAGGGAGATGATCGGTGGCAAAGAGTAAACAGCTTTGTTTCACGGGTGTTTAATATGAAAAAGAAAAAGCAAAGGGTGATGGCTCTGCCCTAGAAGGTATCACAGCACCTTACCACCCCTCTGACACCACTGCCATCCCCACCTCTCCAACAACTCTGTTTCCCAGTAGAGATTCTCCATGCAACTAAACACAAAGGTTGTCTCTGTAGGATCCTAGGGAATCTCTCAACGATTCCGTGGAAAGGACTAACGGTTTCCAGTGGTCTGATGACCTTTAACTGACCTGAAGCAGATTGCAAGGTTTATTAGCATTTCAGCTTTCCCAATTAGTAGAAGGGCACACAACTCAAGCTGGGCTTTTCCAATGGCATTGTGTTTATGCCATGAATCACATGAGAGGGGTGATTCTCCCCTGCTTCACAAATCTGTCAGTCATTTATACCCCAGCAAAGCAAGTACGAAATGTTACTACTACACTTTTTTACCCGATTTGCCCTTACTCTGCAAGGGCAGGCAGAAAGAAATTAGCCATGAGAAATACACCAGTGGCTAAGTCCTACATATCTGACATATCAACCTTATTTTTTTGTAAGGTGGGAAAAATCCTCATGCTCAAGATCATGGAAAATTACTATCATAGAATCTTATAATGGTTAGAGTTGGAAGGGATCTTAGAGATCATCAATTTCCAACCCTCCTGCCCTGGGCAGGGACACCTCCTACTAGACCAGCTTTCTCAAAGCCCCATCCAGCCTGGCCTTGAACGCTTCCAGGGATGGGGCATCCACAACTTCTCTGGGCAACCTGTATACTACAGGCATCTATGAACTAAAATGTGTGAGTCTCAATGTCTGAGAAGGGACCACTACCTCAACCTGCTGAGAAAAGGGAACACTGCTAAGGTGAGCATGCGGGTGTATTTACAAAGAGCAAAGGATGCCCATGCTGAGCCAAGCAAAGAAAGGGATCCAGGATGAGGCTTGAGGTTGTTCAGCACAGGAAAGAAACAGCCCAGAAAATGTCTTTAACTCACAGGAGGAGGAAGCTGTTATGCTGTTACTTGGACCAAGGCGAAGTCATTCCCGGTTGTTTTAATTGTGATTTCTGCCACAAAGTCCCAGCTGATCTCCATAAGAAGTTTGTATACAGTCACTGGAAAGAAGAAAATAGATAAAAAGTTGGAGATGTCTGAATGAGAAGACAGCATTGAGCAATCAATCACCACAGACCTAATCTCATTAACTCCTCCTAAGATTTCAGCCATCAGAGTCTGTAGTTGACAGCTAGTGGAGAACTGAGTACAATGAGACGTCTTTTAAACATCATTTTTTCAAGCCATTTTCCTGATCTTTTAAACTTGTTTGTTCTGCAGTTTCTTAGAACTTACAACTGCTGAAGGAAGTAGAGAAAATCCAGAAAGAAAAAAAAAAGTAACTGCTCTCCTATGCAGCTTCATGCCGCTGGGTCAGTGATTAACAAAGACAAGGTCCTACTGCAGGGAAGCTAAATGGAGTTCATTATGGACATGAAAGTTAGCAGGGCCAAAGAGGTGAGACTATAGGAAAGAGGATGAAATAAGAGCCTAACAAGTGTGGATTTTACTTCCTCAGTGCAATAAGGATAGCTTTTAACTATCAGCTACTCTAAAAAAATATGTATCTAGATAATAGTGCCATCAAGATAGGTACTGTCCTATATACTATACTCTTTTGTAACTACTCAGGAAAACTAAAATCAAAATGTATGATAAAATCTAGTGTTGAGCTGCAACAAGTAATCTGTCTTCCAGACTGAAAATTTGTTTTTGCACTTATTCCTGGAAAAAATTGGAAAATGGAAAGATAGATGAATAGCATTTAAGTGGATTAGAACGATGTCATTAAACCTGGATCTACCTCCAGGTACCATCTACCATCCACCTCCAAATCCCACAAAACTATGAATTTGTCACCAGTTGGAGTATACTAGGCAAGATGAAAAAGGAATCAACGGACAATAATGTAAACTTTCAGCAATCGTTAACATGAGAATTTTGATGAAACTACCGAGGACCCTACAGCCACTTTGTTCTCCAGAAGGTTTTTGAAGGGCAGTTTGAAATAGGGCTCTGTGATTTAAAATTCTTAAGTATTTGAATGAAAATCAGGTTTGTAATAGCAAAAAAAACCCCAACCCTAAAATAATAGCAAAAAAACTACCATACTGGCACATAATGATAATTATATTGCTAAACCTTGTAAGATCTTGAAAATATCATACTTTTAACTTTGCTCCCACTGTTACATGTTGTCAGACTTGAAGAGAAAATGAAGAACCTAATTTGTTATTTTGCTCAGATAACAACAGTTATAAAAATAGATTAACTGTCAGTATCATGAATTAACATCACAGAAGTACAGAGGCTCAAATAACAGGCTTAGGGCATAAGCAAAGAAGCAAGAACTAAAGAGCTAATGCTTTGACCTGGGAAAAGATAGCAACACCACTACTGCGGAAAAATGCTTACATAAAGTGAAATTTGTGTTTAATAATTCTGTGTGTTTTTAAAATCTATATTTTGTTTTGTTCTACATACAGAGGCAGCTTTTCATGTTAAAGCATAATGCACTAGATACAAAAGCTGATGCTCAAGTTAAAAATCTGCAGCTTTTAGTTCATGCTTTAAATCTTCCCCCCCCCCCTTTTTTTTAGAAAAAGAACCTCTGAACGTCTAAATGATAACATGTTTCAAGTAGCTGCTCCTTCCCTGGAGTTGAACAAAATTGAAAAGATCAAAGTTAGTACAATCTTGTTCAAAGGTGAAGAGGTGAAATCTTATGTGTGCTGGAGGATCAGAGCAAATAGAAATGTACAATGCTTAGTGTGCGACACCTGAAGCCCACTTTCATCAAGGTACCTCATTTTCATCTGAATTCAGAATGTAACTCATTTTATGGTAAAATAAGAAACAGCACAGGATTAGCTTGGTTGCAAAGAAAAGAAACCCTTGCCCAACACTGAAAAGTAAACATCAGTAAAAGGTGAAAATGGTCAATTTTTTTTTTAGAATGACTAAATTCACCACATTAAATTGTATATTTCTTCTTTAAGTAGCATTTATATAATTGAGTAAAATGAAGCCATTACACCCACGATGTTTCAAGTATCATAATGCTGTTGATAGTTGAAGAGTTTCCTGAAAAAAACACTGTGTTTTGAAGGGGGCTGCAGAGAGGGACATCTAAAAAGGGTATGTTTTTTTCCATAAAATCTTCATGTGACTGATGTGCCCTGACATAATGTATCACGATGAAATACAGCTGCCAAAAAAGAACTTCAAATGATGCCCTTTTTCTGGAGAGAGAAAAAAAAAAAATGTGATAAGAAAATAGGTACCTTTTCAGCAAAAGCTTTTAAAGCTTTAAAAGCACGGCAACCAGTAAAAAGGTTCTCAGGTAAAGGCTTCTTTACTCAATTTTGTCTAAGTACCTAGAAGCTAAATGGGGAGAAAAGGGTATGGAAAATAATGCTCCAGCCTCTCTGAGAACTGGAGACATCCTGAACACAAGACACCATGGCACAGAAAGACAAGAGGGTTTTAATGTCCTCATCCTGCAGTGACATTTTCAAACACATGGGAAGATCCATTTCTAAATTATTGGGAATTGTGCTACATTTCGCTAATAATGCTAATCTGTGAATGTTTTACCATAAACTTGGACTTAAACAGCGCAAAGCAGTCACAAACATGCAAACATTCAGAAGCTGAATAGAGATCTACACTTCAATTTTCCCTTTTTGAATATGTAGAGCCTTTTTTACATATTTACCAGTCCTGGGGCTATTGCTGTAGGGCTCTCAAATTCCAACTTGTACTTCGCTGCCCCAAACCAGTAAGTATTATTGTATACACTATGTATTCTTGACCTAAAAAGCAGGTCTGCTTGGGAATACTATAAAAGTGTTTTCTATACAGCCCTCATAGAAGCAATCCCACACAGCCACATGCCCTTTTCTTGAGGATTCGCCCAGCACATCTACACCCAAATTCCCATGTTCGTCTTCTTTCAGCCCTGACAGAAAATCTGCTAAAAACAGTGGTCAGTCTTCCAGTGGTAGCTCTAGAAAACAAACTGCTGGAAGTAGAGCACGTGGAGATGGTGGGGTCTGCAAGCTGGTTGTGCACTGGGGTTCAGGGACAGGGCAGAGATAAAGGTAGCATGACATCCAAAGAAGAGACATCCAAAGATTAAGAAAGCACGTGCAGAAAGTGGCTATATCCAGCATAATACATGTGCACAATTAGACTGGGTGCAACTGAATCTTTCACCAAACCACTATCTTATACTAGGTCAGAATTTATGTTGTTCAAATGTCAATACCATTTGGATTGTCAATTGGCATAGATTTCTACTAGTTTTGTTCTTTGCTACATAAAATTCCACCTCCAGCTACCACGAAGTATGATCCAAAATGCACATAAGCTGGTCCCAAAGCGGTGACACAATCTGCTGCTTCACACATGTTAGCACAGGGCTTAGAGTAGAGAAATCAAGCTCACATCCTTTCCTCTTTATCTGCATTTCAGGTCACCATTTCTTATTTTACCCTTGGGGTACAAAAAGAACTGATCTATTGTCCTACATCCATGGCCAGCCTCCTGCGATTAATCTGAGCAGATAACCGTAAAAGGGCTGCAGGTGGACTAAATCTCTCGATGGCAGGGAAACTCTATGTGTTTCATAAGAAATGTTACTTTGACATAAAATATCTAGGGATCAGTCACGTTGTGCAGCACAGAGCGGCTGACTTGCAAAGGTTGTGCCAACTGTGTGTCTTTACGCTTGAGTTTGCTCTTGTGTTTTGGTGGCATGTAGACAGTCGTATTTGCTGCTTTGAAAGGGGTGACCTGCTGGGATTTCAGGCTTCTTCTGATGCTCCCAGCAAACCTCCTAAGCTCCCTTACATGCTGTTGTTTTACATAACTCATGAACAATGTGTTGCAAGCATAAAGAACAGCTTTTAGTCACTGAAGACAACACCAACAGCGCTGTTTTGAGGCATGGCTTCTTGTTCCTACATGACTGTCCCGTGCGTCTGCACAACAGAAAACACGTAGCCAGCCACTGTACTGGTGCACTCGTGACAAAGTCTCACAAGGTGGGATAATAGGTCAGATGTACCATACTGTTATTGTTCCTTTCTGTATTTGTATTTGTTATGGACTATAAACCCCAACGATCCCATGAAGGGCTGCGACCATGAATCCCAATTGGCTGAGCAGGGCTATTTCATGGTGGGGCGAGTCCGGCAGTAACGAATTCAGTCAACATAATGACCTGAGTTTCACTGCACTGCTCTGCTTCCTGGGAACCTGCAGAAGATGAGTGACTGTGTCATGATCATAAATTCAGACACATACAATGCTGAAATTTCTTACAGAGCTTTAAGTCCCTTTGAAACGGGAGACTAATAAATATGGTGATCGTATTTGCTATTTGGCAAAAATATTAATCAGGAAAAGTTAATAAAAATATATTACTCAAAATTGTGCAATAGAAAAATATGTTTTTTTTCTTATTCATGGTTATATGAATGCAAAATGCCAAGGATTTTTCATCTTTAATACCTAAGGGATTTATAAGCATATTGCATCCATAAAACTTGGTTCATCAGTACAGTACACAGCCTAGATATGCATATTTAATTACTCTGAAAGTAATTTACTTGTACAGATGGTGGTATTAGAAGGTCTTACTTCAACTTAAATTACTTCTATTTGAAAAATAATGTATTTTTGCTATGAATCCTGAGTGAAGGATTCACTCTTATTACAGATGAATAATACTTGACAATTGTGATCAATCTGTGACTAATCTAATACTTCCTCAATAAACATTTTGTTTCAAATTTTACAAACCAGAGCATCCTCTTTGCAGGAAGTTGATCTAGTAGCATTTCGTGTACAAATGTGATCACTGTGAGGGACCCCAACATGCTTTTGGGGTAAGTGAATAAAAAGCCGCAGAACATTTTGTTGAACATCCCTGAGACTTCCCAAGCCAAAGAGGCACTGCAAAATTGTTTGCATTTTTCTGTAGATTAAGCAGGGATTAAAGCAAATGGGTGCATTTCAGGAAAATACCTGCCAGGCAAAAGATTTCACTGACTCTGTGTGCATGTGGGGAGTTTGGGACGAGCTTTAATAAGAGAGAATTCAAAATAACCTGTCCTGGCCGTGGGCAGCGAGCTCTCCCAGCAGCGCAGGCAGCAGGGCTGTGCTGGATGCCCACTCCACCACCATCCCCCGGCTCGCACCACTCAAGTAACAGCAATTTCCAGGAGCGAGCGTGCAGCAGAGGCAGCAAAAGCTGGCAGCGTATTGCATTAGCTCTTACACCCTTCCTGGGAAAACACAACTGCTTCTTTGAGCGAGATTGTTTTCTTGTACGGCACCATAAAAGGTCTACATGTGTTTGTTAGACTTTCTTCAGCAAACATCCATCTTTATTAAAGCGCTGGCTATCTCAGAGGTGGCTGCCGTGGTTGCTATGGTAAGCATTCATGTTTTATTGAAGACTAAATGGCCGCGACCCCCATAAAGGGTTGCTGAGTGGCCCTAAAATGTGCTCTGCCTTCCCCTTCCTCCACCTCTCTCCCCAGGACAAAACAATTTTTTGACAGTTGATGTGATTTTGGGGGCCTACCTGGAATAAGGGGGTTTGTCCCTTCTATCTGTGTAATTTTAACCTTGTGGCCTGGATTTAATACAAAAATCAAACCTCTGCGGACCTGATTCAGAGAGCTGGAAAGCACCTGAAACTCCCAGAGAGTTCTGGTGGAGCTGGAGATGTTGGGGGACCTGCACCTCTGAGCCATTGTAAGACCACTAGTGGCACATGCCTCTGTCAAATCAAAATTGAGGGTAGGGGGTGGAATATCTTATTACACTGGCTGGACCTGCAATGAAAGACCAATGAAGGACTGGATGGACCATGTAAATCTGCTCCTGCTATAGGAAAGGAGCCACGATGCTTTGGCTGTGGTTGGAATTTGATTTCCAGGCTGCTTTTCTTTTTAATCATCCTAATTAAGGGAAAACTTTACCTCCTTTGGCTTTCATGCATTTACACTTAAACAGAATTTCCAAAAGCATCTTTGCCAGGAAATTTAAGCACTTTCACTGAGTTTAAAAAGGATCAAGGTTCCTTCTTTTCAATTTTGAATATTTCTCTTTTTTTTTTTTGGCAAACCGTCTGTAGTTGCCACATCTCCAAGTAGCTACACAATATTCTTCTTTTCATACCTCCTTCTTTGGTCTCCAGCCAATCAAGTTGCTCAGAGCTGTGCCCACGACCACCCCTTTTATGGCTCTGCAAGGATCAATTGTAAAACGTTGGTGCTCCTGAGCTGCCCATGCTTAATCCTTCAGCAATGTTTTTCCCCAGGGCATTTTCCACCAAGTGTTCTCTCTCCAAGAGAACGGGATCCCTGATTTCCTCATCCCTCAGAGCCAGGGTGACACCACAAACTCCCCAACAGCGCTCCTGTTCCCACTGTTCCAACCACATTGGCACACTGGCTTTAACCCTTCAAAGACCCGCAACAGCCATACGTAAAAGAGGCTCAGCATAGGATCAAAATGTGCCTGGTTAGCAGGCTGCTGGCTGGGGTCCATCACAGATGGTGGGGAACAGGTCAGGGAGGAAGAGTGGGACGTGTCTGCAGCGGCAGGATGGGTGGGGAGACAGAGGGATGCAAGTAACAGCCCTGTGGGAAAATGGGGAGAGAAGGTCAGCAGGTCAGTCAGGGATGTGGAGAAGAGAAGTGGCATGGCTGTAGCCGAGCTGCTCTCAATTTCAAAACTTCCATTTTTAAGCATTCCATTTTAAAGCATGGAAATTCAAGGCTACAATTTGTATTTTGCAATGCAGAGTCAAAAGCCCAAAACAGAAGCGGCATCTTAACGGTTCTGTCCCTTATTTTCATACAAATTCACACACACACATTCATACGTGTATCGTCAGCCTTAAACACAATATCCATAGTAAGTTTTTAAACAAAATAATCCTTTAGACACTGATAAATCAAGCAACAATGACACAGGGATATCATAGCATCACTAAAAATGTCACTACAGTTAACAAGCCCGCTTGCTTCAACAAAAAATATTGGTGAATAATCATCCGTCAGTTAGCACATTAAAAAAAGCCATGCCTGGCATTCCTTGCCTAAAAAACGATGGGATTGGAAACATTGTTTTCTTGCCAGGTTGTTTTCATTTTTGGAAGAGAAACAACCAAGGGAAACATGGAAAGAAGAATAAATAACAAGAAGCAGTATGAGGGGAAAAAATTCTTCATAATTATGCTGTTGCCTCTGCCTTTCTCACTCTGAGATTCCTCTCCTGTACCATACTGTGCCAAACCACTCACATGCAGGGCATCCTCCAGATGAATCAGCACAGTGGCACATGGACTCGAACATACATCAGAGGCACAGAGGAGGTGTTTGATATTGTATTTATGAGCAAATCAGAGACAAGAGCTTGGTGGGGTTTTTTTTTGGAGGAGGAGGAATAGTAAGGGAAATAAGACCGTATGTCAGCTTGGGAGAGAAAACACTTCATCATCTTTTTAAAATTTATATTAACAACAGACTCTGTTCAGCCTCATCTTCTAAGTGATAAATTAAAATGGCACACATGCAATCTGTAGATTTTTTTCTTTATCTATCACTCAGAAAATACAATATGAAAAACTGCCTGTACTAATCAGGGCTCTCACGTCCATCGTAATGCTACACACCAGGGAGAGGGGCCACACTGGCTGCAGCACACAGAGGCAGCCCCAGGTGCCACCTGGCAAGCGTGGTCAAACACCATGATTCCCTTCTCTGAAACAGGCCAGTAAAGACTTCACCTTTTTCAAAACTAGAGCTGATGAAACACAAAACCTTTTTTTTTTTCAAAACTAATTCAATAAAACCCTCTTAATAGTTCTTAAGTTTGTCCACAAATAAACACCCACTCAACAGGCAGTGACAGTGAAAAGACCTCTAGAAAGCCTGGAAAAAGAGAGAGAAGGCAAAGAGCTGAAATGCTCAAGTCCGGAGAAGATATTTCACCTACTGCTTGTTCAGCTCCTTCTCACAGAAGTTATCAGCATAAATGTATCCTACCTCTGAGAAGAGGATGTCATGGAAGAAACCCAACCATGCCCCACATCTTTTAAAAAGCAGAAGTAATACCCACTCATAGGAAGCGCCTTATACTTGGCTTGCTTCTGACTGCAAAGTCTCTTCTGTAAACCTTTTGTCTTCTTCTTCGTAATTTTCTTCTTCTCTTTTTTTCCTCTCCAAAACAGGAAAACCAGATATAGCAGCCACAAATCAAGCAAGTAATAAACTTAATGTCAGATGAGGGGGAAGACAAAAGCTGAGGAGAGGCAGACAAGACACATCCTGAGGAACAAATGATACCGCTTCTGCAACTAAACTGTAGAACATGCAAGACCATCACAAAGGATGAAAATTGTTATTTTTCAAATATTTCATTGGTAAAACAGTTTAGTCAACAGGTCATCAGGCACACTAATATTTGCATATATACTGTTGTGTATATCAGTGGCAGAAGTTTTTATGCTAAGATGGAGGGGGGGGGGGGAGCTCCAGAGGTGGAATGACTATCTCCAGCCTGCCCTTTGTAGCTCTTGTTTCCCAGCCTACACCTTTGCAGCAACTGAGAAGTTGGAAACAAAACCAGAGCCTCCTGCTAAGGTAAAGAGTATCTGAAGCACACACACTTTTGTATGCTAGACTCTGAAGAACACAACTAACGTGCTAATGTGAAACTAACATGACACTTTCATTACACAAAAAAATCTCCCAGTGCTCCAAATGGACATTTTCCCTATTGAGGCTGGTCAAAGGCTTCAGAGGTTGGTTGTGCCGTTTCAGAGGGTTTAAGGCCTAGATGGACTTAAACATGGACAATGAAACAGAACTGACTGATCTCCAGCCTCAGATCCCTAGCTGCACAGGACAACTCCTTTAGAAAGCCATAGAGTTTTGATAAGTAATCCACCAGTCTCAGTAGGAATCCTTTCTACTGCCCAATTAGCTCTGCTCTCAAAAATGTGTGACTTACTCAAGTTTTAATCTTCTTGGCTTTAATCTCAATTATTTGGTCTTTTTATACATATTTGAGTCACATTCTTGGCCATGTTACAAGTCTGCAGGTAGCAGGCATCTTCACTATGCTTAGGTGCTTATGTATCCGAGTATTTGATGAGTTAATAGACTGACCTGGTTCTCATTGTAGAAAACACCTTTCTCAGACCTCAGATCATTCCTTCAATTCTTTTGAACCTACTTGAATTTTTCACCATCCATTCACTGTCCATTCACTGGACAGAGTACTCTAGGAGAAAGCTCACCAAGAAAATACAAGGGGTCATTTCAATTCCTTGCTGTTAGTTTGTCACACTTCTTATTTAAGTTTCAAGTATGTTCTGTCTAGCCTCCTCAGAGGAACAAAAAGCTTTCTGTTTTGTTTTGCTGTGTTTTTAATTAAAAAAAATACACTCGAACTCCAACACTGTTGGTGATATGAAAAAGAATCATTAGATAAAAGATATTTTTTCTCTTGTGCTGCTCAAACGAGTAAAAATGCTCACAGCAAGAGAGAGATGCAAACTTCCAGGCAAGTGGATGAATGGATGATTCAGAGAATGGAGGTGTGGGGGTATGCACTTGGGGATGTATTTGCCTTTTCTGTGCATATATAAAGTGTTTGAATATCAGAGTACTATGGACAAACTATATAAGCCCTTGAGTATTCCCCTAAACAAACTTTGCAAACTTAAACTACAGTAAATTATGGAGTTTGTAAAATCAGAAAATAATCAGTAATAGTAACTAAGATTGATTTTATATTTGTATTCAGCACTCTACCCAGACCCAAATTTTTACTAAAACTAATCACCTGTTGTTTTATTAGATTATTTATTGCACCTCCATTTATATTACAGATGCCAGGATGAGAAATTAGCTATTGCTTTTAGGTGTTATAAATATATAAATTAAATTGGGTATTATGTATACCTCTGTCTCTGTGATGGTCACTATTTTTCTTGTACAAGATGTCTGTAAAATGCCTATCCTAAGACTGCTTTAGCTGTCCAAAAACTAAAGAGGTGCAGAAAGCACAAACTTCTGTTAACTCTATGAAATTAGAAGGCAGAAGGCTGTGCCCTTCAGTATTACAATTACATAGATGAGGAAAAAAACAAAGAATTAAGAAGAATTAACAGTGCATGTTTCTAAGTATGCCAGATGCATGGCAATTGTAAGTGCTTTTACAAGTAACGGCAAGGGAAAGGTGTTGCTTTCAGATTTGGAAATGCCTACTACAGCCTAACCTCTTTGTCGACACGTTTGCAGCTTTGCAACATCCATTTCTAAATGAATTACCTTATGGAGGAAACCAAAAGGCAGAAAACTAAAGAAATAGGGGTCAAATTCCTCCTGTGAGATCTACCTTGTAAAATTATCCAGAATGTAATAATACCATGTTATTGACTTAAGCACAGTTCCCTGTGACATGTTGCAGCTGACCTGTAATTTTTATCCTACATGTTGCCAGCGCTATTAAAATGACACTTGTGAATGTAAATTAAGCTCACAAAGGGGACAGATTGTATGATTCTGGTTTCTCTCAGATGCCTGTAGGCTATCACAGGTTCCATATGTGAAGTAATTATGTTCACTGAAGGAAAGAATAAATGCTGTCAAATTGTGTACTGAGAGAGAAAGCAGCTATTATATTGCAGTAGTCACTGGAGCATTGCCTTAGAAAGTGGAAAGATGTATAAGAAAATAATAATAAAAAAGAAAAACTGGAGCAGAGCTATATTAAATATAACCTTTAAATGAGTAGCTGCTTTTGAATATATATTACACAAAGTTAGTATTTCACAAATAAAAGCATTTCAACTCTTAATCTTATTTTCTTCCTCACATCTAGAGGGTAGAGGGCAGAATATTTATCAGAGGGGTAAAGGGCAGAGGGAGCATCCTTCAGCTTTCTCTGTTTCCCCACTGAGAAGACACCTCCACAGCCTCAGAGATGCTGTCACCACATCCTTCCCCACCACAAACCTCTTCCCAAAGGAGCTGTGTGGCAGCCAGCCTCCCTCCCCATCAGGTGGAGGTGCCCCACCTTCAGCCCTGCCCTCCCCACTCTATCCATCCCTTACGGTCAGGTCTAAACCGACACCTCCTGCGGACCCTGACTAAGGGCAATAAAGGTGGCCAAGGTCACTGCTGAAGACTGAAGGAAGGTAAGCAGCCCCTGCACAGCTGCTGGGGAGCAGATGAGCAGAAGATGTGGCTTCAATCATGGAGGTCAACAGGGCTGCTAAAAGGAAAGGCAACACTTCCATCACCTCCACAGCTGCAGCACCATCCTGCTGTCCTGCATCTGGAGGGGGTGAGCCTATATTTAGCCCAACAAAGTCATCAGCTGGGAAAGTGGCACTTATAAAACCTTTCGCTTGGAGGGAGCCAAGGACACCAGAAGCAGACAAATACATATTTTGAGTCTAAGTGCTTGTGTGGTTTTGGATTTTCATCCAGAAAAGAAGCAAAGAAAGAAAGGAAGTTAGGGTGCTCTGGTAACAGCCCTGAAAAACACAAACAGGAAGGCACGTTTTCTGACAGGGTGTAACCATAGATATAGTGCTCACGAAGAAGCCAATAGCCCTGAAAAACAGAAGGCTTAACATTTCTGTGTGGTTTTACTGTTTACTAGAGTAGCAGCACTGGGCTGGGCATTCCAGAGCTTCCCATCTTGATGTAAAAGGGAAGTTTCCTCAGTGCCCCATTAGCACTAGTTGTGCATCTCTTCAACCTCAGCCTTAACAGGTTGCAAAAATAACCGAGGGTGAGCAACTTTCCAATACAGCTGCCCTCTATGCCTCCCAGCTGCCCGCACTGCCATTACCTGCAGAAGTGCTGCCATTACCTGCAGACGTGCTGCTGACTTGACCGCCTTAGGAGCAGCACATGCTTGTGCCAGGAGGACCAACAGTTGAGAAGCACAGAGACGGCCCAAAGCGTTTATCAGCTACCCGAGCACTGAACTCCTTGTGTGGCCAAGCCCCTTGTCTGTGGCTCTGAGCTCTGTCTGTGCCTGTCTAATACCCAGAAGCTAGCATGGACAGGGAAGCAAATCCTTCAGACTGCTCTAAGATGTGAAGTCAGCTCTCAGTGAATCAAATCAACCGCTGAAGCAGAGGTGATGCCTGAAAGCTGCCATTTCTTCTCCTTCTCTTCTCCCAAAGCCATGACCAGCTGCCAGGTGGCATCCTAGTCACACTAGATCTGCAGGAACCTTCTCCAAGTGGATAATTTTCCTGACTGGTACCATCGGGTAATTTGGGTAATTAACTTGCATCCAAGCATCCGGCCTGATTCTGGATAAACACAGTTTACAGGCAGAATATTGTTCTGCTTCAGCGTGTCTCCCTGGAGTCCACACTCATGAGAGCACTACCCACCAGATCCTTTTGTCCATGTTAGCAGTAACAAGAGACTAGGCACTGGCACCAGGCATGTCCCATCAAAGCCAAAGCTTGTAGAAAACCATTCCGTTTGCATAGCATTACTTTTCTGGTTTTGTGAAAACAGAAACTATGACCTTTTTTTGAGGTTTCTTAGGATAAAAAAATCTGCCAGTCAGCTTTTGCAGTCTCTCCATGGAAGCCATTTTACCAACTGCTCATTGCATTTGGTAAATTTGTTCAACACAGAGAACTACTTACTGCACTGAACACCTTCACTTTTCCTTCACCATTTCTGGGCACTTGAATGAAGAAAAGAGCCCCCAGGGTGCACCTGGCACCAGTGTCATCAGGCCCACAGACCCCTTACCTCGCCTGGCTGGTGCTGCCAGCCTGTAGCACCCCTCCAAACTCCCCCTTCTCCCCCTCCCCGAGAAGCATGCACCATGCTAGAGAGTCCTTCCCAGGTGAGATTTTTGGGGATGGATGCAATGCAACCCATTTGTATAAATGGGTTGCATTGCATTGCATTGCACAGACTATTAATGCCCATTGGCCACGGACGGGCGGGCAGTTGGGTGGACAGACAGCCTGCCCGTTTCCAATTAAACATGGTAGCAGTTGTACAACACGCTACCGCAACTTCTTCGTTTAATACAAAATTGAAATCAACTACCACTTCCTAAGCAGCTCAAAACTATTAAACAACTGTTTGCCAGGTAGCTCATGTCATATGTGGGAGGCTGAAATGTAATGCAGAAATGAGAGGGTTTTTTCTAGTTGGCAGCATTGACAGCAACTATAATGTATGACTCTTTTGGATGCAGCGTGGCAGAAGCAGGGTGAGGATCATCCAGTGCTATTCACTACAGAAATTGTTACACATAAAAAAGAGAAGGCAGAACCAAAGATCTCAGGATCGTGGCAGGAAGGAGGGAGAGAGGGAGGCAGAGACATGGTTTGGTCTTGCAGTTTTAATAAGGATTTGTGAGGTAATGTTGTGTAAAGGGAATACAGCTGGATCTTTAATAATAATGACTAGAACCAACTCTCCATGTTAACTGACCTTTAAATATTATTGTCCCTTTCAGTTTACCAAAAAGACATTTACTTCATGAAAGATGTTATTCAACTCTGTTTAAAGATCCAGTAGGCTAAAATATGCTAAACTGACATTTAGAATTATCTCATAACACTTTTTTTATGATAACTCGTATTATTTCCATGTGATTTGAATATGATATTTTTTTTTTTTTTAAATGTATTTTGAAACCATTTCAAATAATAGACAGATATTGCCTGGACATTCAGGTTACCTGTAATGATATTAGGGCCTTTCTCAACAGCTGAGTAATTACTTCCTTATTACGCTCAAGGCGAGTTGAAATCACATGCCCTGCTCAAGATTTAAACCTACATCACACAGGCAAAGGAAGCATTCAGACTGACATTTTACATACCTAACTGCATTTTTTTTATAAGGAGAGCATCTGTGGTATATTGCCTTGATAATGTGTGAAATGAAGACAATTGGGAGCACCAGAAAGAAAAATTAATCCATTGTGTCAGTGGGACTTGAGTAAAGGTAGACATATTGATCCTGCCTCTATTCAATCATCTCCCAGGGCCCCTTTTAGACATGGCCACGCAGGAGCAGGCCATCGCTTCATGGGCAGCCATGTGCATTAGCATGCTGGAGACCCAGCTGCTGCCCCACGGGCTGGGTGTGCAGCATCCCACTCCTTGCTCTGGACCCCACAGCAAACACAGTAGCCCAGCACTCCTCCCATTCACATCCACATCTCCTGTCCTCCCCTACAGCCCTTTGCAGAGCCACAATGACAATTTTCCTACACTGCTGAGACAGCTCCAGCCTCCAGGTCCTCCCTCCCCTACCAAATACTCTAAGTCCACCTCCACATGTGTTGGGAACAGTGCTTGAGAAAACAAGAAAAAAACATTTCTCATTCCTTCTTGCTCCTGTCCTCCATAAGAGGGAGCAGAGGGGTTCAAATTCTGGTGCTCTTAAACTGGGCAGAAATCAGGAGGGGTCACCCAGGAATAGCAAAGGCAAAGACATCCTTCATTTTTAAAATTCTACATTTTCTTATTCTGCAGGTTCACTTTCCACCCCAGGGACCTGCTTGTCCCTGACTATGGCACATTATAGCCCAGCTACCCTCAGCTCCTGGTAGGAGAAGGGACCCTGTCCCTGGGCATCCTTCAGCTTCAAGAAGAGGGAAAATCAGCAGACTGACGACATGCCAAGAAGGTAGATAAGTGAAGACATGGTAAAGTAACGCAAGATAATAAACATCATACAGCAATCCACTTCTGCACTCCTCGTTATAGTCTTTCATAATGAAAGAGAAAGAAATGGTCATTTAGGTGACAAAACACTGTTAAATGATTAAAAGCAGCACACATGATCAGTAAAGACCTGAAGTGGAAGAAGAAACCAACCTCTTGTGAAAATTTTAGTATTCTGTGATTTCAGCAAAAACTAAAGAAGCAAAGATAGAAGGGACGAATTAAGTAATAAAAGGAAGAAGGCTAATTTCTTTAATGAAATCTGTAATATCTTCTAAAAATAAATGCTAGTTAAAACATGTTCATAGCATGTGTTTTTGTTTGGGTCAGCACTTATTTCATCGCCAGTATTTTTAATGTTAGTAATCTAAAGCAGACAAACCTAGTTTTTAATTGGATATTACAGTTCTTTTCAATTGAGCTAACAGCAAAGTATATGCAAAATCTAAAGAGAAGAATAAATAAAATATTCAATAAAATGCTTGAGATAACCATAGCATATCTAACTGGTGTATAGCTCTACTATAGAAACACACACTATTTATCTGGTTTGCATCTTCCAGTAAATTTTTAAAAAGTATTATCTCTTTTCTGATTTCAGCATCTGTTTAGTGAAATCTGGTAAATTCTAGGTCAGGTATTATACACTTGACAACAGAAACAACTAATTATGTTAGAAAATCACAGCAATAAGAAAACTGCATGGTAAATACATTATATCCAGGCAACAGCAGAAGGTAAGTTTGTATTTCATTTACTGTGGATTGCATAAGTTGGTAAATGTTTTCTGGCAAGTGTCCTTCAGATTCCAAAAATAATGCATCTATTTTATGGCATTATCTTATTTTCTATTATATTTGTTTATATCTCTTCAGTGAAACCATGTTGTTATTAAGGGTATTGTTATAATAGAAAATTGCATTAGCTTTTAAAACCCTGTTCTATTTTATGTGTATATAAATAGGAACATTATGATCATGCAAGATTCCCATTTGTCCTTGCTATACTCTTGACACTGCTGTAAATGCAAGCAGAGCACCAGGCCCTTACCAGGGATTAAAATATTGCCCCTTTGGTTAGCTGCACAGACATCTTTTTAGCTTTTATCATGCAAAACCTCGCCCTGCTGGTTATGTACTCAAAGAAGTGCAAACACAGCTTTTCTTTTTGCCTTGACCATCTAGATGTGTCTCCATGCACCTGTATATGTATAGTACAGTGGTGGCAAATCACCCAACATCCAACAAAGGACTGGATTTTGAAGATATTTACGTGGCTAACAGCAGTGAGGTGGCTAGTCTCAGATGCCTCCTGGGGAAAGGTAAGGCATGCTGTCACTCCTGGGTGGGTTCCTGAAGAGACAGATCCATTGTGCAATTATTTCTGAAAGTGCAATGCAGAAACCCACTGTGGGCACCAAAGTACCTGCTGAGGGACAGGAGGAGCCTAGATTTCCACCTGTAAAGACAGCCCAGCCTGCAGAGCTCTAACCCAGAGCTCAGGAGTTGCCAGCAGGGTTGAGGATGGGCACACGGATCAAGCCAGGGCTGGGTGAGGGGACCAGAGGCGGTCCCATAAGGGGCACTGCTGCGGCAGAGTCTGCATGCCTGAAAGGAGACCGGGATGCCCTATGACCTGTCAGCAGAGTGCCATGTCCCCCAGCCACGTGCATGCAGCATCACGATGCTCTGACTACACCCTGAAACTAAGATGGGAGAATTGTTAGGCATAAAAAAAATGCTTAAAAAATTGCAACCAAGGCTTTGCATTAATGACAGTAATTAATGTTGTGGCTGCTGAGAAGTCAAACAAGTTTGGGTGATTTCATGTCACCTGATGACCAATTAAAAGCTGTGAATTTTGAGAGCAATTCTTTTTCTCTCTCTCTCTTTTTTTTTTTGTCTCCTGGATAAGATGGAATTTAATTTCAGTGTCATGAAATGTTTTTACAGAGTGCAGTTGTGTCACTTTCTCACTGCTGTAACACCCGGCAGTTCAGGGAACGCAAGGGCGTGTGATTACAGGGCAGTTCCCAATCGGATACACCATGTAATCAAGGCCGATGTATAGTGCTACACTCTGAGAAAACCCAGAAGAGCCTGGTCTAAAAAGTTCTCTGAATCAGGGTAATTACAATATTAATCACAATCCATTGAACTAAAGTGGAATTAAATACAAATTTTCTGTTTATATAGTATGCGCTGAATGACAGTAAGTTAGCAACAGCCTTTTTGGTCTGGTTTAACTGCCTAACATCTGGAGAACATTATTACAGAGTCATCAGCCATTTGGCCGGTGCCCAATATGGAAGCAGTTTTACCCTCTTTTCTCTAAACATTGACACAGCCTTGCCGAAACACTCATATTTCTCTTTTCTCTTCTTGAAACATTCTCTTAAGTAGTTTCAATAATGTAGAATTTAGATGGGATAAGCCACTTGTTTCTGTTTAGAAAGCAAACAAAATTGGATCAAAATAAGAGGCCAATTTTAAACATTTAATTTAAACAAAGATAGTCCTACTTATGAGAGTCCATGGTCAAAGCAGTTGTTCCAGTTCTTTAAACAACATAATTACAAGGCATTTCACAGTATAGAGGAAACAGATTACTAGAAAGTTGAAAAACATATACCCTTGTTCCTATGTAAATATGTACACGTAACCTATCACTGCTCACTAGCAAATTTATATGAAGTGTAATTTGGTCTTTATTACAGTTGCTGTGCTTGAAAAGAACCTCTTTACTTATGAAGAATCTTTTTTTTTCTTTTTTTTTTTCCCCATAGTAATGAAAAAACACAGTTGTCAGCATAATATCCTGACATTCAGGATGCCAGCCTGTCTCTACTGGAGTCAGATGTGAAAATAAATAGATATTAAACTGTCAGTCAATGAAATTACAAAGTCAAGAGCAGCTCTAGCTGCGATCCTGTGTGTTCTGTTTGATGGACACAGGTGTTTAAGTGTTATGAAATCCAGCAGAGCCTCAGAGTGAATAATGCACCTTCCAGCAGTCCTGCCTTAGCCAAAAGAGCTGCAATGAGCTCCCCTCTCACCCCAAGGCCCCCAAGCAATCGATGTCCCCTAAGACAGGGGCCAGAAAGGCCTTCCAGGTTTATCGGCGCTAAAACCTGAGAAGTCTTAAAGCCTGCATTATGGCATATGTTGAGGAATCAAAGCTACACTCTGAAACTGTGAAGGTTAGTCCCACTGGCTTTGCATACAAATCTAAGGCAGATGCCCAAAATCCACATCATTTATTTATTATTCATAAGTCACTTAAAGTCAATCATCTGTCACTAATAAACATTAACACTATTAAAAATTAATGATCATCCTACAGCATGCTGTGACAGATTCTGCTTTCTTTTTGATGAGTATTGGAGCAAAGTACATCGCTTTCATTTACTGACTCTTAAAGTGTCTATGCTTTGTTATAATGTTGCTACTTTAGCTCCTCCTCCAAACATCAGTGATCCCTTTCTCTTGGGATGCCAAGAAATTATCAGTCTCGTGAGAAGAGCTTGAAAGGATGGATTTAGATACGAATATGTATCTGCAGAGAAGAAAAATAAATCACAGGCTCAAGGTTATCACACAGCACAAACCTTTGTGATTACAGGGCTTTTTGTCTCCCTTTCTGCTCTCTGCTAAACAGTACAATGTCTGTGATGGGGGACACGTGTACCTGTGCTCTTTGCTGTACAAGAGGGTCCCGGTACAGGTACCGTACCACAAGTGGACAATGAAACTGGAAATAACAACTCTGACAAGACTACCCGAAAGTCTCACAAGCTGGAACAAGAAAAGGCTTCCTGAAGAGCAACTCAAAAACGTAACTTCACCAAAGGTCCACACAGTGTCACTGGGCACTTTCTTCTCTTAGTGGGTGGGAGGCAAAACCCACTGCTAGAGATGAAGAAACAGCTTGCACCTTAACCCTCAAAAGGACATTCCCTCTAAAAGTAAAAATCATCCTAGGCCCTTTATCTTTTGTGTTCCTATTTTCAAATACAAATCTTGGGGAATACATTTTTCCCTTATCTTTATCACATCTCTGTCCTGCAGAGGTAGAACTCATAATTCAGAGCTGTTTCCTAACACACACACATCATGTTTTGCCCTGCTCCTCATTTTAGCAATTACTTAATTTTTGGAGTGGTGTAAGTATATTAGAAATAATTGCTTGATACACGATTGATTCTGTTAAAACACAGATAAATAAATGTAACCAAACCTGTATTATAGACCAATTTAGTAGTAGAAGAGCCACTATGATTCAAATCATCAGAATCATCAAATCATTCAAAGCATCAAATCAAACTAACCTAAATTTTTTTAAGTTTATATTAAATCTCTAAAAACAAGCTAAACTTAATGTCTCAGTATTAGTGATATAGTGGGAAAACTTGCCAAGATGGGAGACATATTAATCTTCCTCTCGCAATTTACATTCTAATATTTCAGTGCCAAACCATTCTTCATAGAAAAACAGTGACTGTTAAGAAAGAGAAAAATCTGTAAGTTGAATTAAGTAACTGCAATCAGCCTGTTTTCTGTCTTTATGTTTCACATGAAATAACGAACGAGGATTTGCAAAGAGCAGCTATCAGAGCTAGAAATGTACAGATCAACTGGAAAAACACGATGCCACGGGACCACACTCACTCTGCTGAGGACTGGTGAGGGTTTGTGATACATACATGCTACCTTCATATCAGCTGTTGCCATTACAAATAAAACTTGGGGTCATCAGAAAAAATGCTGTCATCCAAAACTAATTCTGCTTTTCAAAGTACAGCAAGTCAAGAAGTAGTAAGAAATCCCTGCAATGTCTTCAGCAAGACCTGAAGAAAAAATTTTTCAGGTAGTGCAGAACATCAGGGACCAGTTCAGTGCTTGGTACTGAAAAAAATGGTACACTATTTTTTCACTTGCACATCTCCCAGATTTCCATAGCCACACAACAGTGGGCAGCTCCATGAGTCACATCTAGGGAACTGAGACCTGACCCTGCAGTGACACACATACCCACCAATAAGCCCCACAGAAACTGTAATGAAATAGTTTTGAAGAAAGGGACACAACCTTCTAAATCTCTGGCTGAAGACTGTTCTGAACAATACTTTTTGGTCATACCATCTTGTCCTCCTGCCCGTACTCCACTACCAATAGACTTCTTCCTAATTTGTCTCATTTTTAGTTTAGAATTCATGCACTGTCAAGCCAAGTTACTCTTATAAGGACAGTGGGAATTACAGTCAAGATAAAGATATATTAAAACATCATTATTAAACATAAAAATGCAATGAAAACATTAACCAGCTTTCCCTAGGGTGAAGGTGTTTATTGCTAAGTTTTTGCAGCACAATTACATTCAAACAGACAAATGCTAGCTCAAAATAACGTATTTATTCTTCTGAATCTACATAGGAGAAATGGAAAAACACCTTGAAAGTAAGCTGCCTCATATCAAATACTTACCCTAAAAGCTTTTCTATAAAAAACATCAGATTTTTAAGAATAATGTTGAGAAAATCAGGCAGCTAAAATACAGTGCCTTGTATTTCTTTCTTAAGTATGAATACCTTATACTGACTTTCTGCACTGGCTAAGTCTGGAATTTATATTCCTCTTCTAAAACAAAATCTGATGCTTTTTTACACTATGCTGTGCAAGCCACATTCCCAGGGATTTATTACAGTTAGCACAGTACTGACACAGCAGCCAGGTGGGGTGGTCCACACTCCTGACTGCCACCCTGGAGCAGCTCCCCAGACCACAGAGGCTGGGAACTGCAGGACCTGGCAAGTGCTTCCCGTGAAGCTGAACTGCGTTTTAGGTGGGGCAATGGCAAGCATGGCAATACCACCAGGAGAGGTGCTGGAAGAGGTGAGGTGTCCAAGGGACACCAAGCCTGAAAGGTTGCCTGCTGGCACAGCCCCTTCATGTTCCGGCCTGCCCTCACTGCAGGGCTTCATCCCTCCAGACACAGTCTCTCAGCGGTCCTGGCTGTTCCCCACCCCTCCATTCTTAGGTGAGATACTCAGATTTCATCTTCTTCCCACCTGAAAAGATGAAGATCCCCTTTGCCTCACCAGACAAAGGTGAGATGAAGCTGGTCTTATGGTCCATCTGGAGACCTATCAGAGGCAATACAGAATATATATAGCCAGGGACCACCTGCAGGTTTTTGACACAAATGACTCAGTGAAAAACCTAGATCACAACAGCAGGAGGTGATGTGGCCCATACTGGGCCACAGGAAACAGCAATTCTGCGGCACCAGTATTTGTAAACACAATGGAGGGCTGCTATCTGTCTCTTTCATACGATTGCTGGACCACAGACTATGGACCATCTGCCCACAGCCTATTATCACAATCTGTGAACAATTATAGGCAGGATATTTCATCTTAGGAAATGGCAAAGTTAACAAAAAAAGGCAAGCCAGAAAACAATCAAAAAGCAAGCAACAGAACCGCGGTCAACCGTTGCATGGAGTCCCATTTGCCAGCCCTTGAACCCAGTAGCACTTTGTTCCCAGACCCACCAGCACATCACCTGCTCCAGAGCAGAGATTATTACTGCTGCTGAGGCCATAGCAAGTGCCAGCCCTTCTGCAAATGCAAGCACCTGACCACACTTTTTGAGAAGTCAGAGCACCATTACCCTGTGCTCTCTGCGGGAGGCATTTACAGGGCAGACAGGGAGGGCAGTTACAGTCAGAATCACAGAACCATAGAATCCTTTGGGTTGGAAGAGGCCTTTAAGATCACCAGGTCCAACCATTGACCTTACACTGCCAAGTTACCACTAAACTATGTCCCTCAGCACTACATT
>JAOQGH010000004.1:14467810-14485559 GCA_025769975.1 Gallinago jamesoni
AATGTAGTGCTGAGGGACATAGTTTAGTGGTAACTTGGCAGTGTAAGGTCAATGGTTGGACCTGGTGATCTTAAAGGTCTCTTCCAATCAAAACGATTCTATGATTGTATACACGTTATGATGCCTCCAGCTTAAGCTTTGCCATATAGCCAATACAAAATAAACTGAGCAGCTCTCACGGATATGTTTCAGTTGACTTGATTCATCTGTTTTGGAAGGTGAGGAGGCAGAACTACAGCATTCGTGCATTTTCTGATGTGAAGAGCCTGGCTATGGGCTCAGAGGAGGTATAGGACCTAGGTAAGGAGCTCTCGCTCCTGCATGTGAAAATACCAAGCTACAGGTCAGCTTTCCACTATTGCAGGCCTATGGGAAGAGCAAAACACAGTAAATGAAATTTGACGTAACAGTTCTACAGTGGTGATGGAAAAGCTGGCTAGCACAACCGTGGCTGAATTTAGTTATTTTGTTTAATGTAACAAATTATATTACAATTGTGTACGATCTATACTCTTGGCCTTTAAAGCCAAGGATAATCTACAGCTTCTAAAATTTCAGTTTATCCCCAAACAATATTAATGGCAGTCCATAGCAGACACAGCTTTATCAGAGGGGACAATATTGGAAATTTGAGGAAGAACATCTCCACCATACTGCCTACCTGTAACTGAAAAATTAGCATTCTTTTCAAGAAAAAAAAGTCTGAGGTTAATTAGGTGATAATTGAACAATGCATGCATAGTTTCTATTGCGAAACATGATTTTATAAATATATCTGCACATCCCCACCTTGCCACAGTCTGATAAAAAATGAAGGAGAGTATGGTACATACCACCAAACGGATGATGACTTCATATCACTTGTTCTGAAAGAAAGCAGCCTGTTGTTTACTGCATTTATCGACAATCTGTGAAAGTAGACCAGAAATCAGTCTAATTACCAGAGTGCCAGTTGTGCTTGTTAACACCAGCTTTGTGACCAAATGTTATTCCACAGTTGTCACATCACAAGAAGGTTTCATTACTAACATAATAGTGAACAAGATCACATGCCTGGCTATTGATTGATCTGCCACACAAAGGAAGGACATTGTTGTCTCTATTATAACCAGTTACATCTTTGTCTGCCTGTATAATATGCACAGGAATGTATCATGAGCAGTTGCTGCAGTGTTTCCTAATTTCTGCCTGTTAGCCCATTAACAGCCCATTAGGATTTACAGACTTTACCACCAGAGAAGAAATGACCTTGCCATAATTCCGTCTGGTATAATCTTCAAAAAACTGTTTCCATCAGCCTTCCTGTAATAGATCCTACAAGGACTGAGATTTACTCAACATGTACTTTATAAATATATCATTTCTGCCAAATCAAAAGATATTTTAATTCTTTCCAGACACAATTAGGAAGCACTGCAGGAACAGTAGAAATATTCATCATTACTGCAGTTGAATGGCCCTGAAAGAACTATGTCTTAGACCAGAGAAATATTCTGCTAATAAGTACCTCAGACAAAATGAACTAACATTGACCCTCAGACCATCAAGATATTGCCTTCCATTCACTGACATAAATGCAAACAACTGATTTCAGGCCTGCTGTTAATATTAAAAGTGAACATTCTTGTTTATTTTTCTATGAACTCAATAAATATTATAATATAAAACTGGATTTGTTTATCATTGTGAGCCTACAGAAAAACAAGCATGCCTCATCATCTTATCTGATGATGAATGATTTATCAGGCAGAACGTGAATCTGCTTCTGAGTCTATTTTCCTGTTTATGCTTGTTGAACAGATACAATTTAATGAAGAATATAAAGTACTTAAAAATCTGTCTACCATTAATAGTTTAATTAAACTGACATGTACTTCAAAAATAGAGAGACAGAAAACATTAATTTTGGTTATAAAGGGCATGGCATTATTAAAGTGCAATTAAAAACAACATTCACATCCAATTAATAGCTAAAACAATTTAATTATTTAACATTTGATTGTCAGTTCTGGCTAACGTCGCCACCCCAAGGTAGGTATGTTCTTTGGTCCTCTTGGAAAGTATATTACATAGCTGCCATCACACTGCAAGCACAAGCACAAGACCCAAGCACAAGCTAAAAAGTTGCTCCTGAGAAATATCTCGCTGTAAATCCCCAGACACACACCATGCTGTGCTATTGTCCCCTGGTCTCTCCCGTGTCCTTGAGATGCCAGTGCCCCAAAGGATCCCACCCCTGACCTCTCTGCTGGTCGGATAGCAGCCTCTGCTGAGGCTGGTGCAGGGTCCAGGGGCTGACTGATGAGCTGGCTCCTGGCTTAGTGCCTTTAAAAGCACTAATTTGGGTCCCTTGGACATGCTCAAATACCTGTTTTCTTCCTAAACTTCATGTCTCTTTGCAGCTCTCTCCATCAAACTTGACTGAAATTGGTCAGCTGGCTCAGCAGTTATCTGAGAGAAGGCGCTGGAAAAGAGAAGCAAACTAAAACAGCTCAAACACACAGGTCTCATTTCACTTGGAAACAGGACAAAAAATCTCTCCTGCCAAATTCAAAGTTAAAACCTGAAGAGGTAAAGTGGGAGTCTGCCAAAGAATCATTGTAGCACTGCTTTCCAGAAGCATAGGTCCTTCCTGAACAAAGCTGCAATGGAAATTTCCTTGAAATTCAGCCTATTTTTTTTTAAGGACACAGCAACAAACACACTTAGAAATTTCATCAGAATTTCAGGGTCTGAAGAAAATCCAGACTTATAACACTGGACTAGTCTGCAAACAGGAATTCTGTTCCATAGGATACTACAATAGTTTCAGAGCTATATTGAGAAGAAAATTCACTTCTGGTGTAGTATTTCAAAAAGCTAAGAGAGACTTATTCCTCAGTAGCCAGGAACCCTACTGCAGAGCCATCCATCTGTGATTGGAGTAACCATGTCTGGATTACACCATTAGCCAATACACCAGCCACTGGGCAGCTGGCGTTTCTGGGATATGAGTGAGAGGAACTTCGGTTCCAATGATTTTCTTTTGGAAAACTATTTTCTTAAAAAATTACCAAGAAACTGCTCTAATTTTAATGATGCTACAGTTTTCTCCACATGGGCAGAATGTCACGGCAAGTTCAGCCATGATTCTCATGGACTATGCAGATCTCAGAAGTTTGCTCTTACAAGAAAATTGCGGGATTACTATCCTACTAAGGAAGCACACTTATTCCTGAGCACAGCCTGGAGCAGAAGTTGTCTCATGACCATTTAACTAGCTCCTATAAATTTCGTTTAATGATTTCCTCAGTAGTTGAGGTGTGTGCAGTAGTTGTGGTGTGTGGACTAGTTGCAACTGCCCCATAAATCATAAGATACAGTCCTCTACTATCTCCCCAGGAGGAAAGAAGAGAAAAACTGGGGGGGACACAACACACTCAATGGCATAGTTGAAGTGTTCACAAATGCCTTCTTTCTTGCTTTTTTACCAATCCAGATAGTGCCATAACCCTGGCCATACCACCTGAAGACCGAATTCTTAAGTCTAGGAGGAGAAGTTCTTCTGCCATACTGCAGGTGGCTGAGCCAACCTGGAGCCTCTGGGAGTAGAGAAAGGAGTGCACTGAGCCTGGGTCTGCCTTGCAATGACAGCTTTCACATCTGGGACTTAGACCAGGGCTCCAGACCTTCATGTCATGCTGCAAGTCGAACGAACATGCAGCAGAGGACAGCATCTGGGCTTCCACTAGTAGACAAATTTACTAGAAAAATGCACAAGGAAAAAATGCTTCTATTTGTGTTTTCATAGAGAGCATTTTAATGACAAAATATTTGCTACAATGCACCTGTAAATAATATATAAAAAATGAGAATAAAAGTAATCAGTACAAAGCAATGTATTCCTGTACTTAATTTTCTCCATGGAGAAAATTTAAATTTCTCTTAATTTTAAATTTAACACTTAAATTTCTTTGTGGAGAAATTTAAAGGAAGAGAGAAATGGTAAGGGGTGGGAGTTAGTAGGATTCACTAACAAACCATAACATCAACTGTCTATTTTTACCTGTTTTCCCACTAAAGAGTATTTAGAAATCTAATAGATTTATTTTCAGTGCAGTCACTGAGCTTGCCACCTTCACATAAAAACGCCTGCACTGACATAGCTTACTCTTTGAATCCAGATGAGTTATCCCCAGAAGAGTAAATATATTCATAAATGGTCAGACCTAAAGCATTTCAGCCCACCAGAAGAAACAGTTATGAGAATGGATGTTCATTTGAAGATCTTGTGAGGAATTCAGCAACCGAATTTGTTGAGGAGAATTCACTGGAGAGATACCAGATACCCTCACCCTAAAGTTACGAACTGATTTTGCACTGGGCCAAGCAGGGAATGGTGGCTTTTAAGGGTTTTGGCTTAAGCCAAATCGCTAAGCACATTAAAACCTTGTTCAAACTCTTTTCAAGATCTGTAACCGTGATGTGAGTGCAGTCCAATATAGACCACCAGAGTAGGTAGAGCAGAGGATAAAGTCTGGAAACACATTTGAAAGTAAACCAAGAGATATGGACAACCTATACACCATCGGATTTAAGGTAGAAGTAAATTACTTGTGCCTGAACCAAGCACCTTTGCTGGTCTGAGAATTTCTATGAAATTGCTAGCCACACCAGTAACCATACGTTTGCACATATAGAACAAAACACCAGGCAATTACTGAGCTTTCTTTTCTTCATGGTTTATTTGCTGTTACGTGACCAATGAAGCCAAGAAAGTCAGACATCTTATGAAATACTGTATTAATTGACCATGAGTTTAAATCTTTTCATTAAAGAGAGAACATTGCCTATCTTTTAATATTTTGTAAATATATATCTCTCTCAAACCTTACTCATTAAGAATAGTTTTTCAGATTTTTTTACATTTTTCTTATAAGTCTATAGATCTTCAGTAACATATTTTAAACTGTCATTTATGAAATTATAGTTTCATCTCTATTTATTTTTTTAAAAACGGTGCAAAATCACATTAAAATACTATAATCTTATAATTAAGACTCCAGCAAAGCATGTCCGAATCATTCCCTCACATAAAACCTTTAAGAAATAAACTCCCAAAGCGTGAGGTGGCTTTGCAAATGAAATCAAGGCATTGAATGTAGATTTTGTTATTATTGTGTTTAAATTAAGCTTGAAACAGCCTGCAACTGAAATAAAAATCAGAAGCAGAGCAGGGTATTGTTTGGTTTCTGAATATTAAATGCAATCAAAAGGTAATAGTACTTATAGATTTTTCATATATAAACAGATTTATGAAGCTGATAAAAGCCATTTGCTCACTGAGCTTCAAAAATCCGGATGGTTTCCTTCTGTGAATAATCAAATAAGTTAACTCAGGCAGCTTCTTTGGTCCAGTGCCACAGATATACAGGATTTATATTTAAATGGCTGCTATTGGTTAGAAGGCATACTTTTCAAAAACCAAGTAACTTCACCATATATGTCATTTAAGACAATGAGATAAAATATAGTGTAAAAATTAAACAACGTTCACAGCATTCACAGATGATAAAAACAGCAAGTCAGTAAGTTTCATTTTTATTACTAACCAATTTTACTTTCAGGTTAGCATACATGAGAATAAAGTTGCAACACCTGAAGGCAATAGTTGTTTACTTTTACAAATTTGTTTTTCTATATATTTCATTTTCATAATTTTATGAAAATGCTTCTGTTAACTTGGAGTTCCCAAAGAACGTTTTTTAGTTCAGAAAAATCTCTTAGTTGGTTTTCCTCTGGTTACTTACTGCAAGTAACTGTCTTTCTCAGTGAAGGAAGGTAGTTCATTGACCCAGAATTTTATTGCAATAGCTTTTCAAAAATTAGTGTTTATGCAGTTTTATATGTTAAAAAATTTAGCAAATTTTACTATAAATTTTAGGAGCCCTAGTGCCTTCTTAAGATGTATGATGTCTCTTCCCTGTTTCAGTGTCACAAGAATGCGAAATAAGGAGAGAGAAATCCCTTCCTTCAGGAAAAAAACAAACACCACCTTTAAAATGCTAGATCACGTCAAAACTGTGGGGAGAGGTTTCAGATACTATTGACTGTGGTTTTACATTCATGTTCTACTTGCCAGTATTTTGGGTAGTATTCTGAAGCTGAGTTTTGATCCTTTAAGGATCTCCTGTCCCCCAGGCTCAGGTTTGATTCAGTATTGGAAACGGCAGGACAGCAGCTGCTCTGAGAGTAATCTGGATTAAATTTCACAAGACAAGCTTTTCCTGCAATATTTTAAACTAATCTGAATTGGGAAAATCAGGGAGAAAATAAAAAAAAATAAACACAGAAGACAGACAGAGTAAAACCTGGAAGGGGAACATGGAAAGCACGCAGGAGCGAGGAAATACACGTGTGTGGAAGGACTAAGGAGCCAAATGGGGAAACTGAGAGAAACATTTGGAAAAAAATCTGAGGAGCAGAAGGCTGACAGAGAAGGCAAAATCTGTGAGGGGAAAAAGTGGAGGGGGGAACACGCAAACACGGAAAGGAAGCTAAAAATTAGGAGTGAAAGGAGTCAGAGGAAGGAAAAAGGGCAGAGAGACAGAAAGAGCAGCATGAAACAAAAACAGCGGGGGGAGAGATGGTGAAGAAGGTAAATTGAAAACAGGGATCCAAAATGAAGGCAGAAATTTTACAGAGCAAAAGCCCAGTTTATAAAACTTCACAAAGTTTACAGGAAATTAGTTTTGGTGAAAGCCCGGGCAGTGTGAGGACAGAAGTGCACACATTTCTTTACCTTCTCAATCGGGGTTCAGCTTAACAGAACCTCTGTTTATAGCAGCCCCCCAAAATAAACATCTAGCCCATCAGAACTGGTAAGGGGGACATCATATAACTACTGCCATGTCTCTACGAGCAATGCAATCTCGTCTTTTTTTGCTGCCTTTTGGAACAGGAGGAACAAACAGGCAAAACATAATTTACAGTCTTGGTTTATCTGTATCCACAGCCCATCTGCTATATCAAACCACAGCAGAATGTGTATGTGTGCATTCAGAGAGATGGCTGTCATTAGACCAATGAAGTTAACCAACGTATAAAAGCCAGGATCAGATCAGTAATAAAGTTTACACTTCATTATAGATGTCAAAATCCTTGCTGTTTTTTTTTTTTCCATGAGTATTTAGCTTATTGAATTTCACAAGCAAAACCATCTCCAGTGAGCATTCAGAAATCAGTTACTTGGAAGCTCGAGCGTTCAGGATTGAAATGTGAAAACAGATATTTCCTTAATAAATTTACAGTATCAGAAAAACTGGACATATTAACATGCATCTCTGCGCTCATGGCTGTAAAATGATTGGATTCTTCTCTCATCAAATTTACATTGTGGAATCTGAATATAGTATGATTAGGCATTATTTTAACAACTACATTACAATACAATTTAAAATAAAATGGCCCTTCATATCGCGCTAATATCAGTGTTTTAAATAACAAAGGCGATTATTTTTTTAAAATAAAGGAAAGGATTAGCATTTAGTTTCAATCAGTATAAGCAATGTTGTACCAGTTGGTGTCTCAAAGATTCAGGATTTTATTAATATTCCAGAGATGCATTTGTGTTGCCTCTGGGTACACTGAAAAGCCACTTAAACTGCACTTAAAGCAGCACTACAGGATCAAATTGATGTGCATCAACCATTTACAATAAAACTTGATTATTATAAAGGCATACATATTTGCATAATTACATGTTTGATTTTTTGATAATGCAGCATACACTACAAAATGTTGCTTCATGTAGAAAGGCATCGTCAAAAAGCACCATCTGCTGTAGTGTTTAATGCACTGCAATGTTTGAAAAATTCTGAAGGTAGATTTGTGTGAATCAGAGAGAAAAGCAAAGGAGTTTTGCTAGAACAAGAGGCTCAGAGCTGGAGGAGGGGACATGGAACTGTGTGGATATTTTTTTAGGCTGTCGTCTGTTTCTCTCTAGCTATTTTTAAATAAAATTGTCAGGGGGAGAAACGTAAAAGACAACAGAGCGGCACATCCCACAGTCTGCAGAATGCAGGATTCAGAACTTGAGAGCATTTGGCATAAACACGGTTTTGACGTTTTCACTCAAAAAAAAAAAAAAATCAGTATCTAATATATGCAACAAAGGAATCATACTGGGAAAGAAGGAAAACAGCACAGATAATGGATTCTTACACATATTACTTTGACAGGAATGAATCTTTTTAAACGAGTCTCTGTTAAGCATCACAATAGCTAAAAAAGACACAGAACTTGAAACTGAAAATATCTCTATATTTGCTCAGTTCAAGAGGAGAAACTGCCTGTTCTTCAGTAATATCTGACCATAAATCCTAACAAGAGCCCAGTGTGTTCACAAAGTCCAATTGCCAAAATAAGAGTGTATCTTGGAGTACAAGAAAAAGCAAGCACTTCTAGACTCCGCACAGTTAGCCCCGAGTTCTCGTATCCTAAAATCATGCATGGTTTTTGATTAGCACTACGTGTCTATCATTTTAATACCTGAGGCTGTTTTTCAAAGTGGATTTTGAGAAAGACATTAATCAAATTTAGTTGTAGCTGCTTATAATATTCTGCCATCCCAAGGAGTTTGTATGCATGCATCCAAAACACACACACACACAAAAGGGTCATCTGTGGCTTTTCTGAGTCTGTTGCTACCTCTGAGCTATGCTATGAACATTTTTGGACATTGTGCTGAGTGGTAAAGCACAGCACAGAGCCAAGACAGGGAAGATCTGGCAGGGAAGTCAATAGGCCTGTACTAGCCTGTTGATTCCCAGTAGGAGCTCATTCCTTCACAAATTGGCCTCTGGTAAGCAGTGTGATTCATTGCTTAGGGACTGGATTACAAGCTGGAAACCAGCTGCCAGAATTTGGGAAACTCATTTCACTTCCCCATGCTTTCCATTTTCCTTCCTCCTGTTTTTCACATCACATTAGTTGAAAATATAAAACACTTCAGGGCAAAGACTTTTTCATAATACAAGTTTCCAGCATATTGGGCATTAAACAAGCTTTTATCTCCATGGGCACCTGAAGGTACACCAGGATGCAAACAACAGTTGGATTACATGCTGTATGTGGCACAAATACCAGGTCAATTAAAAAGCATCTTTAGCAACACAATCTGACTAAGAAGTCCAGCGGTCAAGAATATCATCTGGCTCCAAGATATATTCTGCAGTCCAGTGACACATAAGAGCTTCAGAAACAGAAAAAAAAAAAAGTCCATACACCTGAGCATAGTGTTGTATGTGTGAATGTAAATATCCCAAACCTTCTGTGCCCAAACCACAACAGCTCATATATATATTCATTAAAACCACATTGATGGTCATAGAGCTTCAAGCCCTACTGCTGCGTTGCTGGCCTGTTAGCTTACGCTACATCTGGACTATAATAAATTTACATTCCCACCAAGAAAATAGCCACTGTTGTATAGTTGTGGATAAATTTTTTTTCACATTATGAGGAAAATTGTGCTTGAGTCCACTATTATGCACAAGATTTTTAAACATCTAGGTTCCTTTCCCTGGCTTATCAAGTACAATTATAGTTTGGCATCAGGGATGCTGAACACCCACACTGTCATTGACTTAGATTAGTGCTGTGGAATCCAGTGCTTCTGAAAAATCAAATCCTCTTTGTGTCTTGCAGGAGAGTGTGAAACATTTGTTAAATAACCGACATATTGTTGTGTGCACATAGTTCACAAAACCTCAGAAATATTTATCTGTTGGTATTTTCCCACACCCACCATTTACTGAGAGGAACCACATTACAATACAACACAGTGCTGTTTCCTCTGCCTTTGCCTGCACTTGAAACAGAACCTGTATGGTTTCTTGCTCTTCAGGTACCCATACTGAAAAGACAATGGTGTATTTATAGCATAATATTGAAAATAGCCCCGAACAGTAACAAAGGCTCAAAGACATTTGCATTTCTTTCACACTGAAGAGTTTAAGTACATTTGGTCATAGCACTGAAAGAGGAAACAAAACCAGCAAGGCTGATGCAAATCTTTAGAAACGAGTTTCCTTTTTGTGCCTTAATATTCTGCTCTTGGTGAGCTTCCCTAATAAAGTCTGCACTAATCGTTGCTAGAATCAGTGACTGCTAAGCACAGTCTTTCTCCACCCTCTCTGCACTAGGCAGACAGGGTTTTTCATTACATATATCATTTTCAACTTGCTGCAGTGATTCGACAAAGACAGGAGGATTTAGAAAGCTAATGAATGGGGGTGGGGAGCAGGATAGGATTGGAGCCTCAGTGCTAATGTCTGACGCTAGGTACCATGAGTAGCTTCACACACAGGGCACTGCCACCGATTTTATTTTCATTGCATGTCACTGACAGACTTTGACAGCCAAATCATTCATCTCAAGTTAATAAATCAAAATAAGGAGTGGGGGGTGGGGGTTTTTGTTTGTTTCAACATTTAGTGCTACAGGATTTAGGGCAAGGCTCACTGGGCATTTCCTTACCCTGATTGTTATTGTGCTGCAATGACAGCAAAATTATTTATCTTTTAGTTGCTAATTAAGAACAGAAGCGAAGAAGAATATGTTTGGTCTGAATATACTATAGTATCTAGGGACCATTTGCTACATCATAATGAGATGCCATAGATGCTGTAACTCAGTACGTCTACAAGTCTCTTGCTGCTTTATTATTAGGAAAAAATTCCGTCTTGCCAGTTAACTGACATAAAGTTAGTAGTTTATAAATAAGATTAATCTGAATGAGGAAAACAACATTCCCCCCACCAAATGAAAAGATTGCATCTCTTCCAAAGTTCCCTCCTAGCACAGAATGTTCTGTTTTACTGATATCAGAACCCTTGCTACCATATAGCAGTTTTGCACATCTAATCCTGCTTTGGCAGCCATGTCATCAATAGTGCCTGCCATTTGGGAGAACAGGCTATACTGATTACAAAATACTGGTTCTATAAATCTGTTAATTTTAATGATAAACCAGGATATTTTAGGCTTTCTTATCCCTGAAGAACCAAGAACAATTGCAGATTGATTGTGAACCAATTAAGGATCTTATAGCTCTAAATTGTGGACATAATTTCTTTCTCTTAGGAAAAAAAAAAAAAAAGAAAACAAAAGAATTTCTGATTCTTGCCTCTTTACGTAGCAACTTAAGATGTGGATGAAGCTGATAATTTGCATCTGAGTCATGAATTATGACTTCAACTTTGTCAAGCCACAGTTATCACCAGATCCTACTCAGCTCCCACTTTCACGATCCCTGTCATCAGTACGTCAGGAAGGAGGGGAAGACCTCAGTGAACATCAGCATACATCCAAGCACAAGCAACTTTGATCCTTGTGGGTATTCTCTGCAATACCTTAAGACAAGTTAATAAATGCTCTTTATAGTCAGTGGCTCCACTTCAGTCCTAACTGCAGCAATTCCTCCTTTAAATGCAAAATTTGGGATAGTGGAGAAGCCCTAAGATCTGGTAAAGACTTTGAGAAAGTGTTCTCCTGATTGAGTGCAGCAGTCTACTCCCATCAGGGCAAAGGGATGCTGTCCCAAGAGCTGAATGGAAACTACATGGGTTAGTTGATGCCTCCTGCTTTATGTTTAAGAGCAGGCTATTCCCTGCAACTGTATCCTGCTGCCAATGCTCAGTTAATAGGCTCCTGTAGTGAATAACATCATGTGTTCTGTCAATTATTAATAATAAGACAAGCGTTTTCACATCAGAATGCTGCCTTGTAACATGATGAGCCTGTATTGTATCAGTGTATCAAAGCTCAGTCTCGTAACATTACTAGTTTACTAAGCGAACTTTGAACAAGATTTATTCCCAGTCTGCTGAGTCCTAATTTTCATGATTTTTGTAAATATAAAATGTCTCTTTATTGGCAAGATTTTTAGAATATAGTTTGTATTTTAGGTGGTTGATTTACTGCTAAGTTGCATTTATTCTAACATATCATTGATCCCCTGTCTCATACATCAGATTTAGTTACTTTTTTATTGTATAATTTCTAGGTGACAGTGGCTATCCAGGACAGAAACAGCTGATGGATCTAATTTGATTTCACCCTTATACCAGCAGAAGTTCACTTACTAGTTCACTTACTCAGAATTCATTGATCTCTCGAAGGTCTTCTGGGATTGTGAAATCTCATTCTCAGTGTCTTTTCCAATTGTCAAAGCACAGACTCAATACTGCATCTGACATCCTTGCAGCCTGCCTCGTTCTGCATAACACAGCAGTCAACCATGGGGTTATAGTCAATGATGGGGCTCTCATAAAGGATGACAAGGCTAACCCTTACTGACTTCAGACATGGCAAAAAGGTAGATCTTTCTGAAAGGTGGGCTTGCTGATGATAAGCGAGGGGCAGCTCAGTGACAGCCATATCTTTAAACAAAGGAAAGGAAGAACTGGAAAAGGATGATGGGAGACAAAAAAGGCAATAGTTAAGGACGAAGAAATCGCAGGAGTTTTACACAAAGATCCATAAGTCTAAAATCAAAGAAATTGTACTACTTAGCATAGTGAGATGATTGAATTCCTTTATCTGTAGCTTACTGTTCCCAGCTAAAACACAAGATAATGTCCTGTGCACAGCCCATTCAGTTCAATGGCAAGACAGCAAGCGTTGCAGAGGATACTGTCAGAACAATAATCACTTTTAAAGTGGTTGTAAAGATCTTCTAGTCACTAAGCGCACACAAAGAGGCAAGAGGAGGTTAATGAAACTTCAAGAACTGTTTGTGTTCCGTAAGGTTACTTCATCTTGAGTTTTTGAGAGCAGATAAGGTGGAAAAGAAAGATATTGGGAAGGCGGATGACATTTAAAAGAAGCAGTATTAAAGTTCTCCATTACAAGAATAAAGAAGACTGTTTTGTCAACAGTAAACACATTCATCTTCATCTGGGAGAAACACTGATAGTTCCTGTTACCAGAGGGAATTCTAAACCCTGAGCTAATCTGTGCACCTACAGCACAATTTTGCAAACACACATCAATACTCAGGTTACCAGTTTTGGAACAAATGTATTACCAAATATGAGTTTCTTTCACAGAAACAAACATTAGAATCAGAACAGACTCACTTTAATCACAAATTGTTTTCTGAACAAAATCACCAGTCTAATTTCAAAGCTGTTTGAGCACCTGAGCTTCCATTTCCCACCTCTGGAAAGTATTCACCAACATAAATGCAGCCAACTATGCCGTGTAACTTTTCTCTGATATGCATTGTTTGCTTTCTCCTTTTTTGCTCATCCTTTGGATGACATAAAAATATCTTTCTCTCTACATGCTTGAAACCCATCCACAATCGTCAGCTGCTACATCTTCTTTTCATTATCTTGTTTATATTCAAATAGGCACTAATTTTGCTGTGCTCCATGAAGAGATTTCGCCAATAGTTCTGAAAAATCAAAAGTACCAGGGGGAAATGACGGGGAATTGCATATCCAGTAACACAGTATTTAAAATCCCTTGGTTGGCTTGCAGACTACAATACTTGCATTTATAACTGTTGGTTTATTTCAACTGGAATTTTATTTAATAAAGTGAAAATGTAGCTTCTGAGGCAAGAGCTGAAGCCTTAGAACAAAGGGTGACTGATCACATACTTAGCATCACTGCTCAGAGCTGTGATCATTCACTATTTTGCTACAAACATCCTGTGCAGACCTAGTCAAGTTGCTCAGGGTTTTTTTTGTGGTTTAATCCCCCATCTTTGAGATAAGTATGACTTGGCCTCCCTATCTCACAGGCACACAGTGAGGATAAATACATTAAAGAAGAATTAATATATCACAATACAGTGATAGAAGTTCAATACTCTGCGTACAGAGTAATTTATCTTTTTGTCTTTCGGATCAAGTACAGTTTCTAGGTGTGTGCAACAGTAAAAGTCTGATCTATTAATATATAAAGAAAGCAAACAATCTCCAGAACTACATTCCTGTATACAGAACCATGAACAGAAACATAAGCCTGTAGATGTAGAGCAGAAATGCTGGAGTAGAAGAGAACCGAATTTTTTCCTTCATTACAATGGGTAAGACAAGGATGGGAACTACAAGCTAGACATCAATAACGAAATCCATTAATTTCAACAAAACAAACCACAAAACACAAGAAAAACCCCAAACAAATGTACATCAAATTCATATATAAACTAGATATATAAGCATTTAGACACACACATTTTTACAAACCTCCTTAAAGTTATCTTCTGTAAGGGATACACTATAATTTACTAGCATATGAATTATATACTGTTCCCAGGATGAAACCTCAATATTTCTTGCTCCAGACTACCCTCCCCATAAAATAGCTTTATTAGAGTTTAGTAATGTTAGGAAAAATGTGAAGGTAATGTCGTAGCTCCCAATAAAAAGCCTACCATACTTTTCATAGTAATTATAGAGTAATATACTATAAAAAATTAGTTTTCACCAAATATTCAAAATTATAGATTTATTCAGACTCCCAGAGAAAAATCAAACTTGTAAATTGTGAAGATTGTATATCCAATAAAATATTTATAGTTGCACAATGTATATTGTTAACTGTGTTGACTACTTTTCACCAAGGTGCCAGAGAAATGAAAAATTAACCAGTGTAGAATATAAAGTAGGTTTTTTTCACATCCTAGAGCTAGTTCAGGAGCATACAAAACAGATTGTATTCAGAGCTGTAATATAGAAATTCTTCAGTGAAGAAGACACTAGAGCTGAATACCTGACAGCAGAACAAAACAGAGAACAGCATTAAAGCCACGTAGCTGAGGTGCTGCATGCAAATGCAGAAAGACCTGAATTAGTAATGTTGAAGGTCTAGCTAAAGTAGACAGCGGCTATGTCAATGAATGTTTTAATGACATCTTACTAGTTTAAGGACTAACAAGTGCATACATGCAGACTGATGGAATTCTGGAAGTTCAGTGAATATGTGGTCTAAAATCTCTTTGGGTTTGCAAAAACAAGTAAATATTTAAACATCCTCTTTCTCTGCAACTTCATAAACCGGACTATGAAAATCACCCATGTGGTTTGAGGTGCACACTCTTGTTTTCAGTGTTAATCATAATCACAACCTACCAACCCCCCATTATCTATCATTTATTCCTTTTTAAAAAATTTACACGAATATTCATTTGAACTGTGGCTACAGAGCACCAAACAGTGGTCATGCCATACAAGGGAGAAAACAGTAAAGAATAAAAATGAAAAAATCCTGCAGTTACATTGCACCTTAATGCTGTGACCTCAAGTGTACCTCTTTGTCACTACACTTCTCATCCTCTTCATTCTGAGACAGCACAGGACAAGGATAAGAGGCAGGTTGGCAGCACCAAGCTGGTATGGGACTCGGGCTGTCGCTCAGGCTTTGCATGGCTCCGCACAGAATGGCGTTTCTGCCCTGCCCATTCACAAATAACAATAGTGGAAAAACATAAACACACCAATAATCTGGAGTGAGGGGGTTCATCCTTGCTCTTGCTCTCTCCCTTAGCTTTTTTGCTTCCAGCCCTTAGCACAGACCACACCAGGCTTGGGGTGCAACTACACATTCGGAGTGAGCGTGTGCCAGCCTGACAACACTGTAAAAACAGCATTGAGCTATTGAGCTGTCTGTAGCCCTGGCCCAGCTGGACCCCACATTCCTGCACACCCTCCTCCACAGGAGCAGGTTACATGAGCTTTGCGGGAGAAAGCCCAGGCTACTGAAACAGCCAAAATAGGGTCTGCCTCACCCTCCACAGCTGCCCTTCTCTAAGCACCATGGTGCTGAATACTGCACAGGAAAAGCAGTTACCTCATGGGGTTTGGGATTTAGCTCATGGCCATATTTCTCCTCTTGTCCTAACTGGGTCCACTGCTTGATATTAAATGCAACATATTTGACAATGCTGAATATTTCAGAATTAGATATCTTAAAGAAACTGGTCCCTAGCTTACACAAGTTCATGTTAAAAGAATAATTACTCCAGGTAATGATTTCAGAAAGCCCTCCGAGAGACATGCTTGCTTTTTTACCCCAGCCACAGGTCTCACTTTTTGAAGGAGACTAAAAAACAGGCAGGATTAACTGAAAAATTCAGGTTAGATGTTCTCTTAGGATCTTACAGTTGCTGTATTTTTAAATGCTTGTTCTCATAGCACTTGGTACCTGCACATTTTCAAAATTTTTTTTGATTTACACTGAAGGAGCTGGATTATGCCATCAGCCAGCATGAACTCACTGCAAAACACTGCTATTGTCTGCACATTCCTGGTGTGCGAGGCAGGAGAGGGAGCACACACACACCTAGATGAGAAGAGCCCTATTTCAACATCTTTCTGCTTAGACAGACTACAGCTTAGAATCCCACTGTGTACCTACAGAACTGCGGAGCTGGATCCAAAAGACTGGATGCCTAAAACTAGGTTTCTAAATCAATCTTGAAATGCCTAAAAAATAATTCCCTTGCAGAATTTAGACTGTGAGAAAGCTTTTTTGAGGCCAGTCAAATCTTCAATGCATTCAGTATTTTTTGGATGCGCTTTGGCACCTCAGTCCATGTTTCAGTTTTTAGAAATCTTGGACTAGAACCAAATCCATCTTGGTATTTATATGCACTACGGAGCAGAAGGTGGTGAACAGACCTGGACTGCTGCACAAACATGCAGGCTGCAGCCGGGCAGAAGAGGGCATCCCACTCCACTGACTTACTGCTGTGGAAGGAGCTTCACTGCTGAGGATAAAGATGGGCAAAATACAGGAAATGTGCGGCTTTTTATACACATAACGTAAAAGGATTAAAAATACCATATAGAACAAAGATTTACAATGGACCAGCCACACATCTCTATGAAAAGAACAAAGGTTTTATAAAAGAATAAATGGAAAAATATATATATTTCCTGAGTCTACAGGCAACCCTAGAGACTTCTAAGTATTATTAGTCAGACCGAAGGCTGCCAGATGCTGCCAGAGCCCTGGCTGCTCACTGGGGAGCTCAGGCCTTTCCAACAGGGCAAGATAGGACAGCTGAGCCTAAAATGTACAGAGCTCCCTAGACAAAGATTTTTTTGTTGTCATCTTTGGTTTTGAGCATGTTTCCTTCATAAGACTTGCTCTGAGGCTCCATTATGTTTTCCACTTAGACATTTCATTACAGTGCAATTAGTGTAGGAAGAATCTGGCCTCATAGAAGACCTTAGTGAGAAATGTTGAAAACACACACCTACCAGAATGCACACAGCTCTTTTTAATGATCTCTCTCAATAACTATAAGAATCTACTTTAAATTACTATTAAATACTCCAGAATTTCTTGTATTCTAAAATAACTATTTTTCATTATTTTTCATTTTCAGTACAATAACTTGAATAATTCTTACCCTTCTAAGTTCAGCCGATGATGATATATAATTTACTCTTAAGAACATAAACTGTTTATCCCAGGACCTCAGTTAATACCATAGTCTTCATTCATCTCATTTCATATGAAGACAACACAGCCATTAGGATTGATTTCACATGGTGAACTGCCACGTTTTTTATATTTAAACCTTGCTAACTTAGAGAAGTTTTTCATAGTAGAACACATTAACATACATATTTTGCTTACTTTTTCCAGAAAGGAATGGAGATATTCATTTATATACAGAATCACAGAATCACAGAATCACAGAATTGTGGTGGTTGGAAGGGACCTCAGAGATCATCGAGTCCAACCA
>JAOQGH010000004.1:14486613-14580900 GCA_025769975.1 Gallinago jamesoni
AACAAAACAAAAAAAAAAAACAACAAACCATCACCCACCCACACAGCAGCCCACGACAAACCAATAATCTTGGGCACATATGTGAACATACACATTTATACCTTTCTATAGAAAAAATATTAAAGAAAAGATCTCCATTAAGGACAGTGATTCATTTACACCTCAACAAACATCCCTCTAGAACTCAGGACAGGGCACAGAATGAAAATGAAGGATGAATAATTTACCTGAACTGAAGAATGCTTTAATGAGAGGTAGATGATGCCCACTTTTTATGAAAGATACAGTGCTTCTCTTTTCATACCACTGACTCAGAATGGGTGACTTCAGGTATCTGTTTAAACACAGAAAAGAAAAAAAATTGTATGTTGCTGACAGATGCAGCTAAGGTTTAGATACAAAATACTGAATCTGATTCAAGCAGGTGATGATACTCTAAAAGGGTAAATTACCACAAGGAGTTATTTTCCTTTAATTTAAAGGTGGTCTGTTTTCTCTTACTAAATTTTCCATGAAATATATACAAACATGAACGAATATGCCAATACTGTCTGAAGTGAGCAGTTCCATCCCCTTCCCCTACACCATCCTCCATACCAGCCAGCACAAGTCCCCTGTCACCACAACATGTCCTCGCACTTTCCCTTTCCCTGAGGGCACCTGCCACTTCCCAGCTAGGCTGTGGAAGCAGAGGCTCAGCACACCATCCTGAGGACATCTTCCTGAGGTAGGGGCAGCCCAGGCTGGGATGGGTGCTACCAGCCACTCCAGGGTGCCGCACGCCTCCACCACGATACACCCATCCAGAGCCAGAAGTGCTCATGCAGATGTTTGCTTTTTTCTGCAATGCTACAAGCGTACAGCAAAGTTCAGGCTGGATGACCTGATATTTGCAGCTTCTTGTTAATGTTCTAATAATAATTTACAGCATGTGAATAAATAAAACCATATGTTATCAGTCCCCTGTGCAGATCCTGATGATGTGTGTGCATGCTCTGCAGTACCATGTGAAAAGGAACCAGGGTTTACCTTCAGTTTGAGGACCAAGTTCTGACTTTGCCAAGTAGAGTTTAATGCAATTGCTCTGAGATGCAAGACAGATGGGATAGAGAGATCTGAAGTGGTACAAATAAAAATCTAAAACTGAACTTTTAAATATTCATTCTGAACTATAAAGAGAGCTGTGGCTTTTGTGTGCTACAGATGGCTTGGAAATTCAGTGCAAACAAAGGACCAATTTTTGAATAGTCATAGCTGCTCTACCATAATAGCTGGAGGCCCAAAACTCCAGGGGTTTGAGATGATTCAACTAGATCCTCTTACCTGCCAAATTTCATCAAAGCAACATTGCTTTTACCATCTTATGGGGATGAAAGAAATATGAATAGTGTGGGGTCTTTTAATGAAATGTGGACTGCTTAAGCTTGAACAAAAAAATTACAATATGAATGGAAAGTGCAAGGTAAAGGGAAAAGCGCCTTTTTATCATACATACTAAAGCATCATATAAGATGAAATCTGTACTTTTTACAGATTGAAAGATTAAACAGAAATATTTGGTAGATTTAGATAAATGAAGGAAATAAAACAAAAAAAAAACCCAAAAAAGCAAAATAAAAATCCCTGCCAGTCATAATCAATGAGGAACTGCTGTCTGATTGCCAAATATGGCCTTAGGTTTAAATCTAGGAGACACACGTGTTTCTTGGTAAGGTAGCGGGGCACGACCTCATCAGTCAGAGATTATCCTCCGCATAATATGTTTATGGAAAGAAACCACTAACAGGAACTCCTCATCTGCCTTCCAGACAGAGGCAAGCTGATACAAATACAGCCGGGAAGGGACTAAGCCCAAGTAACACTGCTGCTAAGGCCATGCACTGCCGCATTTACATAGCAGTACAATCAGCATTTTCCGATGTTATTAGCCACTAGCAATCTAGGCTAGACTTTAAAGTCTTTGGCGTTAGGGAAAACATTCTCCCACCTTTTGTATTTGAGCTTCTACAAGAACAGAACGGGACAGCAAAATCCTGAAGGGAGGCTGAGCATCTGCAGGGGAGCAGGGAGCACGCAAGAGGCAGAGTGGACACCGGAACCACCAGTAGTCCTTCAGACGTACGAGCCACAGAGTCAAACAGGCAGTGCCGAATCACAGTTAGAAGCCAGGTTTATGGATATTTATGAGGCACTGCTGCCAACTGAAGGGAGAGAAAGCTCAGGAATAGGAGTAGGCATGAAGGGCTTGATAGAAAATCAACCATCCTGTAATGATAGCGAGTGCCAAGAAACAGTCGCAGGCTGATACCGAGTGATGGGTGGAAGAGGCCTGACGACAAGAGGGTTACGCTATCTGTGAAATCAAGGGAATTAGCAAGGAGAGATGCATACAGAGAGGCAGCCTGGCTGGTGCGAGCCGTGAGGGAAGGGACGGTTGCCACAACACTCCGGATGCGTAGAGGTAACTAGTGCTGCCTTTGTTAAGATTAGGGAAACGGATGCTGTGAAAAATCAAGATAAGGTGATGGGAGCTGGGGCAAGCTTTTTAATTGCTTCCAGCCAGCACAGGAAAAGTGGCAGCTTACGGCAGAGAGCCAGCCTGCTGGTTTTAGGAACAGCCCAGGTAAGTTGCGTGCCCAGTAAGTTCCCTCGCTGGAGGGAGGCAGGATGATGCACCTCTGGCAGAGAATGAGGAAAGAGGACTTGGCAAGGCTTGTTGAAGCAGGCAGGAGGACAGGGCCATGTTCGGCTGTCGGATCAGGATCCATCAGAGGGCAAGCGGGGACTGCAGTCTGAAACCATGTCTTGGCCTCTGTTTGCAGCTAAGGCAAAAGAGCAGGAGACAAGCAGAGGGGAAAGGGCAGGATCCTGTGACACTCCAGCAGAAAAGAAAGCTTTTCCAATGACCTCACTGTCCTTTTGAGAGTAACCGCTTTCTAGGACAGAGTGTCCCAACAGGATACTTAAATGCCTTCAGCATAGTACAATATTCAGAGATGAAACCGAACAACTTTTCATGAAATCTGCCTCCAATAGAAACATCCTTATTGCCCTGGGCTAATGTGTAAGTTAGCGAGAGATTATGGTTCAGCTTCTATAGCCATTTTATGTAATATGAAAAAAAATCCATAGGGACCTCCTCTGTTAGTCCTCTAAAATATAAAATACAGTTTTAAGCTATGCTTCATCATGGTAATAGACTATCAGCTATTTTCTTAAGCCCTCAGACTCACTGCTGTCAGTCTAGGCAGAGCCAGACAACATGACTTAATCACCTCCTAGTGACTTGCTGCACTGTGCCCCTTCCTTCTGAACATATATAAATTCTAATTAGTTTTTAATCCTTTACTAGAACACTTGCAAAATGACTGCTACCCTCGTGGCATACGGATGTGGACATTTAGAGGCACAGGAGCCACAGTGCCATGGGGCCTCCTTCCCCAGAGGTTGCATGTCGCCAGTGGGGCTCAGCAGAGGGTACCACCACCTCTCCAGGACCGATCCTCTCCTCGTTTCTCCTGTTCCTCTTCTGGAGGGGCAGCAAGTGTTAAAGCAAGATTATATTCTCTTGATACAAGGCTCCAGTGGCTGGTGTTATAATAGACTAAACCTAGCCCTGGGGTGAGGTTGGCTGTCTGTACAATCATGTACATTTGAACGCTCACCCAAACTGCCAGCCTCCCTCCAGGACGTGCTTTCCCCAGGGACACCCTGATCTGTCCCCCTTACCACCCTGTGCCCCCTTCTGGGCTGCCTCTGCGCTTCAGATGTGATAGAAATGGGGCTTCCCTGCCTCCCTTCCCTCTAGAGGACTGCCATCCCCAGTCTAAATGCGCATCCCCAAGTTTGCCCATACTGTGCATTATTAAAAGAAAATTCCCCCAAATCAGAAGACTAGAGTTAAAATTATGAGCTGATTTCAATCATCACAAATACCATTCAGACTGCAGTTTTGGCTCTTTTCTCCTCTGCTATGGAGAGACAAAGTGAAGGGGGGCATAAAGCACGCAATGTTCAGTGAGAACCAGGGTGAAGGAAGAGTTATTTTTGTTGGTCTGTTGCCTTCTCTAAAATCTGTAACATAACAATTCATGCATTCAAATCACAAGAGGCGGCAAGAGTGTCACCAGTCTGCTGCATAATCCCTCATGTTCACAGTAACAAAGACCTCTTCCCCACCAGCTCCTGCAGAGAGGCAGGCTGGGAACAAGGATCCCGCAGGGACAGGTGCTGTCCTGTGTTTTTGCACTGTCCCATGTCTCCATATATTCATCTGGAGACAGAGGTACAACATGCACCGTGCACTACTGTGGCTTCAAAAGCGCTGCCTATGCCCCGGTCTCTCAAATTCTGTTGATAACCTGGGAACTCTCACATCGTGCCACAAGTGGCAGACAGACATACACAGAGCATGGGTTCATAACCACATTCACAGAGCACACTGTATTCCCTGAAGAAAAGGACAGTCCAGTTCCTAGAGTTGTCCTAATAGGGGTGACTGAGCAGGACTTGCGATTTTAAAGAGCTTTGGAGCTCTCTGGAAGTCACATCACTACATAAAGCACAAACTCAGGCATTACTGTTCCTTTACACTCCCATCCAGAAACTGGGACCAACAGCATCTCACCGCTCTTGCTTCCCAGCTCTGCTCCATATGCAGTTTCCATTCCTGTCATGAAAATAAACAAACCGGAAGCAACTCTTGCTGCCTACTTTAATGTCCCAATTCCCTGACCTATGAAAGACTATCTACACTGCAGTATATTTCTGTCCAAGCCTTAATAGTTAACTCTCCCCCAGGAATCGCACGTTATTGGGGAAAGAAGCACAGCAAAAGCAGGCCCCTTGTTGTGGTCTTTTATAGACCGGATCACCAATTCTGGGAGACCAATGGGATAAATACAGTCCAAGCTGTTTCCTATATCATCATAGTAAGTTTAAAAAAATACTCTTATAAAATTTACTTTAATCGGAGGAACTTAGTTTTTAATTTGCAATTTTAAATGTGAGCATGTTATAACTTGTAGCTGAACATTTCTATAAAGATAATTACATATGGCAAGACAGAAAAACTTTTTAAAACATTTTCTCTTGAATGTGTGCCTGAATTCATTTACAACTGTTGCTGCTTTAAACACTTCAGGCAGAATAAGTGGATGGCACTAAACAGCTTAGCTGCAATTATTATGGAATGTCTGAGGTATAATTTCCCCTGCGGTTTTGTTAGGCGTACAAAATTCATAATTCTGATTTGTGGCAGGTACTTATTACCCATCGCAGGTGGAGATATGCAAATATTATTCTAGTAGGGGTGAACAGCCTTTATTTCAGTATTCAGCTATTAACGAGATTTGTGAGTCTGGTACTCTGGGGCCATTTAATTAATTAGATGGTACAGATAAAATATAAATTGTTTTGTAGGCTACACAATTCTAGTTCTAGAAGATGTAAAATATGGCTAAATGAACTTAGTATGGTCTGATTTGTTGTTTCACATACGGCGCGGGGTACAGGCAAATTCTGCTTGTTATTTTTCCCTATAATAATCCTGCATAGAATCCTTATATTGTCAAGCATTGCGGGAAAGACATGTTATTTATTTGTCATTATTATTAAGAATGTCTATCAGTTATCCTCTTTATAAAAATTTCTGGCATGCATCAAACAAGGAAAAAAACAGGCATGTTCTTTTATGAAAGCCAATATGTGCATGTTTCAGAATAAGAACATATTTTGAAGACATGCAGATTTGGTAGGATATTATTTTCTCAAGGTCTGACACTTCTATTTTAAATAAATCATTTCCATGGGATAGATAAGCTGAACTTGCTAGGGAGAAATGCAGAGGAAATCTACAGCAGCATGTTAGTATCTAGATTTTCAAATAATTCTATTAATTGGTTAATTCATGTAATTGTTTTCCTAAGTATGATCTCTCTAATTATCCAGAAGATTTCTGGAAAACCTTGAATAAGGGAATACAGAAATTGGGGTGAAAAAAACCCCAACATGCCTTTATTGCCCAAAGTGATTGCTCTAATGGTAACAATAAAAAAATCAGCGTTTACCAGGACTTACAGCAAACTACATGGTGAAACATTCACCCAACCCTTATATGGAGGAAATAAAATGCATGAAGCACGAGATTGGAAATTGTTAGCAAACTGTCAGCATTTAAAGGCAGGCATTGACCATTATATTAGATTTAAATTGTGGGTAAAATACTACACCACACAATTACAGTACTCTAAACATTGAATGAAAACTAGTTACTTTTACTAAAGTAGGAGTATAATCAGCAGTTACTCTTATTGGTTTATTGAACATATTTTAGGGTCCATTCCAGCTGTCTTTATTAGCTCTAATGCAAATGATTTTTACACTGCTATTTTGCCAAGCCCTGGTAGCTGTAGTGCTGCAAACACACCCCACTGCTTTGTGTCTGCTGGGGATTTACTGAAAAATATGATAAAGGGTACATAAAATGAATAACAATACAGAACGAGCGCCATACTAGAAAATGAAAACTAAGAGGGGGAAATTATACTGTAAGCATTAGGAGCTATTGTACGTTTTTGTACAGTGTAACTCAAAAGCACACAAGTTCAAAATTAGATGCATACCAAGAGCCACTCCGGTCACTTCCCTGCAGGGAATTTGCAGCCAGCACGGTCCCGCCCGTGGGTCCCCCCGGGGACATGCCCGCCTGCTTGCAAAGGCTGGGAGGAGATTCAGGGATGACAGAGCACACCAAAGGCTGGAGTTCAGTACGCGTGGAAAGAGTCTGATGGAGATGGAAACAGGCTGGACCAAGCCAAGAGTGCCTGAGCAGGATTAGCTTCTGGCATGGGAAAGGGTCTGCAAAAACATAAGGTCTGAATTTTATTCAAAGCAAATGCTTCTACATCCTGCACAGGAGAGTGCAAATCTGATCTCTTTGAATAGGGTGAGGAATAACCTGGGAACATGGCTGCACAAATAAATAAGTATAAGGTAGAAAGTAGAAGCAAATCAAAGGGAAAAGGCATTGATTGCGGTCTAAGGAAAAGGGCTGGTCATATCTTGTGAGTGAACAGAATTGCTCAAGTAAGAAATTTGCTGTGGCTCAGTTATCAGTAAGAAAAGTCAATTGTGTTTGTGGTGAGAGATTCCCTGAAGCAGAGGAGACTTCAAAACCATGATGATGTATGGGGGAAAAGCTGTGGGTAACTGAGCCTCACAAGGGGATTTCCAGCACAGGATAGTGATGGGTGTTTCTGTCACAGCACCAGCACAGGTAGCTTCATGGTTTGGCTGGATTGTCTGCTGTGATTTGCACACTGAGAAACTTGGGGAATCTGTGTGCTGGTGCAATGGCAGCGCAAGAGATGGGCCCTCATGTTACACATGTGGCAACACCTGGGAACACCACAATATTCAGTTCATAAGCAAGCCCTGCAAACAAACAAGCAATAAAGATGGTGAGAATAGCTTGTATGGAGAAACCAAATAAAAGTGCAGCGATCAGAACTGGGGAAAGTCTCAAGGAGAAAAATCTACTTGGTTAAGCATCGAAAATGATAAGTGACAGCGATATATACAGAAGTGTTTTAACAGAAATATAAGAAATACTTAGACACAGCAAGGCCAAGTTGTCTGCAGGCTTTTGACAAAACGTAGCAGAGTCAAACTCACTTCAGTCTCATCTCTCATAGCAGTCACAGGATGTGCACTGCATCTGCTCCACGTAATGGTAAACTGCTTGGGAAAAGAATTAAGTCTAGATTGCCACAGAATAAATACACCAGAATAATATTCTGCGTTTAAATACCTTAAATTGGATAAACAATACCCCATGGGTAGAATCTATAAAAACCTGTTCCTACATAAGATGAAATCTAGAAAAGTTTTAATTAAATCTTTCCAAGGATTTCATAAAAATCCAGGCACAGCAACAGTGCTACACGCAGTGCCTCCATGACAGCCCTGAGCTATACAATCCAAAACAGAAGAGGAAATCTAGCACATAATATTTTTTTTCCCAGGTATGCACACACAAACACATCATTAGTTCAAAATCAATGCACAAATGAGAGATGTGATCAGAGAATTACATTCATTCATGGTAGCACAGAGAGCACCACCGTGAACCTAAGGCAGTTCCTGAGCCGTCGACGAGAGCAGCGCTGCAGCAGGCAATTGATGCCTCTGAACACAGAGGGAACCGCTGCCTGCTGCTAGGTGATTATTACCAGCATTTTTTCAGAATAATGTAAGCAAGCAACATTTTAGGTGGCACTATAATATCCGCTAGGCATAGTGTTTGCAAAGAGGTAACGGAACAAAATGCATATCTGAAGAACCTCTGCATCACCCAAGGATGACACTGGGCAGGCATCACTCCCCTCCCACAGCAAGTGTTCTTCAGTGCCAGGCGCCCACCGGTTTAGCCCAGACCCACATGCAGAGACCCAGGTGGCCAGCTGGGAGGAGTTGTGGGCACTGGAGACCATGTTCCCATGTTGGGCAGCGTGGTAGGAGCAGGAGGCGGCCAGGACCCACCAAGTGCTGAGAGCGTCAGAGCCACAACGTGCCTCAGCCACTGCAGTGCTGCTGCAGCAAGGCACCCAGGACAAGCAGGAGCACTTGCTCCAGGTTCAGCCGAAAAAGGACCCCACCTGAACATTAGCATGCCATTTCTGCACTCCTGTCATTTACTGGAAGCACTGGCAATCACACAAAGCTGAGTAAGGGCTTACTGGCCTTTTGGAGAGCACTAGAAATCACCCTAAAGCTCAGTGCTGTATGTATAGGTGATGGGCCAAACCAAGAGCGGAAGGGTGCATTTGGAAAGAAAAGCAACAACAAAAACCCCCATTATTTTGGGAGAAAAAGGAAATCTAATGAGCAGCCCAAACCAAAATAGCATCCAGCCCGATCAAACCACCCGTTTGTTGATGATTCCCCTTCTTCCCTGCTTCGTGTTATAACAGCAACATCTATTCATATACAATGCTTTATAAGCCATACATTCAGCCAGCACACTTCAACAACAACGCATGGCAGGGCTGCAAACAGCTTCGGCAAGGTAAGATCAACTTACACACACTACACAAGCATTCAAAAATTAATGCAACTAATCTTCTGGTTTCACCTGACAGGCGGTAAATTATTGATCTTTGCAATATGAAAGCACCAAAAAGAACAAAATCAGAACTGCACACTTTCATGTGCACCCTTGCCTCTCCTTGTCAAACTTAAAACACAGTCATATCCAAAGGGCTGCAGGGAGATTTGAGAAACATGTGTTCTCCCTGTACAATTTAATCATGGTGTGAGCAAAAGGCAGATGCTCCAAGAAACCAATGGTTGTGTTGAACAAGAAACAGCATCACCCAAACCTGTGGAACAGGCCGTTGCCCACAGGAGTACATGCAGGGCGACTGGCAGTTTAGGCTCTCGGACCCTTTCCTTAATTTTTAACACACAATGGAGGATGTACAGCCCTACAGCCACATCTTGTGTACCTCAAAGCCTGGTACAGTCACTGATACATCACCGATGCTCCTCACTCAAGGTGCAAACCTGCTTTATAAACCAAACCTCGCTTTCCCCCATTTGTCCCCCTCTCCTGGCAACTCCCTACACTGCAACATGAAGCAGAGTTCCTGTAAATCTACTGCAGAGGCTGACACTTTACAGGATAAAAGCCATACTGCACAGCAGCTGCTTTTCCCCCTCACTCTTGCCTGCTCCCATCCATATACCACCACAGAAGTGCAGCATGGGGACTTCCATCCCAAATAGGCAATATATAAGAAAGGAACAGAAAATAACCCTTCAAATAGTGACCAATATTTTTCCTAACTTCTTCACTCTCTTCCTTGTGGAAAAAAAAGAGCAATTCCTCCAGGACAGGTCCTTGTTCTATGACCCTAAACACAGAGCATTATATTAGATTAAAGAAAGTCACATGATGTGGGTCAACATCTGCTGATATTAGCTAAAAAAAAAAACAGATTTTTTTTTATTCTTAGATGTCTCTTCCACTCTACGTATCACGCGCATCACCACTAATTTGTTGTATGAATGAAACAGCCCAGGAAAGCATTTCTCTGAAGACACTGAAACTAACATGTTAGAAGGAAAAGAAAAAAGGATCATATTTCATTCTCTACTCATTTTGCCTGTCTTTTAAGCCTATGAATCCCAGATTTTACCTAGCCTTTTTGTCTAACACAGCACTGCATCTTTCCAGTGCATTTCAGTAGAAGTCTCACAGCCTCCACCACGTGTATCACAGAAAGCCCATCACTGCAGGAGGAATGTTCCTCAAACCCTTATAAAAAGTATGTTATTCCAAATTTGAGGTATGTATTTAATATGCCATATTCAACTGCATCTCCCAAAAATTATCCTGCTTTTCACTGGAAAGGGATAAGCTTTCCTCCCTACACTGTAAGGAGAAATGTTATCCTGCAGAGTTATCCTACAGAAACGTCTCTGAGCAGAGTTTGAGCACAGGCTGATGGAGAACCCCAGTGCATTGCTGAGACATGATCTTTTTTCCAAATGCATTCAAGAGTGAATTCTGCATTTTATCAAAACAATACACATTATAGAGCACAGCCACAATTTCAGTGGCAAATCATACTATTGAGAATTTTGCTTAATATTTATCCTAAGCTTTTTCTGCATTTACCTCAAGCCCTCTTGTCTCCATCTCAGATAGTGAAAAATTCCTTTGTCTTTCTCACTGTTTGTATTTTGAAGTTGATATTGATTAGGAATACACCCTGTAGGTCTTTCCAGGTTCTATACATCTCTTGGTATCATTTTCATTAAGTTATTTTTTTCTGTCATTTTCAGTAGTACTTCTCTCTCCTCCTGCCATTCCACCCTCCTTCCAAAAGCTGGAAACAGGGGAGGTGAAACTGGTAATGTTCCTCTAACTACTCTGGTGTTTCTCCTAGCAGTCACGTTGAATGTTGGTAGTAGTTCACATCTAACTGCTACACCATAATTGTTAATTCTGCCTTCAACATGCTCATGTTAGTTTGTGATGATTGTTCTAAAACAACAGTTCTGCTCAAAACTTCCTTAATAATATCACACTAATAAAATTCCTCTTAAAAACAAACAAACAAAAATCCTCTTTGTTTTAGGAGAACTTATAGCAACAGTCTCCGTTATTATTCTGGCAGCTCATCCCTTAGCAACAGTCTTGCTGCAGTCCCACTGGAAAGACTAATTCACTTTATTTTATATTTATATTATATGTATATAATTCCAGGGAGAATACTATAGACTAACAATTATTTATTCTTCTCTTGTTTTGCAACATACCAATTTCTTCCCCTTTAAGCTTTATATAAAGTATTCTTTCTTCTTTAATCTTGATTATTGTCTTACTTGATCATATCCCCTATTCTGAGTATAATTACAATCCTTCCCACCTCAATCCCCCTTTACCCTCTGCCTCTCACTCCTGTGCAGCATTCGCTTCTGTGAACTAAAGAGATGGAAGCAGATGAAAGATAGGCTTGTGTTTTCTTGTTTTTCTTATTTTATCAGAAGCTTATCATTTTTTCCAAGAATTGAAGTGGCACAGAGTATTGTCAAAGGCTAAGAGTAGTTTATCACATTTTCACCTCAACGCGTCACAATCCACTTTCATGCCACCTACATTTACCACATTTTAAATAATATTTTCTATTCCTTTAACAATGTCCTGGAATGACATCAGCATCTTCAGCAGACAAGTCTGCCTCAGCACCCAAAGGTCTGCACTCTGTACAACTCTGTATCAGTAATATCCTGTGTTGTACAACTCACCGCAACACCAACGTGCCTCCCTGACAGCCTCAGCATAGTATTTATCCCAGACCAACTCTCCAAAAGAGCACTTGGATTGCATTGAGTCCTGGAGAAGGGTTTCTCTTTCTGGACAACCTCAGCCACATTTTCCTGCAGTCGACAGGTGCAGCACCTTGAGGATGCAGCTTCTTGGCCAATTGGTGCCTCTGCCACAGAAGTCACAGAAATCTTACCTTGCTTCTCTCAGGAATAGAAAGTGTCTTTGGTGCTATGTAGGCTTTGCCAGCAAGTTGGAGGGGAAGTAAAAGCAAACAAACTCTGAGGCTACTAGGAAGCTGGGGTTTCCTCCACATACATAGGCCAATATGTCCTCATTTGCAAAGTTCCATCAACACGTGTTTTGAGGCTGGCGTGTCTATGCTCATAAGCAAAACAAAGACTGCTTTTCCCCTTGCCTTTAAAATGGCAGACTTTACCACCTCAAATAGCTACAGTAATATTGATATGCACCATAAAGTGCCTTCTTGACTATCACACTACAAAGTACTTTTGTCCCTTTTCATGCATGTTTTGAGTGGCCTGTGTAGGCAGGAGCTAACATTTGTATGTGGATTAACTCTGCTACCTTTGGCAGTTATCACATTACACCTAAATATTAGCATCTACCAGAGATGTTAGTGGAACAACCATGTTTTAGCATTGTCCAAATTAAAATAGAAGCCTCTCCATGTTTTCCCCCAATTTGTTTTGTTAATTAATTACTAATTGGACCAAGATATCACAAAGAACATTGAAAAAAAGTTGTTATAAAAAAAAGTCACCATGGAGTCATTCTTCTTGCTGACTACTGGCTCTCTAGAAATAAAGCATAGTAAAAAAAGTTTTAAGGTAAAAATTTTACATATGAGCTGGAGAAAAAACAGAACATCTTGCCTACGTTAAAAATACATTTGAGGGATAACTCAAGTATTTATTTGTCTATAGAGATATAAAGATAGAATTGTTTTTACAATGATGATACTATGTGATGAGGACATAAGCCTCTGTCATCATTCAAGGTATGCCTATGTGCTGCTGAATTAAATCAGTCAAAAACTCCCACAGTGCCAGGGCAGGCACCTCTGCCCACCCACCATGATGCCATCCTATCCAGCACCGCCTATCTGCCAAAGCATTTAACATGACCTTGTTATAATCTTCAGATTAATTATTTAATTTTTCCTCATCTTAAAACTGTATCAACAAGCTTGTAGCATAACACTCCAGTCCATAAGTTACTGGAGGTCAGTAAGAGACACTGCAGAATCTGTAAAGCCCATGTTACCCTGCTGCCACCTGTAAACATGTCTTCTTTGGTGGGTCCATCTCAGTTTCATGGGTTCATTTCAGTTTGGTGGACTGGCACACAGAGAGTCTGGTTACCAAACAGATCCCTTCTCTCTCTGCCTGGATTAATCAGAACATTCAAACCCCATCGGGCTGCTGTTAAGTGAGGCTTTGGGCATTATACTCTGCTGCAATCACAGGGTGGGAAAATCCACCTCCACTGCAGAGATTTGTTTGACTGGTATTTTTACCAGAAAGAAGTGGTTTCCTTCAGCACCCGCTCACAAAACAACATGGTCTCGCCATACGCAAACAATTGCTTACCCGGAGATGCTCTATCCTTGTTAAAGCGAAAGGGAAATGGCTCCACCCACGGTGTTGTCCTGCTGCTTCCCAAACAACCTTTAGACTACATTTCATCAGAGCAGAAGTGTCATCATCTGTTGGCAAGAACCACCAAGGAAAGAATTAACAACAAGATCCTATGATTTTGTCTAATGATTTAGGGTTGATATGAAAAACCTCAGTAGCATTGAAATCACTGTGGATTTCGCTGTAGCTTTTGCAGTACATGTATGCATATAGGTTAGAACAGGGCATTTGTAAACAGTACCTCTACCTAATACATGACGGTTTGATATTCGTTTTCCGTTAGGTTATTTTACCTTTAAAAGTTCAGAACTTGCTTTACAGGAATTTTATGAAAACTCAAGTAACCCAATCCCACATCAGTAAAACAATTCAGTGCTAAATGGAAGATTTCAGAATTGTTTTCTAGTATCCGTAAGAGACACCAGCGGAAGAGAGAACTGTTGGGAAGGCTCTCCATGTGGTTCCATTAGAGACCTCAGACAAATTCATTTTTTTGTCAGTGGTAGAGGGTTTGGCTTTAGAGGCCTCCCATGCAGAAATGTATGTTTTGCTCACCACACCACTAAAGAGGAGTAGAAAATTAGTAGGTAAATACCTATGTGCAATTAGACAAAACAGTTTCCCTTAGTGCCTTCTGCATGGTAAAAGGAAACTCTTCCAATATATTCATTGTTTGCTGATCAAATACTACAGGGAAACCTTTGGTGGTTGACTGGGGGTAACTGGCAGCAGAGAAGTCAAACAGACCTGCCAAGGCAGCTGCATGCAGGCAGATGCCATGTCCTGCACAGGGGCTGGAAGCACCCGCTGCAGGGCTTCCTCTGATGGAAACCTTTACGGGACGTGTTTAAAACCTTCATACAGTAAGGCGAGTAGATAATAGGTGGAGCTTAGTTTACACACAACTCAAAGGCTTGCACCGCCAATTTGTTGCACAGAGGTTTTACTGCATGCAAAGATTAGTGTTTCTGTTTGGTGGTAGTAATATCCATATGAAAGCAGGCCAACCAGCAGGTAGAACACAGCCTGATGAATTACAGAAGATTTTATGACATCTTTTAAATTTGATTTTTACTTCTAAAGAACTTTCTGGTGTGCCAAGTAAAAGCCAAACATTATCTATCAAACAAAAGGGGGAATATTTTGGCTAACAGTCTTTTACTCTCTTTTTGAATGTCAGCACATGTCCCCCTGGCAGATTCCATAAATTCGAGAGCTAACAGATGGTTGCATAACAGCAATGCCCAAAATACACACTAGAAGTTAAAGAATCATAACAGAAGACAGTGAGTGGGTAGCTAAGAATCATAGAATAGTTTGGGTTGGAAGGGACCTTTAAAGGTCATCTAGTGCAAGCCCCCCGCCATGGGCAGGAATGCCTCCCACTAGATGAGGTTGCTCAGAGCCCCATCCAAACTGACCTTAAATGTTTCCAGGAATAAGGCATCTACTATCTCTCTGGTCAACCTGTTCCAGTGCTTCACCACCCTCATTGCAAAAAATTTCTTCCTCAGATGTAGTCTAAATCTTCCTTCTTTTAATTTAAAACCATTACCTCTTGTCCTATCACAACAGGTCCTACTAAAAAGCTTGTCCCCACTTTTCCTTTAAGGCCCCTTTAAGTACTGAAAGGCCGCAATAAGGTCTCCCCAGAGCCTTCTCTTCTCCAGGCTGAACAACCCAACTCTCAAGCCTGTCTTCATAGGAGAAGTGCTCCAGCTCTCTGATCACCTTCATGGCCCTCCTCTGGACCCATTTCAACAGGCCCATGTCTTTTGGATCCTGAGAGTACCAGAGCTGGGCACTATACTCCAGGTGGGGTCTCACCAGAGTGGAGTAGAGGGGCAGATTCACCTCCCTCAACCTGCTGGCCATCCTTCTTTTAATGCAGCCCAGGATACAGTTGGCTTTCTAGGCTGTGAGTGCACATTGTCAGCTCATGTATTGTTTTTTCATACACCAGTACCCCCAGTACAGAGTCCTTCTCCATAGGGCTGCTCTCAACCCCTTCATCCCCCAAACTGTATTAATACTGGGTGTTGTCCTGACCCAGGTGCAAGACCCTGTATCTTGGTCTTTTTGAACCTCATGAGCTTCACACAGGTCCACTTCCCGAGCCTGTCCAGGTCCCTCTGGACGGCATCACATCCCTCAGGCGTGTCAACAACAACACTCATCTTGGTGTCAACTGCAAACTTGCTGAGAGTGTACTCAATCCTACTGTGTATGCATGTCATTGATGAAGACACTGAACAGTGCCAGTCCCAATATCAACCCCTAAGAGACACCCCTTGTCACCCATCTCCATTTGGACATTGAGCTGTTGACCACTACCCTCTGGATGTGACTATCCAACCAACTCCTCATCCACTGAACAGTCCACCCATCAAATCCATACCTCTCCAATTTAGAGAGAAGGCTGTTGTGGAGGACCTTGTGAAAGGCCTTATGAAAATCCAGATAGATGACATCCCTAGCTCTTTCCTTTTCCACTGATGTAGTCACTCCACCATAGAAGGCCACTAGGTTGGTCAGGCAGAACTTGGCTTCGGTGAAGCCATGTTGGCTGTCTTGAATCACCTTGCTGTCCTCCATGTGCCAGGCAGAGACATGAACTACATCTGCTCTCAGTCATCACTTCCATTAGGTGGACAGAGAAACTTAAAATACTGCCAAGAATGTCAGCTGGAAGAAAGTAGAACACAGCCTGCCCTGGCATGATGTGACACTACACATAGCAGCATGCTGCAGATGCTGCTTGAAAAGTATTTACTTTAGAAGAGCTGATTTTAAAATCAAGGTAATGAAATGAATAGAAAATGCCAAGAATAATTTTCCTCAAGCATGTGCCTTTGGGAATGCTTTATCCCCACACACAATGCTCATTTGGGTTTTGAAACTTCAACACAGGGGTTTTTTTCACTTTTAATTAGGTATTTTACATATCCCCTCTTCCAAAGTTGTACTGTACTTTTATGGCTAAGGTTTTTGGGGGTTAGGGTTTTTTTTTGCTATATTCAGAAAGTTTCCCCCTTAAAAGCGGTGTTACAAGAAGTGTTCTCCATTACAGGTGTGCAATTCAGTCATCAGGGATATGTAGATAACAAATTATCCCCAGTTTTAAATTTTTCCCCATCTAGTTCATAGCTGCTGTACAAAACCTTGCCTGACAATGGTATTTTTATGAAGGCTTAACTCCCATCAACAGTACATCATTGATTTAGGAGATGTGCTAGAAGTCAATATTTATATTCTGAATTTCTGAGGAAAGAAAACATTATCCAGGAAAACAGTATGCGATAACATGAAGCATTCTTTGGAAGAGGGCAGCAGTACATGCGTTCCAGTCAGACACCACAGCTTTTACATAAAAATACAGAATTTACTTCAAGAGGTGCAAACAGCAGGGCACTGAGTGCTGAGAGAGACAAGGATATAGTACTGGTGTTTGTGAATAGGACAGTGCTAAATGCTGAAGCCGTTCAAGGGCACGGTGCAGAAGCGTGTGTTTACAAGAGGATCTCAGGCTTGTAAACAGCAGGGCTTTATGCAGGCAAAGAAGAGTTCACGTTCCTGAGAAGGGAACGCAGCACAGAATGTCCTGTTTCTTCATAGAGAGTCACCCCGCTTGCGGCTGTGTAAAATAAGAGGCACAGCCATTGTTCCAGCAGATAATCAGGGCTAAGAGCTTTTTGTAGGGCATCTTTTGGCAGCATGAGGGCTGGTACAATTTGGTATGTCAGTTTACTTGCACTGAAAATTTGAAAAAACCAAATTTCAGCTTTCTTTTTCTATATATTTAATTACAAAGATACTAACAGTATCAACAGGATTAATTTGACGACAGGATTAAAGAGTAATTAACACCTTTTAATGAGATCAATCACATTCTGAAAAAAAAAAAAAAGAAACTTTATCAGGAGGGAGTCAGAAGAGCAATTTGAGAACAGTTTTAATGCAAGTGCAAAATTTAGCGTCCGTAAAACCTTTCTTGCAGAGTTTTTAAATTCACTTTAATCTCCACATAGTAGTGATCTGGGAGTCCATTAAGGAGAAAACTATGGTATTCTAGTTTTGAAATTCAAAAGCACCACAGTAATTAATGTTCCCTACATCAGTGCCTAAGGGCAGAGCTTTCAGTCACCCCTCAGTTCTGGGGAAAGGGGATGCTGATAGAGCAATGGCAGAAATGGCTCACTGAAGTAGAGCCCCTGATAACAGCAGATACCCGCTGAAACTCTTGACATGGAGCCAGTGCTGTTGAGTTTCTGTCTGCTTGAATTCACTAGAAATGGCTCTGCTTCCACTTTGCTATCCAAGACACTGTCTCCAGCACATAAAATGGATGATCAAGTAGGAGACACCACGGTAAACTGGCTGCAAACTAATACTTAATCTGTACCACAGAGGATATGGTAGTGATAAACATCATATAAAGAATAGCAGAAATCCCAAAGAATCAAAACTGTGTATCCCAGGATCAACAAATAACAAAGAGGGAAAATACTAGTTGGCAAGCATGCCTGATATACCGTAAATTAATTATTAAGCATGACAAATTATTCAAGGGCTTTCTATATATAATTACATATAGTATTCCTACTAAAACCCATGGCTTGGCAGTCCAAATTTGAACATGATGTGAATAAAGTGTTCTGGTAATGCAGCAACTAACCAAAAAATTACATTAATGTAAAACAAGTAATTATAAACCAGAGATATTTTTGTGCTCTACAGCAGTAATTCTTCCTTTCTGAGTGCAGTATGAGGTTTGCTGTCCATGTTATCATGAACACACTGATTCAGTTTCACAAATGTTGATTCAAACTTCAAGCAAGTATTCTGTTCCCTACAATTTTGGAGGATTATAACATTCAGAGTTTATTATTTCCCAGTTCACTGACTGACCCCTCCACTTCGAGGAAGATCAGAGGACTCCATAATCAACATAACAGGTTGCCCAGTGCCCCTCTCCCTCTGCAAACATATGATTATGATTTATGCAGACTGCTCTTTTTTACTGCTATGACAAGTTTAGTTTTTGCACATTGACTTCTAAATTTGCTGTTTGATTGAGATTTGCCATTTTAAGTTGAAGCCTACACTGTACTTGGTTGTGTATCCCACTCACCAAGAATATGCTCATGTGTCCTACAGATAACGGACCCTGGTGCACGAACATGTTCCAGACACACTGTCCGAATATACTGACTGTACTGCAGCCATCCTACTCTTACTTGCAACCACCATCTCTAAAAGAAGTCTGATGCTATTAACAAAAGCCATGGGAGATACTGAAGCAACTTTTCACTCTACTTACAACAGGAATAAGGCCAAGGAAGCTGCGTAGTTAAACAGGAATGCAGCTGGTAGTAATTACCCAGTGCCAGGACCAGACGCACTGGACACCAACTTGAATGTAAGAAGTTCCACCTAAACATGAGGAGGAACTTCTTTACTTTGAGAGGGGCAGAGCACTGGAATAGGCTGCCCAGCGAGGTGGTAGAGTCTCCTTCTCTGGAGACACTCAAAACCTGCCTGGAAAAGTTCCTGTGCAACCTGTTCTAGGTGGACCTGCTTTGGCAGGGAGGTTGGACCAGATGATCTCCAGAGATCTCTTCCAACCCCATGTGATTCTGTGGTAGCAAATGTATTTTTCTGAACAGCACCACCAGAGCCAGCATACCTTCTTGCCCTTCCAGTCTCTGTTTGCTGCACCCTCCTCATCCGCTCACAACTTTCTAGTAGTTATCACCATACCCAGAAGTATACACAGTGCTCAAGGAGCAATCATGCCAAAAGCACAGTCAGTCAACATTTCTTCTGTTCTGCACCATCAAAAATGCCTGTGGACATGCGGAGGAATAGACATTCACCCCCTTAAGTCCCAGGGCAGGGACGAGGCATTATTCTGTGGCCACACCTCTCCATTTTGCAGCTGCTTCAAATTATAGTCTTTTAGCTGGTCTCCTCCGTTTCTACCAAACAAAACCCTTCACAACAAAACAAAACTCCTTTTTTCTCCAGTCCCATAGCATTCCCCAACCTAGCTGCAGCAACTGTACCTCTCTGTTTCTTTACATCATTTTAATGCCCTATTCCTTTCTAACTTTCTTGGGTGACACCTTCTTACTGATTAGGACTGCTCGAGCCTGATCAAGGCAAACAGGATTATTCAAGATAATTAACATTTCTATAGGGCACTGACAATTACACACAGATTTGAAACCCAGAATACAAAAGAGTGACACCAATTACAATTCTAGGCGGATTCTTATTCATTATCATGTTTACTTGCAAACACGAAATTAGTGATGCCTGGATTAAGATTAGAAACAACATGAATTGCTATAACAAATAAAATCCTTTCAAGTGTATTTCACACACAGTGCATGCAGTATCTGTTAAAAAATAAAAAATGATAGTATCGAGGATACTGTAATGGAGGACTTTTTTTTTCTTAAGATTAGAAAAACAGCTATATGGAATAGAGAAAATGGCTTATGATAACTTATTTAGATTTCTTGCTAGCAATATACTTTTTTAAAAAGGCATAACAACCTGGAAAGCAAGGTATAATATTTCAATTAAACTTCAAAGTTCAACTATATAATTCAGAATCTTTTTTTAAAAACAAAATATGACAAAAGGGTCATAAGTACAGTTCATCTTGTTTCATAAAACTGTCTTTGAATTACAAAATTTATCTTAATTATTAGAAGTAAATTTAAAACATCATTTTTGCTGTATTCCAGAGGTTACAGGAAGAACACAGTGTATGAAAGATGCCAAAGTTGTACTTCACCACTGCAAAGACAGTACTTTTTACCTGATCAAAACCTGAAGTTGACTATAATAACAGGAAAAAAAATAGCAATAGTTAGCAGCATTTAGTAAGTCAGAAACAACAAAGAAGAGCCAAGTGGAGCAGCGTTTTCCAGGTGCATAAGGTGCACTTTCCTTCAACAAAAGGCCCCACAAGCAGAAGAGAGTAACTGTGAGCAGTTAAAGACCCTCCACCCTCAGCCTTACAATCTGACAGTGGAACACATCGGAGGGACCTAATTAAGACACATTGTAGGAAATACATCTGAAAATAACGGGGTTAGTTGAAATCTGTTTATTCAAGCCTTTGGAAGATAGCATATATATTCCTCACACACAGTTTAACAACCTCCCACGTCATGACGACCCAACTCATGGTACCCAGGAGGACCCACTCGCATACTCTGAAATGGCTCTCGCCCCCCCGGATAAACCCCCAACTGCTGCAGACTCCTGCCCTGGCTGGCTTGGCCTGGCTTCACCTACAACCAGGCCGGAAAACAAATACATCCTTTTTTACCTTCTTTCAAAGTCTTTCTTCATTTGACAAAGTTGATCCAAGGTACAAGATACAACTCTTTTGAGGACTGGGACAGTGACGTCCTTGGGTGGTCAGTATGGGTGAGGGAAGGCATTATTTCCTTTTTCCCTTTTCCTAGGCCTGTTTTTTTGTCTCTGCAGATGGAAAGCTGCTTACCTCCTGCTCCCAGTCCCTGCAAAACCAACAACACGGCGTTTCAAGCCTTTGCTAGGAGTCTTTGATTTGCCTACTGTCATGACATTAGTAATAATTCCTACCTTGGTGTATCAAACCAAACACCACAGCAGTGCAGCAGACACAGTAAAGGCAATAAATACAAGCAACGCACTAAAAGGCCCCCGCACATAAACTGGACATCAGTTTGTCAGGCCCACAGGGACCTTCCCAGAGCCCCCCCCGGGCCACAGCCCCCCTCCCCCCCAGTGCTGGTGAGGAGGTTGCAGGAGACTTTGGGAGGTCTGGTGTTTGGAATATGATTTTAAATTAATTTCTCTCCCCATTTTAGAACAGCTATGCAAGAGTAACAGAAGCCATACGCCAGACTCGGTTTTGAAGAGGAAGTGAAAAAACCAACTTATTATTTTGATTCCAGACCTAAATTTAGACTGTAACAATTTTTAAGTGAATTCTCAAAGTAACAAACTGAGTTCTTTCTCACCTCTTCTTGTTTACAGTCTCATAAACTGGGATCCCACACTACCAGTGTCACACAGGATGTCATTTTTTCTCTTGGCAAGTAAACACATGTGAAAGAAAACGCATTGCATTTATAATGATAGCAACAGAACTTGCTAACATAGTTTTTACCAGGTTTCAAAGGGGCAACTTCAGCTTTCCAATGTACAGTGCAATGTCTCTTAAATTCACATTATATTTTTCCTACCTTCCTGAGCACAGTTTAAAATGCAGAAGCAGCATAATTCAATATTAGACTATTTCACAGTACCACACAAGTTCAAAACAGAAGAAATAACATTAAAAACAGTGAAATCAATCAAACAAACTATCTGAAAATAAAATTAGAGCATAAATTTAAAAAAAAATAGGCCTAGGAATAGACAGTCTGTCTCCTTTTTTCCTCTTGGGACAGATTTCTTTTAGTATGGCTTCAGTCACTTGCCCTGACATTTCCTTGGACTCCCAGGAGCCCCTCATGAGCCTGGGTCAGGACTGAGTACTGAAGTTGGAAGATGCTTCTTAGCATTTACTTAGCAGGAAACAAGGGAAAACAGCCACACTCAATGCACAGGATACCTGGGCATTTTATGAGGATTTTCTAAATCTTTGCTTTATTATGTAATTAACTTTCAAGCACTATTTTGATTATTTTTTTTAAATCTCAAAACCACAATCAATCAGGATTTATATAGTAGCTCTCACCCTTGATTCTCCCAGACTTTAGCCTTTCTCCTCTCCAGCACGCTGCCAGCACCAGACTGCTGCTTGCCTTCTGCTCCTAACTCAGTTCCCTTGATTTGAAATAATTTCTCCCTTTCTCCTCAGATATTATCTATAATGATTGATGGTCAGTAGCTGCTCTGCTCCTGCGGCAGCTGGCAGCAGTGAGGGAGAGGCAGGACTGCTGCAGAGTGCCTGACCTGAGGTTTCACTCGAAACCCAGCTCCAGGAACAGCTAAAACCAGACCTTGAAGAAAAGCAGCAAGGGGTGTCTTTCAGTACCTCTCAGGTTTTAAAAGTGGGTGAGCATGAGTTTGGTGAGCTCCTTCTGACACACAAGGGAAGTTTGGGAGCTGCTGCCGTTCACTGGTTTGCTCACCCTGGTTTCAGGGGGATTGAATCAGGAATACATTAGCCAAATGCAATAGCAAAAAATAGAGTTAGTCAAAAAAAAAAAGGAAAATGAGAAAAGGAGTTTTGCTTAAAGGCAGCCCTAAAGGGAGCAAATTTCTGTTTCTTCTTAGAGGAATGGAAGGTTATTGCTCCTACATGACAAGAATAGCATTTTTAACATTCCCCTTTTCGATAATAGCAGCTAAATTCTCACAGGATTCAATGTTTACGCTCACAAAAATCAATTTTTCCCTTTTATTAAAAAATTATGTACAGTAAATTGCCGCTACAACACAATCTACATTGTTTAACATACCCTGCTTTGATTTACTGTTCCATTCATAATCTGCTGATGATTAAGCTTCTCAAAAACAATCCACTAGCCCTTCTAAGTGATATCAAGTTGTTTGTTTTTAATCTGCTGAAAATCATCCTGTAGACAGATGCATTATTGAAGAATTACATTTTAATTTATTTTCATGCAGTGTCTGTGATGGGCATTTGGATTAACAGAGTACGATAATGCTTCTTTATGCCTGTATCTATTCAAATCAGAAATTACCTGCATACACTGTCTCTGATGGTGGTCAAAAATTGTACAAAGAACTGAGAATAGTGCTTCTTAATATCACACAGCCCTGCTGCTCATCAATGAGTCTTTTTCTGTTCTAATGCTTTTGTCATGTATATGAAAGTCATTATGTAGTTTAGAAAACAGGAGATGAAGTGAAAGAGGAAGATCAGGGACCTGGGATGCATTAATATTCTACCAGCGTCAAAGATATTTCCCTCGAGGGGCTCCTACAGGCCACACTGTTATTACAGTGCCTATCCATTATCTTGTGCTGTACTTGGTATTAAGACAATAATGGAGAGAATAGGATTATGTGCAGATGATAGGAAATGCGAAGGCAATTCAGCAAGATAGGAAATGAATGGAGACATGATTCTTTCATCGAAGCTGGGGATGGTTTAGCATAGGGTAAGGGAGAAGATAAATGAAGCAAAATGAAATCTTTACAGGTTAGCTGGGGTAAAATGAGTGTTTACATACAATCCGATGAGTTTAACCTTTTTGATACAGAATATCACAGCATCTTTCTTTAATGCACCAGTGTATATCCCTTCAGAGGTCTGGTTTGATCTGAAAACTTACTCGACACACATGGGGAAATGACCAGTGTTAATTTGATAGAGGTGGCCTTATGTAGAGGATAACCCTTTAATTCATTCAAAAAAAGGGAACATTTTGATTGCCACTTCAGATTTCTGCATTTCAGCTAAAGGCTAGAAAAATTGTGTCCTGCTTGCTAAACAAACAGACAGAAAATGAATCAAAAAAAAAACCAATAAAGAAGGATCGAGCATAACTAAGTGAAATACTGATCCCACATTGAAATGCTCAAATTCTGTTTTGATATTGCACACCTTTTAATATCATGAGCACAAGCCTGTGGCTGATAGCAAGTAACAAAGGCTAATAATTTTAGGAGGCCAGCAATGTATTATGATAGTGATAAACAAAGATAGGACCAGATTGTGTCATTTACAGACATTTCTCTGGCTTATGTCTGTCATATTTTTGTAATTAGGATAAATCACATGCACTCATTTGCTATAACAGTGCAATGCCAAAAGAGATAATTTTTGTTCCCTAAAGCACAACTATAATTTTATTCTTTCTAAGCAGCGCTTGAAGTCTTCCTTCGGCTAGGTTAAAACCTAAGAAAGCAGATCAGCAGCATGACGCATCCAAACAAAAGTCGATGTCAAAGAGGCATGAGGCAGCTCTATCATAAACCTTGTGGCACACACACTGCCCTTGCACTGGATGGCAGGAATAGCAACTTTGCAGCACAGCTATTAATGCACACTTCACAGAAAAGCAATGCCACCCTGCATGCTCCAAGACAAAACAAGGATCCCTGCTAGTGGACTGCCAAGTGATGAAAGGTGCCTGTATGCATAGCAGAGCTCCCAGCACAGAAAAACCATACTGCTACTGCTATTGCCCACTGCAGGGGCTTTGCCTTGGGCACCCACCAGCCACACCAGCACAGCTCCATGCTGCTTTCTGCTGCTGTCTCCCACTCACCGCCTCCCTGCTGCCACACTTCCCTACTCCTCTCTTTGTCTCCGGCCCTGCTGTTTGTCCATCATGGCTTATATACTGGCTTGCCTTGGCTGGTGCTGCCGGCTAAGCCACATGATGTATTGATCCTGGATGCTCTTTCTGCTCCATACCTGATCTCCCTTCCAGCTCTGCAGCTGTCCCTACAGCGACCACCCTCTGCCAGCCACCAGCCTGATCAAGTAGCAAGACTCTCCTCAGCTCCCCACAAACACTCCCACCCTTCTAGGGACTGTGTCGTAACAAAATCATTCTTCATCTGAGAGGTTTCCCATATTTAAAATGTGCAGACCCTGAGCAGATGAAAATTAGCATTACACGCCAGAAAGTGCCCGCCCATATGTGACACTGCCTACATTATGCTAGCCACTGCCTGGGCAATGGCTGAATGCTTAGTTTTGAAAAAGCCGATTTCTGAGCTTTTGGTCTGCACTACTTCATAGCACTTCCTCCAAGGAGGCAAAGCCATCTGTACAGTAGTGGTGGGACCAGGCGCTTGTGACAGCCCCTGCGCAGGCAGTGGCAAGGCTCAGGGAGAAGAGCAAAGTGCATCCCAGACCAGAAACAGAAATTCCAGCCGTCCAGTAAAACTGGAGCACGCTTGTATCAAAAGGCCCTCCTCCCCACTTCAGCCAGGCTGGGGCAGGGGCCTGACTGTGACCCCCCTGGCCCTGTCAGTTGCACCCAGACCTGGCACTGAACCTGCTCGACCCTCCCAGCCCCAGCAGTGCAGAGAGCCAGGTAGGGAGGTGCTGTGCAAACCCTGGGAGGAGGATGGCTGGAAAGTATTAAATTTCAATGCTGATACACAGAGAACTGGTAGCCCAGATGCATTCCATAAACACCAAATAGCTCAGGGCCCCATAGCAAGGGGTTGTGACAGCAAAACTGCCATCTCTGAGCTAGAGAGTCATCTTGTACCAGGGAAACCTTCCTTTACATACGATCAATAGGTGTGAAATTGAGCCCCTCCGTACATATGTTTCATCAGGGCCAGCATGAGCAAAGACACGCAGCACCAGCTGAACGCAGAGCATCCTCACTGCAGCTGGGAGCGAGGATGGGATTTCCCCAATGCCCTAAATCAGCTTCAGGTGGCAAGAAACATTTCTGTGAGAAATGCAAATCAGCAAACTTGGGGAATTAGGAACATAGTCATGAATTTTACATAACAGACATAAATACAGGGAGGTGTTAAGTAGCAACAGCAGAGCTAGGTGTCAGGATTGCCCCTTGCACAGGGAGGTGGGGACTGTGTTGCACTGCTGGGGGCCATCTGCTCACCCCCTTGCATCAGGCAACACCACGTACTCCAAAGATATTGTTAGAAAATCTACAAAGAAAACCATCTGCTGAAGAGTGACTGTCCAAACTACATTGTGTGGCTGGCTGGTGACTTGAAGAACGGTTATAAACGTGTTTTAATGCTTCTGAGCACATTGGACACTTATTTATATAAATGTCTAATTACTTTTTGAATTAACTTTGTTTAAGTCTAGACTGTCCCATAACAATACGTTGGTGCAATGAGACATAATGATGTATTATATCCTTTTGTCTTGACTCCTTTTAATCTCATGCATTGTTACTAGCTTTTATATGACCAAAAAGAGTTAACAAGAATGGCCAGTTTAATTAATCTGCTCTACTTACTTTGTACATTGCCATTTCTTCCTCAGCTGAGTGCAGGTTGACTTATTCATTTGCTCTAGAAATTACAAGTGAGTGAAGCAAGTATCTCCATGAGTCATAAACTTTTCCAATCTCTTATATCAATCTCTTGTCAGAAGTAAAAAGCAACCAGTTGATGAAGCCACTTCCAAAAAATATGGATGGATTAACCACTTTCCAAACCATCAGTTTCAGTATGATAAGGCCTGACTGCTTTGAATGACCTAGAAGGTTGCCGTAGCTTGCGGTCAGACCCGCTGTTTTGGTTTGCTGCATCATGTTTTATTGTCTAGTTTAAGAAACATTTTAGGGATTTCTCACCTGGCAAGGCTGACTAGCTAGAAATAGTCAATGCAATTTATGCAAAGGGAAAACCTCCACAAGTATTTCCCCCCAGTGGCCAAGAGCTGTACCAATGATACCACAGCCAACTTCCCATGACCAAATCATGCCCATGAACACAGGTGTGGTGAGTGCTCTGTGCCCTGCAATAAATGAAAATGCAAAAACATGTATAAGGCAAAGCCACACTTCTCATAAATTGTGACCTTGGGGGCATCCACAGCCATGGCCCTGCCCTAATCCTCTCTGCTCCTGTCTGCTTGCAGGTGACACACTGGGGTAAGGGCTGAGTCAGCACTGCATGAACCATCTCTGTCCCCCCATGTGCCTGTGGCCTCTCTGGGGCGTAGCTGGCACCGCCACAATGGGACTCCTGCCCCAGCTGGCATTAGGGTTCCTGCCGCCTCATAAAATATGGCCAAAGCTCTCCAGGCAGGACAGGGTCATCTGAACTAGCAACACACTGGAAAACCTTGGGAATTTTTCCTCTTCCATTCTCAAGTCCAATGCATATTCAAATTGGGTGGAAAAGCATCAGAGAAACAGTTTGATGATTGAATCTATAATTCAATGATTACAGTTGGCTCCTACAAGGAAACTCCAGGCTTGAGGAGGTTGTTTTCTTGCTTTCTACCCCCAAGGAACACATACACAGACTAGGGAGCTAAGGTTTATGGGGAGAGGTAATATCTTTTATGAGACAAACAGAGTTGGGGAAAAAATACACAACAAAATAAGCCACTCTTTAGGTCTGAAACAGAGGTTGCAAACTGCAGTAAAAGCATATTGGGAAGATATACTCTGGGATCAAGTTGTTCTATTATCAATTATATGACATGAGAGGAAAGGACAGCTAGCACCTCTGGAACAGCAAGTGGTCCCAGCATGGGGAGCCATTCAAAGGTCACTCACTCCCATGGGACAGCAATGGCAGAAACAAAGACAGTTGGACAGGAGTGAAAAGTTATCAGTAGGAGAATGAAAATTACAAAATGTCATAAACCAGCCCATCGCTGTTGGGCCCCTGCTCTTTAATGTCTCCTAGAATGAGGAATTTTCATTTGCAGGTTTTCTCTTCAGTTTGCTTTCTAAATCTGCTTTGAAAATCAGAATGTCAGATTAGATAGTATTTCTGAAATGAAAATGTTCATTTTGTGATAATGGTGTTTCTTTACCTCCTTGATTGCCTGTAGGAATTAATTTTGGTGTATAAGACTCATTGAGCCTGTCTCACTCTTTCTAAAGACCCATCTGGTGCGTGGGCAAAACCTAACACAGTACTAGTACCTATATGCAGGATGCCCATGCCATGGAAACGTAAACTGGACTACAAAAAGACTATGCAAAACCACTGTATAAAGTAAAATTGTGTGCTTATTACAAAAATATCAAAATAATTAAGAGAAAGCTTTTATTTTTTTGGCTTAGCATGTACAGAATGAATCAGTGAAAAATAATTTATAATAATTTATAATTTATTTATTATCTGTAGGTTAGCTTTTTTATGTTTTCTGCTTTGCCTAATACATTCAAAATCATTATGGACACCAGAAGTCCAAAATATCTTTTAGTCATAATCCTGTTTATGGAAGATGAATGCCCCATTTTACTCTCTTCCAGCAGAAATATATTAAGTGCATCCCTTGCCATTTCTAAACAAAAAGAGCCCAGAACACCTTTGTGAACATGAAATACTTGCTAAAATATGAACTACTATCATTCTCAGTAGACTGCACCTACCCTGGCTATCAGCTTTCTGCATCTTAGCATCTGGAGGAAGAATAAAATTGTTTGGAAACACATAGAGCAGGCAAGAAAACTATTATCTTGGATTACAGAAACTTTACCAAGTCTAACTAAAGTAAGGATTCAACCTTGTGTTGTTTGATCCGGTGGACATTAAATGCCACCTTTCCGCTGACCCAGGCAACTTCCGCCTCAGACCTGTCACCTCATCAAGATGATTCCAGCATTTCGGTGCATTCAGCTGCTATGGGTAGGGCTGTCCATAATGGATGACCACTACCTATACCCAACTCCCGTAGCTATCAGATACATTCAAAGAGAATTACAGACTGCAATAATTAGAACAGCTAACAGGAACAACAAAGAAAACATAACATCAAGACAGAGCACACTTTACCAGATATATTTTGCCTCTGCTAACATGTGTCTGAATCACAGATAGCAAACTATTAGCCCGATACACCTGAACTGACACTCCCACTTGTTTTAATTTCTCCTCTAATTGTACTTGCTGAGTGCTACGTGCCCCATCCACCTGCACCCTGAGAGCCCCTTTCAGTGAGAGCCACCTCCTTCACAGCAAGCACCACGGCTGCTGGCAGCTCTCAGACCTGCCAGACTTTGGACTGAAGATACTCGGGGCACTAGTACCACTCTTCTCCACTCTCTTAATTGCTTAAGGACCAATCACCTCTGCTCATCAAAAGACTTTAAAGAGAACGTTATTGAAGATCTAAAATCAGGCTGCATTTTGGTTGCCATCACTTACCCTCCTTCGAAAGACAACTTTTTCCTTGGCAGGTGATAAGAACCACCTCCCACGTTCTACTGTAGATGCTGCTAATTAAACCACAATGAATTTCAGACAATTAGCAACCTTTTCTAACACGGCAGGTTACTTATTCTAAACCTTTTTCCAAATGAAATGGTGTTTAAGACTTTTTTAAAAATCTACTATTTTCCATGCTCTCAAAATTATTTTCTGTTTTAATAGAAAGAAAAGAAAAAAAACAAACAATGAAACAGAACAAATCATACAGGATCCTGATAGCAGGGCAAGCACTCATCACCAGAGTTTGTTTGCATTTGCATTGTTTGACTGTGTGAATTCTGCAAAGAATATGTTCAATCTCTCTAGCAAAGACAGTCCCTCAGATGATAATGATATAGCATTTTTTTTCCATTTTAAAAACAGAAGTAGACTTGTAAAACCAATTCAATGCCTGTATGCCTTTGGTAGACGCTCTTTTTAACTTTCAGCGATGTACTACATTACCAACATTTGGTATGTGGTGAATTATCTAATACTTAAGCACATGTTGCTGATGTTTCTGTAAAAGGAGATTTGTTTATATTTAGAATTAATATAGGGATGGCATAATTACTGGGATGAAGACATACCTATCCCATAGGAAACACTGCACATCTACCAGATCCTTTCCTTGTACTACCGGCTGAAACCTCTGCCCACACGTGCATAAGCAGACTGCCCCATCTGCCCTCTCACTTCAAGATATTTATGCTATTGTTCAAAAGAGTGGCCATGGAGAATATAAAACATTCCCTTTTTCTCCTGACTTGCAGCCAAAACTGTCCCCTCCACTCCCTCCTAACACTCTCTTCCATGTTCAGCAGGGCTGGGTTCACAAAGCTGTTCTACTGAGGGACCACAGCTGACCCCGACTCATTACACTGCAATTCATCTGGCAACTGGGGAGCACAGTTGCAACTTTGGCCCTCTGCAGCCTACAGCCTTTGAGCATCCCCTAATTACTATTAGTCAGCTGTTCTCCACCTTCTACACACCTCTAATCACACTTCTCCCTCATCAAGCTGGGATCTCTGCAGGGGTTAACCCTGAAAAATTTTACAGTAAAGGCAGCTTTTATTGTAGTGGCAATTACAGAAAGAGAAAAGGCAATTTAGTCTTTTATGTGGCTCACAGTTTCATTAATGCCATGCACTTTTAGCAGACTTGAGTTGTTATGCATTAACTCAAAGAGGCATGGTACACAAACACTGGTAAAATAAAAAATAAGGTAAGACAGGGCAAACTTTAGCTCCTCAAATACAGACTTAATTCCTCAAATACCAATAATGCTTTTATATAACAGCTTTATTAGTGTCCTCTGCTTCAAGCCAAAGTCACTATGAAGTAAGCTGTTCAAACAAAGCTGCAGAAACAAGAAAGAAAGGTTTAAATAATCTGCAAGGAATTCCCTACTCATCTTGTGGTGTACTGGGGAAATCTGCTCCTAGTGCTTGCTGCACCTCCTGTTGTGTGATGACAAGAGGAACTTAGATAAAAAGCAACGTGCTGTAGCAGTAGCAGTTACATAGCAGTGTAAATCTTTCAATACTACCTACACAGCTCGTGTTCCCCTCTGCTGGGAACAGCAACCAGGAAAATATCTGTCACTTCAGCATTTCTCATGCACCCACTATGTTTCTGAATATCAGCACCCTCCTTCCCAGCTTTCTAGTAAGGGATTTCTTTAGCCACAGAGGAAAAATCTACTGTACTTAGCCTTTCTGGAGCACCCCATACTAACAGCCCATGGAGCAACTAACATCATCCAAGCATAACACTGCTTTCTTTTGCTGAACACTAAGACTTGTTACGGAAGACCAATAAACAGCTGTGGGCTTTCCTGATCACAGCAGCTTCACAAAGGTATCAATGGTGTCCTGAGACAGCTAGTACTTACCATTCAGGAGGCAAGCATCATGCTGATGACACCTTCCATTTCTTTTGTCTTGGTGGCCAGTTGAATCAGCTGAGCAGCAACAATGATTCTTACTGCCGTGGGACACCCCTAGTGGCCAGTGGTACTCTAATCTGTTCAGAAGTAGACTCCCATAATTTTGGTTTCTGCTGACATCATGCCTCCATCACTATCTTGTCCTGTTGGTCACTACCACTTGTCTGGCATTAAAAATGTCATGCTCTCCAAGAAAACTGTTTCAAAGACAGGCTGGAAAAGGATCTAGTCAGTGTTTCCTCTTCCTTTCTTTCCATCAGGTATGGATTGAAGCTCTTCTCTGAAGTTGAGAGATGTTGCCAACATTCTGCTGATATTATAACCGTGCTGGCAAAGTTCCTTCAAAGTGACCAGTATCATTTTATCTTTGGCCTGCAAAAAAGCACAGAGGATAGACTGAAATAAAAGTCATCACAAGAATTACTTTTGTTGAGCCTCAGCCCCAAAATTCTAGAATTTGGAATTCTATGTGAAGAGTCACTGACTTTTTTCCTTGTTCCCACTGGGATAGGATTGATTTTCACAATAAGCTGGGACAGGACACAGCTGGAGCAGCTGACCCAAACTACCCAAAAGGGGGAGCTGGCTGTGGAGGGAGGAATGGGTTTGGTATTTCAGGTTGCAATCAGTGAGCAGTTGTACATTAATTGTTTCTGTACATTCATTTATCACTGTTATTGCTGTTGTTTTTCTTCTTTCCTTTGCTGTTCTGTTAAACTGTCTTTATCCAACCCACGAGTTTTGCCTTTTTCTTCTGATTCTCCTCCTCACCCCACCGGCAGGGGAAGGAGTGAGAGAGTGGCCACATGGTTCTTTGTCGCCAGCTGGGCTAAACCACAGCAGCGTTGCAGAACCCAAAGCAGATGCCAAACACTGATACTGAGGCTTTCCAAATATTTCCGGGCAGTGCAGTCACAAATAAAGAATTAAATTTTGTTACCCTGTGGGATCAGGATGTATACGAACAACTTACAAAGCAGTTCTCAGCTATCACTTAACATAGTTACATAAAACCCATATCAGATTAAGGGTATGGCTACATGACTGTGTTTCAAACAAAGCTCATACCATATAACTATGTCTAGGGGTTTTTATACAGATGATCATTCAGAAAAGTCAAGATAAATCAACTAAACCCATGACGATAGTGCATGTAAGTTAAAATGCATTAAATGCCTGCATGGGTCTTCTTATTAAGAGGTAAAGTGGTCTGACTTTACTGTAAAAGAGAAATAAGCTACCATGAACTAAGGCCATTTTCCTTTTGAATTAGATCATCCACAGAAGAGCTTAAAGCAGTCTAGGTTTGGTCCACTTACTTCACGTTTCTTCATTTGTCTGAATTTTCCTGCAATCAGGACAAGCATTGGTTAAACAGAAATCTCCCCTCCTGTATTTCTGGCTGATATTGAACCGCATTACCAATTTACTTGGTTTAGAAATGTCTTGTAAAAAAAAGAGCTAAAGCTATTTTTCAAATAGCAGAAACAGAGCCATCTCTTTGTATTACAGAGGAAAATGACAGCAGCAGGCTTGGAGTCTGGGACACCCGACAGGATCACAGACTTCAGCACTCATACTAAGCCGTTGCTAATCTTGAAAAGCAAAGAAACAAAACTTGAATTCAGCATTACATCCCATCTTAAAATATCTCCTTAGACAGGAAAAGACAGAAAAACAAGGCAGGCTTATGGGACACGGTTGTGATGGAAAGCATCTGGCAACTATGTCCCGTAGAAGCCTGAGCTGGGCAGGCGCAGCCTTGGGGTACCCCTTCTCTACTGAACAGAGGATACATTTTTAGAGGTTAAATAAGATGCACTCTGAAATTTACTCATCCCAAGCTCACAGATGAAATGCTAACTAATAAACAAGGAAGAGCAAACACTTTCTCGGTCTGATACTGCCTCAGGTGTTAGTTTATCCCAATGATAAATTTTACACTTGACTAAAAGGAAACTGATACAATTCACATTCCTGAATATTGGCAGGTAATTGAGATGTGAAAAATATAAATGTGAAGGAAATAAAGCAAAGATACGTTAAACAAATATTCCCTCTCATCACTAAAAAGCAGTCTGGCTTCAAATGTGTCAGGGAACAGAGACCACTAAGTATGATACAAAAAAAAAAAAAAAAAAAAAGACAATAAAAAGCAATATGTACTTTAAGTATTGCCTTTATCCAGTTCTCTCCACAGCAGATATAGGCATATATCTGTAATGCATATTTTGGGCTAATGTATCCATTGCTATTCCCTGCAGATGTGAACTACTAACATTGACAGTAGGAAAGTTTAAAAGAAATCTAACTTAAACAGATGTTGAGGTTCTATAATTCATTTTTTTATTATTTCTTTGTTATTCCTTGACCTTCCCAAAACAAACAAGGAAGGTTGCCTATCCAGATAGGGCAGTAGTTGCCAGGCCTACTGCTGGCCTCACACCTGCAATCCAGATGTCAGCTACAGCAGCAGCTCCGAGAGCCTGGTGCAGAGATGGCAGTTCTGCTGCCAGTGGTCCCGTGGGAAAGCACTAGAAACTGCTGTTGCTTTGGCTCCAGGTGGGTTATGATTGCTTCCTTCATGCATCTCCAAATAACCAGTATCAAAACTAGATTGACACAGACTAAACTTTTACATGACTTCACCAAGGAAAATTTGGGATAGTTTCTCTGATCGCTGCCATGGTAGACTGATCTACATTCAGGTTTAACAAGAGCCAGATCTGAGAAGAGAGTCTGACATGAATTCAGCAAAAAGAATTAAACTGGAACCAAAAGACTATGTATTGTTTATGAACTAGTGAATATGCTATGCTCATGTGTGCAAGTAGAATGTTTTAAAATTGCATAATCATCCCCTACACAAAAATAGAAGTGCAGATTATTTTTCTTACAGGCCTCTCCTTCACCAATGCACAAGCCACTCCAGAAAGAGAAACCCTACAACTCCCACAAATGTAAGACCTTTCATACCAGCTTATAACACAGACTTTTACTTGCTTTCTACATCCAATGTGCTGGAACTGCAGTTTGCATCGCATTGTGTTAAACCATTACTTTAAATATCTACTTAATCCCTAGCTGAAAAATTCCCTGTGCAAGGAGTTTGGAGAGCAAACTCTGTCACCTGAAACTCCCAGATCCATCACTGTGCACCTCTATCTGACCTGGCTTGAACCTCCTTCCATGCTCACAGAGCCCCTTCTGCATACCACCACCCTGCAGCCAGTTATCCCAAGGGGCAGTGCAGAAGCTCTGCCTGTAAGGGGATGCCTCCTTCTCCAGGCTGTCCCTGCTGCTGGGGACACTGCAAGCCACAAGGATTCCCATCCACTCAATGCATCCCTCTCGCTGCTGGGATATGCTCTCAATAGGGCTGAACTAGGATGTCCAGCCTGGACTGCCAAATGTACATCTGGCACAGCTTCTACCTTCTGCATCACAGAGTGACACTACTTAAGGGCATGTGTGGCTGCAAAGGACCGGTCGTTCGATGCATATTTCTCCTGGAAAACTTTCTTCAGCATCTACACTTCTCTATGATTACCTGAATGCCATTCAATCTACCTCTAACTTGAGTTGCCTAAGTATATGTGCATGTATATTGTAAGCATTATACTAAATGAGATGGGACTGCCTGTGTAATCATGCCATGACTTTCCCTTAGGGAAACCTGGTAAAATTATGTTCCATTACATTTGTAAAATACTACCCATTAAAAGCAGGAATAAAACTTTTATGTTCATGTGAAACAAAGCAGAAAAGATCCTCCACCCTTTAACTTGTATCAATTTTGATATGAAAGAAACATTTTCCAAGCAAGCAGGGATTCTGAATTTGACTTCAGTATTACATGCTCTTGGCTTTGATTGTTTGACAGTTAAGCCTCTTTTCAAAGTTTTCTTTTTTCTTAATTTAATATTATGAAACAACGCAGAATAAAATTAATTCAATCTCCCTTGATGAGAATAGACAACAACTTTGGAAATATATTTCTTGGGGAATTTTTCTTATTTATTCTTTTCCATGCCATGTAAAACTGTTTCTACTGTACTTTTTAGTGTCCTTTACTCTTGCTGCTGTTCAACTCATTGTTATAATTCTGTGATGCTCTGACAAACTTGCAAGTAAGCCATGGGAAAATTTTAAAAATGAAGCATTCATTTAGAAGTCACACAGTGGTGACATATAGACAGAGCTTCAATTTAAACCATTATTGCATACCATCCTTTTCCTTTTATAATAATCCATTAAATGCTTTCAAGTATGGAGAAGGAATAGCAACCTGTAGATCTGAATGGAGCCCAGATGACCTATAAAATACTTCCTACCTCACTGCCTGACTAGTTCCAGCTCTCATCTCTAATGGTTGCTATTGTTATTCTACCATCCAGACAACCACACGCATCAATTATACATTCTTCTGGGTCACGAATCCATTTTCTTAGGCAACATTTTTGTCTTAATGCATGATGTTTTTTCTTTAACCTGTGAACAAAGTTGAAGGTCTCAATATTAAAAAAATAGTACTTTTTCTTAAACTATGTTGATAATTGGAAAGCAGCTTCATGAAAATCAGATGATACAGCTTTTTGAACTGTTTAAAAGTGTATGTTGAGACCATATATTGTCTCTTTATTACACCAAATGTATTAGACAGTACTTTTGTTGTAGGTGCACATTTTTTCTTTTGTTACATTGGTGCCTGGCAGCACAGCTATAATTAAATGTCCTTTGCCTTCTCTATTTTGTGACACTTACAATTCAGTCATCTTAATTGGACTTTTCTTAGCATATAAATGGCTGGCTCAAGAAGGAAAACATTTTTCTGTGAAACAAACTCAAAATCTACACTACAGATGGACTCTCTCAGTGACTTTTTCTAGTCTGACATGTTTGGTTTTTTTTAAATGATCATGATGACAAAAGCTAATAGATAAATCTATTTGAAGAAAGTCTAAGACAGCTCTCCAAATAATTTTTTTTGCAGATACTATTTTCATAAATAAAGCACTTATAATTACATTTCCAAAGGGGAAAAACCATTTCACGTTTGTGGTTGACAAAATAAGTTAAATAGTTTGTGGAACATAACACATCACTTCTAAGGGATTCTCACACATCACATATATCCTTAAAATATTTCCATAGTTGAAAAGTTAAAGTGCAGGTTTTAAAGCTCAAGAGAGTGAGAAAATTCAGGGTAACATTCCTGAAGCCTCCTCAGCAGGACATGATGTCCAGGCCTCAGCTTTTCCCAGCCACAGGAATTCACGGTGCTGCATCATCAGCAGGGCTTTGCCTGTAGTCCTGGGGGGCTGGAGGAACATATTCAAACACAGGATCAGTCACTGGAGTGCAGAAAACCTGCCTCAAGGAGATTGCTCCCAGCTACAGGATGCTTACACCAGAGATTCTGTCTGAACAGTCCAACACCAGGTTCAAGACTAGAGTCAGTGGAACAGCCCCCTGCAGAAAACCTGGTGTGTTTTCATCTTTTGCAACCTCTACTTCCAGCAGCCTTCCCAACGCAGAGGCAGTTTTGCTGGCTACAAGATTGATCTCCTCTCCTACAGGTACATACGGTACCACAACAAAGTCATGGTATATTTAAGTGATGCAAACTGACCAACTGAAATTAGGTATTTGAGATGGTCAGTGAATCCTGTAGCTAGCTAAGTAAATCCACAAGCAAGAGCACTATGAAAACGTCCATTCACTGGCTGACACATGCCCCTGCCAAACTGGAAGAAACCCACAGATGACTACAGAGAAACAAAAATTGCTTTGTGTCTGTATATGTACACACATGAACGTTCACATTTGTGCTAATACATGTTAAAATACACACATACCAGTAAGCAGAAACCTGAAGATACCCAGTGGCTTTTCTATTTCTGTTTTCTCTATCCACAGGCAGCTTTCTCAGGATGGTGTTGTGGTCACAGGTTGTGCACACTCATCAGGGGAGGCTCCGCTCTGTCCCACTGTGTTCCAGGCATATCCTCCTACTATGCCCAATCTGTACTGATTCCCTCACCAGGCAGGTCCAGCTGAATTGCCATGCACAAAGCAGCTCTTCCCTTTGGAAACCCATGATAAGGGGTACAGCATCATCAGGCAAATGCTTTAAAAAAATATTGTCACTTTATTTCCGTTCTGGGGAAAAAAAAAAAAAAAAAAATTCTTTCTGAAGTTGGCTTAGAAAACCTTGTCTTCTTAAAGCCAACATAGGCATGGGATGCATTATCTTGACTTGCTTTTCTTGTCGTCCTGGTTCCTCCTTCCTCTGATAAAATCAGCCAAAGCAGCCACATCTCTCTAAAGAGACATCAACATACAGAGCTTGAAAAGGCGTTTACACCATGTTTGAACACCTACAGTTTTCAGGACAAGCCAACACTCAGCATTCAGAACCTGCGTTTTCCATGCTGCAAAATTCAAGCGAGGATCTTCACATGATGAGGGGAGACAAGAGAGTGTGGTAGTGGAGCCGATTTCAGGCACTTCATCACCAGACCATGAGGACCATGTTAATTCCCAGTCTCCTACCACTTCCAGCGAATCTTCATTCACCATTCATTGAGCACATTTTTAAAGAAAACTCTGGTTTGGCTGTAGCTCTGGACTCCTGCATTTCACCTGGTCACCAGTTTTGAGCCTTCAAAGCAGCCAGCGAGAACCATTTAGCTGAATCCTATTCAGATCTATAAAAACTAAGGATAAATATTATTTTAACATTAAGGTTTCTGGTTGGCTGGTTGGTTTGTTTGTTTGTGGAGGCAAGGGGGTGTGTTAGGTTTAACTTTATTATAACTAAGCCTATATAAATGCAAATACTGTTTCTGTAGATATAATTTCATAAAGCAAAACTACCCACAATCTTTAGCAGTGAAATTCAAGTGGCAACTGTGACAAGCAAAGAAAAATGAATGCCGTTAACTTCAGCCATCCCTGCTCATCTGAAAGCTTGTGTCAGTTCCTAAATAAGCTTTTCATTTTCCTATTCAGTCTGCTGATCTTTGTTGATTTACAGCATGAATGAGCATGGCACATTGCAACTTGTAGAGTATATTTTTCCTAAATAATAAAACATTTATTGCAGACCCATCAAGCCTGCTAGTAGCTTTGAATTATTACTGCAATGAAGTGTCATGTTAACAACTCATTTACATTGTTGCAGAAGACTCTGCATTAACACTATATGTAATTTAATCCCATTCAGGAAAGGACTCTTCAAAAATATATCTAGAGTTGATAAACTACAACTTAATGCTATATTTCTAATCAACCATTTCCCAAGATAGGGCTGCCTTCATGGAGTCCATCTCACCCCTTACCTTCCACAGCATGCTGATGGCAGCTGAGCAAACAGTTTCCATATGGTCTCCTCCTCAGCAAGCCCCGGCCTCAGGTCAATTCCTCTGGTGAAACAAGAAGAAGGTATGGAAAAAGTGGAGAGCTACAAAGATCTTGTTGCTTTGGGAAGAAAAAAATTTTGGGGGCAGAAAGGACAGCTGTTTGAGGGGCCTGCCTATAGCTTCATCATTGGCCTGGGGTGGATAACAACAGCTCAGATGAGGAGGCACAAAAAGCGCAAGCTGTCTACAGAAACAACAGTGTTGGGTTTTGGCAGCTGCTGTGCTTGGAAGGAGCCTCCAGTGGCAGGGCAGTGCCAAACACTGCCACTCACCACTGCTGCATGGTGCCAGAGAGAAGGGAAATACCACAGGAAGAGGCTTCTGCTAGAGGACTCACGTTTTGAATGGTAAACTACTACTACTAATAATAATTATTATTATTTAAAAATGAGAAAAAAATCCCTGAGGAAACTCATCATTCTCTCGAAGTACCAATCAGAAATGATCTTGTCTTTGCACATGTTCCTAAAATTGGCTGGATAGTACTGAAAAACCTGTATTAGATGGCCATAAATAAAAATAGATCAGCAAAACTTTCTCATAACGTGAGATTAACTAAGTGGATTTTAAAACGATAGATAAGGCTTGAGGAGTGATCCAAAATACTGGCCGTTTAATGGTGATGATAACTCTGACTTCTTATACCAAGGAGCCTATCTGGAGCAGTGATTTGATTTTTAATTGGGTAAAACAAACCCTTTATGAAAGCAAAAAGCATTGTTTATAAATGCAGTGTAAGACAACATCCAATTGATCTCCCGCTTTCTCTCTCACAAAATACAGGTTCAGGTTTACAATCCAGGCCTATGGCACTAAAATAGAGAGACGAGGTTTCTTCTCAGTCATGCTCTTTCATTATAGATCTGGCAACCCACACAGGTTTGGTGTCAACTTTAACATCACAGGTCCTCAGCTACTTCACAGTCTTAAAGGTCAATGTTATTTAGCACAACCACTAGATTTGGGTTTCATTAGTCAGAGACCACAGTCAGTGTAACCATATCTAACAGGGTGCCCTTGGCACAAACAACACACTGCAAACCCCACCTTTGCAGGAGCATCCTGCCATCCCTTTGCAGCATTTGCCCCAAGGCTGTAGAGGGGTCAGCCCATGCAGCAGAGGGAAGGAGAAGATGGCCAGCACAGAGGGGACATACTGTGATTGCCTCCGCAGATGGTGGCATGGTGTCAGAGGAGGCACAAGACACACCACCTCCACAACATACAGTAGGGCTGCTGCCACAGCTCCCTCCTGCTCTTCTGTGGCTAGCTGTGCACAAGTGCTGCTGGTACAGCCAAAGCGCTAGGCAAAGACTACCACAGTGCCCTCAAACCAGGTTTAGACACCCCAAATATTATGTGTACAGACCCCTGCTGACATACTCATGTACACAGGATACCCAAGTTATTACTTCTTTTGCTTTGTGATACCCAGGTTTTGGCCGGACACCCACAAGCCAAAGCACACTTTATTGCTACTGGAGGCTTGCAGCTTTGTGGTTTATTCATATAAGACCAAGAAAATAATGTTTCAACAGTATTGTTTTTAGTTCTGTTATTTATGAGAAACATGTCCTTTCCTGAATGTCATTTCATTTAGATTGTGTCCAATGAGTCCAAATTCTTCCTGCATAATCATCCATTTCTATCTAATCAGCTGCAAGAGGCAACATGTTGCTAACTTCTAAAGCTCTCTTAGGTACTGTCAGTACCGAGTCTGGCCTAACAAATGCTTTGTACCACATTATCAGGCACCCAGTCCTTTGCTAGGATTATTCATTAGTAATTTGATCTCCTCAGTCTTTTTTTTAAACATTTCAAGGTAGGTGAACAATTTAGCATGTTAAAGTGTTGCTGTCATTTTCTGAGTCCCTGAGACTGTTAATAGTAGAGGGAAGAATTTTACTTCTCATCTACTAGTTTCTCTTGCAAAAAACATTAGAGGTTTGGGAGGGAGGTTCTCCCCCACCCCCCCCTCCCCCCAAAGAGAAAGCATTAGTTTCCTCTAGTACTCCAGGATGAATGCTTACTTTATTCACTTGAAAAAGCCTCCTATTTCAGCACCATTTCATTCTACTTCTAGGGGCTGACTCTAAACCAGCAACATGCAAATTTTCATCTTAAACTAAACATGCCAGAGCCTCTTTCCTACCACCAGTTGCCTCATTCAGTCCTGCAACAGAAGCCAGACACTGCAGGCACACATCCCACTTCCAACACACACTTACCTGTTCTCCTAACAAGCAGAACAGAGAGGCCATAAGAAAGCAGTAGCCACATAGTAAGAACTGCTAAATCTGTCCCATTAATTAAAGAAATAGTCCTCCATGCAAAATCACATCGCTGTTATTCAGCTAAAGTTGTATGGCTGAAAAATACAACCATAAAACCCCTACATCCTACTAACAAATGGCATTTAATATGTTAATCTAACATGATTTCAATATCCCTTCCACATGAATACGCTTATTCTGCTTTATTTCAAATAAATTACCCAGTTAGAAAAATTATTTGAACAGTAAGGCACAAATAAGTGAGTATTATTGTTTGCTGGTTGACTAGATAAGGAGTTAAACATCTAGAGGTGAAGTGGAGGACAATTAATGTACTAGCCTGCTCAATTATCATACAATGCCCACTTCTCAGGGAATTAGAGCTATTATGATCTACTTCTATGAATAAATGAGAATTTCAGCTCTCTGAGGGTAATGCAATAGTTTTGGAAATAATCTTTTTATGAGATTGTGGCTTTATCAGTTATGTTTAGAGTCAGCATAAACACTTGTGTATCGTAGGATAAGAACTTCAGACGGGCTTGTCATTTTAATTTTTGCTCTCATATTGTTTTAGTTCACATTTCCTATGCTCTTATTCTACAAACCAAAGGAAAAAAATGCTTCGCTTTTTCAGGTCTTCTCCTTTCATAAAACATCACCAGAAAAGTAATGTCCAAATAAAAATACAAATAATGATTTCAGCAATACAAAATTCTGCATAAATTGTTTTCCGGTGCAATCGAACACCCACTGAAAGTTGTCCTGATGACACTCAATGGTGCTGAAGAACCATAGGGTTACATAGTCACAGCTTCAAAGACAAGGAAAAATGAAAGGACGTTTCTTTTAAATTTTCATGTGATCCACTAAGGCATTTGTTTGCATTCAGTTCTATATAAAAATATTATTTCTTGGACATTTTGACCCAAATTCTTTGACTCTATCAACAGCATTGCTGATTTTCTCCACAGCTGCCAAGTTTCAGAGTTTCATAGCCATCTTCCCAGCAGACAGAAAAAACCTAAATATATGAGAGTTTTAAAGCAGTCTGACCACAAAGAAAAGCTTTAGGAGACCCGAATAGTGGACCATATGTGATATCAAATGGGCAAGCCATTAGCATCAGCTGTGAACATATTGTACCAACTGGGAATGAAAATAAAACATTCAACTACCAACTGTTATATTCTGTAAATAGTCAAACCAATTCCTCTGGGTTCCAAAAATATATGAATAGGGTGGCTCATTGGGGCCCCATTGTCCTGTTCATAGGTAATGCGGCAGATTTGCTTGTAGGAAAATAAAACGCATGAAACTGTGGTTAGTGAGATCTGATATCAGAGACAGTCCTAGTATGTTTTAAGACTCCTGGGCTTTTTGAAACTGTATCTAAAGATTGCACATTAAGGATATCAAAATAGAGAATTTATTTGAAGGAACTTTTGTCTGTACAATGTGCAGCATCAAAAAAAAAAATTAAAATCCCCATTACAAATTATGTTGAGAAACTGGCAGGATACTAGAACATTTATAGAGGGCACCAAACTGCTGAGAATTCATTGTACAGCTGGCAAGTGCACTCCTACCTACTAGTTGCTTCACATTTAATAATGCATGTTATGAACAGATGGATAGAATGTCAATAAGGCTCTCCGTATCATCAGTGGTAATGAAATACTGGACTTTGAATGCTTAATAGCACAGAAAACAAAAAGCCTGGAGGAAATTTGTCAATGTCATGCATGCAATACTTTAGCAGTGCTTTAACACTGTTAGTGTGAGGCCATATGTTTCTTCTAACAGGACCTACTGTAGCTGGGTGCCAAAAAAAGTTTGACACTTTTTTTTTTTTTAAACTCTTACAACATGTTAAGAGCAAATACCCTGTGAATCAGTCAGGCAGAGTAGTCAGCAGAAGTGCAATATCATCACTCATTATTCCATTTCCCAATGAAAAGAAGCTAAAGGAAACTTGCTAGTAAACATTGTTCTTTATACCTATTTTAGAAATACAGTTGAAGGTAATCTCTTTAAGATTAAATATAGAAATAAAGGCACTGAATTGCTATATTTGGCAGTAAATCTCATTGTCAAGAGCTGTGGAATCTAGGAAGTATTGCAAGCATAAGTAAAGCTTACTTACATAACAGTGTCTAGGAATTAAACATACAAAAAGAAATAAAATAAAAATTCTCTTAGGAAAATGTCAGCTAAAAGATCAAGAGGAAATGCTTTGGAATAGGAAGTGGATAGCAGAAAGCTGCCATTCAGAGAGATGCAGACCTAGGAATAAGCACACCAGGCATAGGCTTTCCCTGTGAAATGGATGGAGAAACAGCAGCCTGGTAGGTAGTAGCACCTGCAAAGGCTAAGAGGGAACCCAGAGTGGTGTTTCCACCCCTTGCACTTCCCAGGGAAACTCTGTGCTCAAAACTTCAGAAAGTGGCAGATGTGGCAGGTAAGCTTCCGTGAAACATGGAGATCTCAAGTTCAGCAGTACAACTGGAATCCTAAACATTGCATGTCAGCAGAAATCAATGTGAGTTTAAGTATTGATTCTGGAAGAACAATTAGATAAGCACTGGATGTCTAACAGTCTGAAAAATCTTTGGGAAAGGCTCAAGTTCTTTGAGCAGAGGAATACTATTTTCTGTCTTGTTACTCACCCACAAGTGCCCGAACTCCCTACCATGCCCTCCTTCCCCACACTGTCTCTCCAAAACTTTCCTGTGCTGCTACAGTGCTACCTACCCAGCCGTGATGCCCTCAGGTGCACACCACACTTGCCAGCCAGGATACCCAAAATTGCCCTGGCTGATTTCAAAGCCATCACACAAGGCCACTGTGGGATGAAGGTATCTTTAGGACCTCTAGGACTACTAAATTCAGCTGTGAAAATGTGCATTATGTTAGTTAGAGGAGGTTGACAAACGGATACCATTTCCATAGAAAACCGAGCTAGCAATGACAATCGAAAACTATGTAAGCCATTTCAGTTTCTTTCCCTTTTCTGCAAGCCCAAACTAACACTCATCAGTAACAATAACAATCTAAGTTGCATTAAAAAGAAAACAAATTTTTCCAGCTGCCTACAGTAGATGGTCTATATAGCACCAGTATCCATCGGCATGCAGCAGGAGGCTGCTAATCCTTCCCTTCTGCGGCAGGGGAAAGATGCGCAGAGAAGCAGAGGCTCACTCAGTGCCACTAACACACTGGCATGGGCTGGCCCCATTCTGCAACTCTAAATTATGCAGGCACAGGACTGGTCCATGCTATTAAGTCCACCTGAGAACTAGTTACAGCTCTTTGCATTTCCCTGCATGGACATATTTTAGTTTCTCCTAAATTAGCCAAAATCCAACCCAGGACTTCCAAACCAAAACTTCAAAAAACAATAGAGCATTATCCCGTTTCTCTTGCCTTCTGTTCCCCTGGAAATATCCTGAGCCCTGACCACAGCAGTTGCACTTAACAAGAACAAAGTGAATTTTGTGTAAGCAGCAGAACTATAAAGACTAAGACAGATGTAGGCTTTCTGTGGAGCAGAGCACCAAGAGATGGGAGATTAAGAACTAAGTAGCAGCCAGGGTTTCTTGTTCACCATGGCCCTAAGAGCTGTGCACCGAGAAGAGGAAAGAAAGGAAAGGGACCTTTCTGAAATCACTAATGAAAATATTCTACTTAGCAGATTTCTCTTAGCTAGAATCTCCTATGTTTGTTGAACCCTGAGAAAAAGGACTTGAAGGAAATGCTGTGACGAGCACCAGACTGTAGTACAGTTTGATTGTAACAATAGTTCTTAGCCAGGACTTAGGTGGGTTCTTCAAAACGAAAAAGATATTGATAAACTGAAGAAAGTTTCAAGAACAGCTTATTAAGGGAAAAATATAATAATCTATAAGTATTTGAAGTGCAAAAAGCCATCAAGGGAAAAGGATATAACTAGAAATAATGGAAAGAAAAAGCTTAAGCTCAATAGAGTATCGGGGAAATCTTCCTGACAGCGAGATGTATTAGCCTGTGAAATAGTCTCCCAAGGAGAGATATGGAAGCTTTCACTTGGGATTTTAAAACTAAAGTTGACATAACACTAAAAAAATGTTCTCTATGAAATAATCCTACATTGGCAGAAAAATGGACTGAATGATCTATTATGCCTTTTCTCTTTCCGAGTTTCTTCAGCCTTTGACGCTTTGGGAACATCCTGAACAAAGAAAGGTTATCGGAAAGGAGCTTCTTCAATTAATATGATGAACAACAATATTACAAAGATGATCATTGTGAAAGCCCATTACAAAGCATCTCTTTAAATGCTGAAAAGCGAATGCTTTTCAGACAACAGAAATTTTTCCCAAGACCTGCCAAATATGACCTCAATCCACTAGTTTTCAAGTACATGTTTACTTTTCCATCTTTATTTCCCATTAATTTAAAGACAACCAAACCTATGGTCTGAAATGAACTTATAAGAAAAGGATTTCCCAAGAGTCTTTGAAAATTTCCACACTCTCCATACAAATCTGGCAAAAGTTATGTATAATAAAATTTAAACAAACAATTACATTTGTTACACATGCATTAGCACCTTTCAAGTCTCCACTGACAAGGACAGGCTACGTTAGTTCAGAGCTGCTATCTTGATCACTGATCAAAACCACACATCTTCCTGCACTAAATCCTATTTAGTTTAACCAACCTGACATCACAAATAGTGTTAATGAAAATTACAGTCTTTCATATTGACTTGTATACAATAAAATGATACTGAACTTACTTTGGGAAGCATACTCTGAATTATGTTATGCATGTCCATCTTGAAATCATCCTGTCATATCATACACTTACGTCACTACCAATATTAATATTTAGCACATAGTGTATTTCATTCACTGCTCCAGATCACTGATGGATAGTTAAATATTGGGACCATGGAAATAATTGATTTTCTGGGTCAGTGGCTGAGAATGAAAATATATTTAGTGATTACTATCTTTAATCTACAATAATATTTTTCAATTTATTATTGGAATAATAAAACTTCAGGACCATTCAATTTAGGATCAAAAGAAGTGTTTCTCTCTTTTTTTTTTGTGACTGCCAAAGGGCTCCTTGAACAGCAACAGGTATAAAAAGGTATGGTAAGAGCCTCTCTCAATCCAGCAGCTTGAGTGCCCTCAGTAGGGTTTGCATTTGTGCAAGACGTTAAGGCTGGATGTTCTGTGCAGAGGGGGAGACTACCACTGCAGTGAAGCCCTCAGCGTGCAGCCCAGCAGCACCACAGTGCACAGCACAGACCTCCTGCCGTGCAGATGTGCTACATCAGCACATCACCATGGCCACACTGGCATCTCTACAGCTGTGGTCTCTTCCACACAACCTGTGAGTGAATGGAAAGCCAGGACCTTGCTTCCCTTATGAAAATACCAGAAGAACTTAGCAAGAATAAATCAATAGGGATGAACAGACATTACTCCAAGCACTTGGAGACTGCATTAGAAAATGTTACCCCATCAGAAGCTTTAAGGAAACTTTTAGCTCTACAGTAGAAATACAACTTCTTATTAAATACTTTGACACAAATAAGTTGTATACTATTTCCTCTAGGAATACTACTGAGGGTAAATCAGGGCTGGTTTAGAAGGAACTCTCTGTTTATGTGCTTTAAATAACAACACACTATTTGTATATTTCTAAAAAATTCAGCCTGTACACCCATATATAACTTAAGGATAAAATATCAAATATCTTGTTGTCGAAAGTTTGCGTTTGCGAATATTAAGTATCTCTAGAGCACAAGTGGCCCTCACTTCCTTAGTCACATTTTAAATCTTCCACCCAAAATAACTCCCCAGTTTGGTAGAAACACAAAACCTCAGTGCACTGAGGTGGCACCACTCTGCCCTGTCAGTCACAGAAGTTTCTTGTAAGCAGCAAGAGTGCGGGGGGAGGAGGAGGAGGGGGAGGGGGAGGAGTTCATGGGCCTCTCTCTAACCAATCCCGCTGTTCCTTGGGCAGCTGGGTACCCCACCGCCACACTGGTACCTCTGCTCTCCTTCCTCCCCTGGCCTGGCCCATCCTACCCTCCTCTACTTCCCACCTTCTCTCCCCATACCTCTCTATTCTTCCCTCTTATTATAAGACTTTTCATAGGGTGGTTGTATTATTATTATTTTTGTCTGAGTTTTACAGCTGGCACATCATCCCCTGCTGCACTAAATCAACACTTGTGAAAGCAGCAGCCTTCGAGTGACTGACTAGAGCCGCTGCTCACAGAAGTGTCAATTTGGTACAGCAGGGGATGGGGTCACAGCTGCAGAAGGAGAAGAGAGGCCCTATTTTATGCTTTAAAATGGTAAAAATGTCAGAGGGGAGGGAAATCTATACAAAATATAAAAAGAGTGTAGAACAAAGAAAAGAAAGAAGAGGAAGAGGGGGAAAGGGAGTCGGAAAGAAGAAGGAAAGAGGAAAATGACACTGAACAATGGAATAAAATCACTAGTGAATAAGAGAGGATTTTTGTAAGTGGGCATTCTCAAGTTAAAAACAAGTCATGTGAATATCATAAAATATAAACCTGCTAGTAGTATCCCTCTTCTTTAGGGGGAAAGTCTGGCTCATTAAACTTAATTGTCTTAACTATGTCTGTGATAGGTTGGGATGTGCTTCTGAGCACAAATAATGGACATTAAAAGGAAATTATTTCACAGAGGGCTTGATTTTAAGAGGCAATTTCAAGTAGAAAACTGAGAATCCTGCATTCAGAAATTCGAATCAGCAAAAGTGAACAGAAATTCCATATTCCGGAGTAAACTTCAACACTCCTAAATCTAGCACTGTTTAGAGGCCTCCATTTGAGAGAAGAACCTGTTAATTTGAATGTTAAAAGGAAAACAAACCAAAAGAAAGTACAGACCCAAAAGAAGAATTCACAAAATACCTCTTTGTTTTTCACATTACATAAATATGTAAATTCATCTAATGCATATTTCAAATACTATTAGCATTAATGTTTTGCTTTAAAGATGCCCTTTATTTTTTCTTCTAGTCTTTTTCTGGGAGCTGTTGCTTTATTTGCTCTCTATTAATTTTCCAAAGAGTATTGCACTAAGGGAAAATGAATGGGCTATATGGCTCTGACACATATTCACACAGCCAAGGTACTGTTCAAAAAGAAAATAATCAAATAAGTATACCTTTTATTTATCTATTTCCACAGAAAATGAAATGACCTCCCCTGCACTGCCATTATGCTTTGGCAGCCCATAGCATTCCAAGCAGAGAAGGGATAGGTTTCCTGAAAAAGCAGCGCTCTCCTGCAGAATTGCCTCCATCATGTTTCTCCACAGCCCTCTCAGCTGCACATGTACGATATGCAGAACTTTTTTCTACCATGAATTTTTGTGAAAATATAGAAAGCTGTTGGCAGGTGAGCTCCAGGTATAGGGAAGGCCTGGGAGAGCAGAGGTCCCACTTTTTTCTCAGCAGTTTATCAAGAAACACAAACAGCGCAGCTTAGTTAAAACCCTGTGCTCAAGAATCCATCCTGTTCCCTTCTAAGCTGAAAGCAAAGCTCTCACTGTGTGATATAGGATATTTAAGTAATATTTCAGGAATATAAGTCCAAAATTTGCTTCTAGGTAACCTTATACATGCCTAAGCAATGTAATTTTCTGTTTCTACTGCTCTTCCTTGACAATGTCACCAATTCAGGTATTAGATGAAAAAAACAACAAAATTCAATAAACAAGTAGAAAGACCTAAAAAACAGAAGCCAAACAGAGAGTCTCTGAAATGAAAACATTCAGACTAGATATTCCCTAATTTTTAAAGTTTCAACAATTTCTCTTGAAAACATTTACTGATAATCAATTAATCTGGCCCAATATTTAACCCACTTTCACAACAGCAGAACTTGGTTTATATGTCTGACAGTCACTGCTTGAGATGCAGATTGTACATACCCACTGGGCTACAGTCCCTCCTTGCATTTCAGTTTTTGGTAAGGTGGGTCTCAGCTGTCCTGCCACCCATTACCTGCTCCACCAGGGTGGAGCTCCTGATCCCTAACAGGCAGAAAACAATGAATTTGTGCCTGGCCAGAACCAGGGGAGCCCAGCACAGCCACCTCCCACCAGTTCTCCTCCCTCGAGCAGTTCCTGGGTGCATCCTGCAGGGTCTACCTGAATCCTACAAGGTAAATGTGGCTATACCAGCAGGCAGGCAGTGAGTCCCCATGCTCCCCAGAAGTTAAACACAGCTATGTGGACTTGAGAGACCCTGGTGCAGTTCAATGCCTGGCACCAGTTCAGACTCTCAGCATTTACAATACTTGTGGCTCCCTTGAGTGCTCCTCAAGTCCTTCTTCAACAAGGTGGCCTTTAAACTGTGAAACAGCTAGAGTTCTTCAGGTTTGCCGTCAGAATTTTAAGGCACCTCTGCATCACCAGCAATAGAAGTGGCAGGACCCAGGTGTGCTGCAAGTGTGCATTTTGGGATTCACAGGGGAATGGGGGAAGGCAGGCATGGATTCACAGGAGAGGCTTCCCCACCACTCCCAGCCCGAGATGCTGTGTGACCTGGGTGCATCTGGATGACATAACGCAAAGGGACAATTCTTCAAGACTATGTTCCTAGGTTCTGGGGCTTATTTTCTTTTCCCATGCATTGTGTGGATTAATTCAGTACACAGCCTACTGTAATAGCTCTCTCCTCCTGTTCTGACCTTACCCAGTCCCTACACTATTCGTAATATGAACTTTCAACATTCTCCATCAAAAGGCAGACAAAGAAAAAAACACAGATTCTGTTTGAAGGGAAAATTCAGCATGGTACAAGTAGATAGCAAAAAGTATGATGTCTGCTACTGGTCTAGGAATATAACATTAACTATTTTTCAAAGACTGTTTGGAAGGAACGTATTTTTAGGACAGATTTTAAATGTGGTCTCAAAACTCAAACACTTTAACACAAGAATTCATTACTTCCCTTATGTCCACTTCATTTTGCAAAGTAAATTGTACTGCCCTTCAGCTCCCATCACTGTTCTTTTGCCCATCTGGCACTCATCACTCTTTGTTGATACTCCCACTTGATTCTGTGTTTCGTGTTCATAGTAAGTCCTGAAAGGATGCAAACATTCTTTTTTTCCTAATGTGTTAAATTAAAACACAAATATTAAAAAAGGCCCCCCAAAAAAACAGCTTCCAACTACATCAATATTGAAGTCAATATTCAGCAATATCTAGTAGCTTACGGTATGTAGCCTTGCATCTCTCTAGTGGTTGGACTAGTAATACAAATAGCAGGCTAACTATTAAATAAAGAACTCCTTTATTTAGTCGATAGAGCCATTGGGTGTAAAGAAGCCATGTTTAGGTTTTAGCAACATACTGATTTAGCAGTCTAATTATATAGCATTCTTCAGGTTTGTCCTAACCGTATACAAAAATGCCCCCAAGATCAAGCATAACTTTTCTTACAGGCTCAGCCTATATAAAACTTACAATATGGAGAAACAAGAACAAAAGATGACCCCACACACGTTAGGCAGTTCATCAATTCGAATACATCCTCTCTAATCCTACTTCTTTCAGCAATCCGACTATAATTGAAAAATTCTCTATGAAAAAATTTAAAGGAAAGACTGATATTAAGCAAATTAATCATTATGAAATTGATCTACGCCCTTTTCATTCACCTTCCTCAGATGGTCAGTATTCACTTAGTTCATTGTGTATATCAAACTACAAGGATGTCTCAGACCATCCTCAGAAAGTATCGGCACAGTATGAACAATGGGATTCAGTCAAAGACAAAGACCTGTTCTCCTCCAGCCAAATTCCTCAATTTTTTTGCAAGATCTACAGTATTTCTATGAAAAGTCCTGCAGTAAGAACAACCACGCCTCGGTATTAAATGTGCTTCCAGGATTGAGGGAAGAAAGGAAGGAGGGAAGAACGAGAAAGAAAATCTTGTCTTTTGATCTTCACATAAATCTCTTATTCAGTGTAAACACACATACACTGTAAAGTCCCATGTCTTTAAAATTGGCCTATTTTTCTACCATCATGAGTTCTTTCTCCAGTTTATACATTTTTCTTCCCTTAAATCAGTGCCAAAATACTACTACCTGTTTAGTGGCAAGGGTCAGCTCAACTATTGCTGGTCCCCTAGGGTTGAAGTTTCGTTCTAGAGCTGCTTTTATACTGTGTCACTGTGGATTAACAGCTGATAGATAAGAGACTTTCATAATGCTGGAAGATGAACCACGGTTAAACAAGGACTCAAACACTTCAGTAATCCCTGCTTTGAATGGGATTCAATAACAACTCTAACAGCACTCAGCTCTGTCAAAAGGTCTTGTGTTCGCAACTGTGTTGTGTTTTGTCCCTTATTTACATTCGTGACAAACATCAGTTTCACATCGTGACAAATGACAGATGCTAGTTGTGGTGTTTATGGCACACAGATGCCATTCTGGTGGGCACAATATAAAAGAACCTAAACAAAGCAGGAAAACACATTTTGGCTTTGTGTGATATCAGTGTGTCCTGCTAGCAGAATAGATCAAGATAAGAAAATACGGCTGAGCTAATAATATGCTACGTGACAGTAGTTATCACAGTTACTAATGCTGCCATGGCTGAATTTCTGGCCTGCTTTCTACAAGTTTTTATTCACACAGTCTTCACTTCAGATGATAGAAAACCAGTAGCAAGTAGCCAAAAATTTCTTCCCACAAAAAAACCTTTACTCTATTAAAAAGTTAATTAGATATAACGCAGAAAGATTTACAAATCTGAATGATTATATCACTGGTTGAATTCCAGGAATTTTGAAGCCACCAATTTCTTAAAAATCAGAATTCACAGTTTTTAAATACTGAAACAAGCAGGTATTACAAGAAATATTAAGAAATAACTATTCTTTACACATTTATCCACAACTATCCATTCCAAAATAGCCCAAAATTATAAAAATATAGCCAAGAATACACTTGCTCTTACAGGACTACAGCAATACATTTCCCACCTCTCCGATTTAACTTGGGAGGATTGACATGTGTTGCTAAGCTATTTAGAGTGGCAGTAAGAGTTTGGAGGACACCCCGGAGCCAGGTTTTGTGGCAGAGGATGCCAGCAAAAGGCCACCTGAAGCTGTGCCCATCCCACAGCCCCTTCCTGCCCCACTCTCCCACCAGCCATACCACTCACTGCTCCCAGGCCCATCAACATAGCTGTTCCCCAGACTGCCCTACAAAGCAAATCAGAATCTGATCCCCCTTCTAACAAAAGAAGAGAGATTTTCACCAGCTCCTCACCAGCCCGAATCCATGCTAGGGCACAGCCAGCCACAATGGTCTCAGATGTCACATTGTCCCATATACACTTCTGGCTTATTTCTAAAATGCTCTCAAACATAAAGAGGGGAAAAACATTAATATCAATTAATTCTTAGCAAGATGACGATTGTGGAAGTGGAGCAAATATTTATTTTCTAACAAGTGTGTTGTTATGGAAACAGCTGCATGACACTGTTTGCTCTGACATGCTGTGCCGAGGTCTAGGCGCGGCGAGACGCTCCGTGCTCCGGCAGCGCAGCCCCGCAGCGGTGGGCTCGAGCCGGGCAGCCCTCAGCACCCAGCAGGGGCAGCACCCAACAGGAGGCTTGCACACACTGGAACAGCCTGTCGGTGAAGAGAACGGGGAAAGCAGCGCTAACGTTCAGAAAGCTACTGCAATTTACACTAGAACAATTCTGACCTACTTTGTAAGTAGCAAGTTATCTCATTAATTTGCTCAAAATAGCAGATCATTCTGTATGAAGAGATGAAAAACAAAATCCATCATTTCCACTGAGGGGAGAAACACACAAAACAAAGCAATTCAGTGTTTGTCACTGCAGTTGTATTTTCTTCTCCCAGGTATTAAAGAGATGACTGATAGATATTTAGTTACATGTGCGTGCCACGATAATAACTGCAGCCAGCATCCCTCCGCAAGCTGCACATGGGAGAGGCTGGTGCCCGCGAAGACCCTCCATTCTACGTTAGAGCTGTCACAGCTGAGCCGAGTGGTCTTCGTCCCATGCGTGGCCACAGGATCCTCCCTCAGTGGAGGGCTGAACAGCAATATTAGGTGACTTCTAAAAGGGCCTTTATCCAGATTTTGATAATCAGTTGGTCTACAAATGTTTTTCCACTCAAAGTTTTTGTCCTTATAAAACTTAAACAGACCTGGTAAAAAGCAAACAAGAAAATACAATAACTCTAGATCTATAGCTTTCTTATTTTGCTTATTCCTTGTTCTTTTCTATAAGATAAAAAAAAATTGGTTTGCTTCTGTAATTGCAATTAATTTTGTTTTCAGGTTTATGTCATTACTGTATCCATATACTAAACATACAGTGCATACCTGCATGAGCATGTTCAGCTAGCATTCAGATGGAGGAGTAGGAGAATTCCTTTTAAAAAAAATAATCAATGTTTCATTCCAATTATAAAAGAGACCAAGTTTTCAAACATTGGACTATAACGTAGCTACCCTAGAGAACAGATATTTGGTTTTCTGACCAGCAGTAACAGTTCGTAATTGAACAGCTGCAGAAAAGAGAGGAAACAAACAAACCAACAAATTAGTTTTCAAGCCTATGTTCACAGAAAATTTTCTACTCTATTGTGCTTTTGATCACAATGTGATAAACAGAGTTCCTCACTTCTGTGATCTTCTACAAAACAAATCAGAATGGTCCACAGAAGTTTAATCTATTATACTGTGTAATCCCTCATTCATAGAAACAAGTTAAGCACATAGTCTAAGTATTTGAAAAACTGAAGTGTATTCACAATCACTAAGGGTGTTAGAGCCCACGTAAAAATTCATTTGTTAAACAGATACGATCCTTTTTGAAATATTTCTACTGCATGCTGATTAAAGAGTGGTATCTTTTCCTTGGCTTTTTAAGTGCCTTGGTCATTATTACTATTGTAAACAAGGTATCAGTCAAAAGGACAAGGCAAAAATTTAATCATACCTAATTTAAAGCTAGAAACTCTTTTTGCATATTTTCAGAGAGAATGGAGGGATACATCATAAAATATGAATTTAATTTATACATGTGTATGTGCATCTATGTATATTGGTATAGTGTTCTACCACTCAAGCCATAAATGTTTTAATGCATTGCCTGTGTTTGTTCATTTCACATTTTCAGGGAAGGAAGAAAAAGAAGGTTCTTTACTGCAGTACAAAGAAAGATGTTCTAATACCAAAAGATCCAATTAAAATAATAGGGCCATTTATTTCAGTAGGATTTCACATGTACAAGAGAAATGCTAACCCCTGGGAGAATGTTCTCAGCTCATTTAACAATATATGTTTCCTCCGATATGAAAACTTTAGCTTTTGCATTATAACATCACTGCTAACAAGGCACACGTATATATCTCATAAGTAGATGGAAACGTGAATGTGGGAAGAATGATAATAGTTCTTTATCTGTAACGCGCTCCTCTCAGGATATACCTGCATCTATTTTGTACTCATGCTGGGTAGCTTTTTGCTCTCCGCACATTTAATATACACACTCAAGAAAGGCTCTGTACTCTGACAGACAATAAAAAGATTAGTAAAGAACTAAGAGAGACCAGTCAGGAAAAAAGCTATGAAGGGCAAAAAAAAAAAAAGAAAGAATCTGTATTCCAGATCCATGACTGCCAAAGCATTTTAAAGGGTAGCTGGATACAGGTTTTTTTCCAGCAGTCAAAAAAACCCCAATCCATTCCCAGAGTGAAGTGTAGCCTAGGCCAGCCCTGGGGGCCTGAGGCAATGAGCAGCAGCAGGGAGGTGGGTCAGGGCTGTGCAGACACCAGTGGACTTCCTGGCCTTTGTCACCAGCCGAAGGCATGCTACGACACCTGAAACTCAGGGGATCCTGTCTCTGTGCTGGGAGTCTGGGCAGAAGAGTCTGAACGGGTATAAAATAGAAAGGCTAAAGTTATCAGGACATTCAAAGTGTACTTCACATTTTTGAGTACCTGAAAAAATTTCTAATGGGAGACAAGCTTTTTAGGGTAGGATTGGTTTTATGGGTCAGTTAAAGGTATTCAGGACTGGGATCTAATATTAGTGAACAATTTCTAACACCTGGGTATTTTAACGTTACGATTAACTCATATTATAAAATTCCCCATCTATATTAGCATTTAGTTTTCTCTGTTTGGAAAGGAAAGTTCACAATTGACCAGTCAAGCCATTAATGAGGGATGATTTATTTTTGTAGATAACTTTCCAGTGACTGTCAGCACACAAATATTTCTACCTAACCACGAGGACACATGTAACACTAAGATTTGAAAGACCAAATCCCTAAATGAATTAAGGCAATAATCTCAAATTACAGATACAGTCCTACAGTCAAAGTGTCAAAATTATGTCCATCCAATTCAGGATGGAAACATGAATGATGTGATTAGACATTTCATAAACCATACATGAGGGACAGACCTCTAGGAAAAAGTTGGTCTCTGAATACCTTTTTTCTGCAATACAGTACTTGTAAGTCTAGAACTAAAACTTACACATGCCTTGTATATTTGATTGACTCCATAAGGTTTTCATCTAAATTCAAAATATAACTGCATTTAGATATATTTGAACATTTTATTGCATTTAGTTATGAGATATGAATTTTTCCTGAGAGGACCTTGGGCACACAACATTGCCAGATCATTCCAAACAAGTTAATTCTGAAATGGGCTTGAATCAATAACACAAAAGAGGCAGTAAAGCAAATTTTTACGGTAGTCACAGTTGCATAAAATAATATCAAGACAGTCAGACTGAAAGCACCCTGCATCACAAATATAATTTGCAACCAACTCTAAGCACAAAGAGGAAATAGATAGATAGGCGGAAGATATAGATAAAAAAAAAAATAATAGCTATATAGGACAAAAGGAACTAGTGGTAAAGAAAGAATGCAAAGTAATTGCCATCCAATACAGTGTGAAAAAACCAAACAAGTACGCCATGTTAGTAATTCAAGGTAAATAGAATGCTTTTCTTTCATTTAGGCTTTAAAGCTGTTATGAAAAGGCTCTCTTTTCGCTCTATCTGTAAGGCATAGACAGGCAGGGGATGAATGTATAAATAAGTATGTCACTGCAATACTTGGCTTTTAATGAAAATGGATTTTTAATGATCCAAAAAGCTACATTTCTCTCTGACTTGCTCCATTTCCAGACTATCAGCAGGAAGTAGGTACAGCAAAATGCACTCGTTTTCCATGTCCTTCACTAAATCCCAGGACGACTGAGCGTCCAAGCACTTTAAAAAACAGTTGCCATTATGCAGAGCAGATTCAGAGAAGCTGCACGTCTCTCATTGTTTTTAATAGAACTTTTAGAGCTCTGAGCCTTCTCCCACAGCAGACCCCAGTAGGGTTACCTTGCACCCTATATGCATAAATAAAGGAGGATGCACGACAATGTGCCTTCCTGTTGTTCTCCGCCTCAAGGACACTTGTTAAAAGTGCGCCATTCCTCCCACTTCTGAAAGCAGGCACATTGTGTTGAAGTGCTCCAAGTGAAACTCTGAGCACACAAATTCCAGAGGATTCAGTCCACGACCGAAGAACAGTCACAAGGGGAAAAGAGGCTGATGCAATCCATATCCTTCTTGCTGTCTGGACACAAAGAGTTTTTCTTTCCAATGTCAATGTTCCTATTTCAATCAGTAATAAACAAAAATCACACTGAAAAATGTGTAATAATGTACCAGCTGGTATAAATAAGATTTTTTCTGATTGTTCATGCAGACAATAATATTTTTTAGACATCAGCATCATCAGAGAATAAAGGAAAATTTTTCTTACTTTACTTGCATCCATGAAATTTCATCTAGAAATATTTCTTGTAAGGTAGGTCCATAGATGTATGGACCAACTGTAATATAGTTGTCATAAAACCAAGGTAGCATTTAAAATGGGCTGGCACTCCTGTATTCACTTCATTTTCTATACTTCTCAGGTAAGCTTTGTGCAAAGCATGTTACTTGGAGAAAAAAAAATCTCCATGTTTATTTCCTCTGTTAGCATTTTTACTACTTCTTTCAAATATTAGAAGACATAGAAGAAATCAAAAACAAGAACAACATTGATGAAAAAGATAATGACTGTGAGGTGCCACAAAATTAGTTAACAAATGCTCACATCCAATCAAAGAGTCAAAGGGATACAGCCTCACAAAGGGCTCCACAGAAACAGAATCGAGTGATATCTGCATTTCCTTTCCTTTTCCTTAAAAAAATAAAGAAATTGTATTAAAAAAAAAAAAAAGAAATCCCATTTGTGAGGTACTCCCAAAGTCATGTTTTTTCCATTTTGTCCTTACTCAGAGTGCCTGCCAATTAATATTTACCAAATGTCTCTCCCTTCTTCATTTAAATCAGTTCAAAAACTGCACCTGTTTCATGAGACCTATGTGTGCTTCTGACAGCTGGTATTTGAGAAAAAACAAGTCCAAGTACTTAAAAATCCTAACTGAGTTAAACTGGAATCAAGAAAGACATTGCTAAGATTAGCTCTGCTGGTACAAGACACCAGCAAAGCTCATGGGGGTACTCCAGGGACACAGGAGAGAGACACAGAGTGCACAGCCTGGGAAGGATCATACACATGCGGACAGGAGCACAGAGGTGTGTCAGATAAATGAGAAATTCCAGACCCTGTGTACTCTTAAGGCCACTGCATGCCCCAGAGCAGTGAGTGCCATCTCCCCAGCTGTGTTTGGAAAGGATGCTCAGGACGGGCACTAGCTGCTGCTTGGAGTTACCGGGCCACAGCACAGATGCTACACGAGGCCACAGCAGAGGGATGGAGGCAGGTGAAGGGCACCAGCCTGACCTGCAGCCCAGCCAAGGGCAAGCACCAGCAGCATGGGGGCAGCCAGCAGCTCCTGACCAGCACCACTAACACCTGGGCTGCCTATGTCGTCATGTCTCTTTGAGTTCTTCTGGTGTCTTAACAAAGGTTCCCACATTGGGCATGTGTAACACCTCTCTAACATTCAGTTAAAGGTGAGCAGGTATACAGATTTATGTAGCTGTACTCCAAGAAACTTATTATCTTTGTAACTCTGTCCCATGTCATCAAATGTGGTTGAAACGCAGCAACGCATTCAACAGTTATGGAGTGCCCTGGAGACACCAACGTGGTGGTATCCACCTCATTCCTCTAGAAAACTAGGCCAAACGCCTCCCCCGCCCCCCCCCAAAAAAAAAAAACAAACAAACAACAAACACAAACATGCAAAAGTGCCACAAAAGATTACACTTCAGAAAGGTACAGTTTTCAAAGCCAGAGCTTGTTTTAAATATCAGAACGTTAACAGGCCAGTCAAGAAAAGAGCTTCAAAACCCAGCAGCAACCACTGTGGACACAAGCCAGAGGATGCAGCCAAAGCCAAGGCACAGAGAGGTAGAGCCACTTGCCAAAGTACAGATTCACTCTAGGCTTCACTTAAAATTGAGTTGTTGTCAGTGCTTCTATATGGTACAGGTAGGGGGGGAACTGGATTTGCTGTATATAGGGTCCAGGTCGCTTCTGGACCTCTAGCTCACACAACTCTGAGCTTGTATACAAGCTCATACAAACTAATATCTAACATACCGCTATGGAACTAACAGACACAATTCAAAGAATTTATAACATTAAAGACATTTTAATGTGTTATTTTGAAGTATCTTATTTAAATTGTATCATTTCTCTAAAGCAATACCTCCTACCCTTGAGTCATATTTGTTAATTCTGCATTAAAATGTGTCACTTTCTCACTAATACAGTGTTTTAATAGTTATGCCCACACAGTTTTAAATCCCCATCTAGTATTAATCAAAAACATAATTTTATTATTAAAGTGTGGGGTTAATTGCAGATGCAGACAGTTGACAGGCTCCGTACGTTTTACACACATTTCAGAGAATATAAGTTAAACAATGTTTAATCAGTCTGAGTTTAAAGTTTATTTTCACTGACCTAAACTACTTTTGAATGTGAAAGACAATTCAACCAAACTAAGGGAAACAGGAACGACCATCTACCATGGACAACACTGTCTAATAGTCAAAAGTCTAAAAATTTTCTTCATCCACAACTTATGACAAGGAACCACTCAGGGTAAGGAACATCACTATTTCTGCCTGCATTGCATACTCTGTCTTTTTCCTCCTTTCTCTTTATTCTTTCAATCTGCCCATCTTTCTAACTCCTCACATTCCTTCTGATCTCTGCTTCTCTTATCTCTTTCCAAGCCCTCCTGGAAGGGGTGCGTTCCTGCAGCACCAGTACAGAGAGGGCAGCTCAGCCCTTGCACCAGACGGCCACCCAGCCAGCTGCATATTCACCCCAGCAAAACCAGGGCAAGCCCAGAACCACTCATTCATCACCACAGGCAAAACTCATTCTCATTATACTTTTTAAGTACACACAAATAATTTTCAGCCCAAAACTCAGCCTTTCTTTCCACCCTCAGAAATTAATTCTTTCTAAACTTTTAAATTAGTTTCTCAAATGAATTTGTCAGCTGAGAGTGATTTTTTCCTGCTTTATTTTTCAGTATATGGATTATTGGAGAGAGAATTATCTTCAAATACCTGCAGTTTTTAGTCCCCAGCAATTAGCTCAGTGGTGACTAGTTCAGTCATTTTGCAGTCTCTTCTCTGATTATATTAAGCACAGGCAGATATGCTACTGACACCCACATGCACAAATGTAAAGGAATGCCAGCAATTTGAAATTAAATTCGTTTTCTTTTTCACTAGTTAGATGTTATAACCAGTGTTAATGCATCTCCTAAGTGCCTGATCCCATTTTTAAAAATTTTACAGTCTCCTTTTTAATTTCAAAATGTTTCTTATTCCCCTGTTGCTGTGAAAACCTGGCTGTGTATATACACTGTCCTATTAAATGCTTTTAAAAGCTAAACAGGGTAGCAAAAAAGAAAATATTGCCTCCTACTTTCATCTACACGTGTTCAAAATTACATTAATATGTTGGGTGTACATTTGGGTATTTTTGAAAAAGAATATTTAGACAGCAAAATGACAAAATTTTTTGCAACCTTTAAAACACTGCTGTCATAAATACCTGTAAAACCAGCCCCATTTCGGTCCTGAAAACATGTCTCAGTAAAATCTGCTTAAATAACTCTTTTAGGAAGTACAGATGAAGTTCTGGATTTCCAGCTGCAGTAAGGTGAAAGACATCATAATCATAATCCAAAGATTTTTTTAATACTTTCTTCAGAGGTTGACACATTAGTAGTTATATCCATAAATAAGATATTTTTATTACAATCTAACAAAATCAAGACTCTAACAGTGATTAATTTTTTTTAATAACTTCAGTGCTTCAAGACTTCCGATCCTAATGGGGCAATCATGCATCACTGTTGTGTTCCAACAGAAGTATTAGTTTCTGCGCTGCGTTAGTGTAATTGTGATCTAATGGTTTACGCTATCATAATAGCACTAAATATTTTACTAAACAGAGTACAGTATCTAAAAAGTGATTTGAATTGTTCCAGGCTTTAAGATCATACACTCAAAGACAAAAAAATCTGGTCCTTTTTCTCTGAATTGAGAGTAACAAAGCTGTCAAAATTAGTTTCTTCTTTGTCTTCTTAATAAATTGGGTAAAATGTAATAATAGAAGCAGAGATTAAAAATTACAGCATAAAAGGACCTAGTAAAATATTAAAAATATTATTTAATGTTTTGATGCTCTGATTTAGCAGGCTGGCATGATTCAAATCATCAGATTATCAAAGGATACACAATGGCTCTAACCAGAATATAATTTATTTTTTAATCATTTCAGAATTTCTGATTATTTACTTTAATAAAACTTTAAATAAAAAAAGCCCAGATCATGCAAGGGTAGCACATCATAAAAAATTATCTAATCAGCTCTACATTTGTTATAAGTAACATTAGCAAAGCTGTTGAGATACCAGCAAGCCACAGCAGCGCCTACTTCCCAAGAAGGTACTGTACAGTTTGGCCGGGCTTTGTGATGACCGTGAACAGAGAGGTTACACACCAGTAACCTGTTGAGGACCTAAATGCATTGATCCTGATGTTCAGAACATTATTACTCACAAAAATAACTCAATGAACTAAGTCAGACTGCTTACATAAGGAAGGACTATTAAGCTAAGTAAGGATTTGCTAAATCTCGCTATTAACATACCAGAGTAGCCCTAACTGCACCCCCTAACGCCTGCTGCCTTACTCCCCTGGACAAAGACAAGAACTACTGTCCCTCCAGAAGAGGCCCTGAAGTTAATACTAGAGGTGCTCAAAACTCCGGTCTACCTACAGAACTCCTGAAATTTATTTTAGAAAATCCAGTTCATCTTGAACTAATTTATACTTCATTCTATTCACTATTTTGATACAATCCTATTTTTCTAATTTCTAGCTGAAGCATTAATTTTCTGTGATTTTCAAACACAGTTTTCTTGTAAAATAAACCTTTTTTTTTTTCCCTTGAAAATGAGCACATTTTGGTCAGAAACAGTTTTTTTTGAATTTGGACTAGAACACCAGGGTTTTTTCCAAAGTTTTGTTTATTACTAGTATTTTTTACAACATTGTTCTACTTCTTAAAAGAATCAAAAACACAGGGGAAAAACAATTACACTTGTACCATTTAAAGAACTTTTTGCATAGCTCATAACTCCTTAATTTAAGGACTACCAAGATCTAGGCTCCCTTGTTATCTGAAGAATAAATTTATTCTTTTAAAACAGAAAAAAATTAAGCTTGTATTTTAACTATCACAGGAACAATTTAAAAACTTCAAACGTAAAATATATTAATTAATGAATTCATTAATTTGGTACTAAATAATCTTTGAGCATGCACAAAGGTGCCAACAAAAGAACTGTTTATTGCTCATGCAGCAGGTAAGAAACTGTAAAGATTGCACTTTCTCTTTCTAACTTTGAGCAGGTCTATAACCAAGCCCTCCTCAGGCACACAAGTATCTCTCCAGCAGCAAACACTCCCACAGATTTCAATATCTCTACTGTATTAAAAAAATATAATAATAATTAAAAGAATTTGCAAAGGTAAAATGTTAGCTAAACCAAACTTCTCTCATAAAATATGTTTTGCCGAAGAACATTGAAAATATACTTTCAGCTTTTGCTCCCATTTGGATTAGGAAATATTTTTTAAAAATAAAGACACAAAACAACAGGGTAGAAAAATCTGATTTCTAGAGATCTCTGAAAGAATTTATTGATGCAGTATACACACCTAACCTATTATTCTTAGATAATTACCTTACATAATACTCTAATTTCATTGAGAAGTTCAATTTTAATTTACAGTTTAATTGTCCTACTTAAGGTAAGCCTGTCACCTGTGTCACTTTGTGGCTCATAATTGTAATCCTCATTTAATTATTTACTTCAAGGGAGCATTTTAATTATGGATATTACTATGTGTCTAAAGTAACTTATACTTGAGGGTAGTGAAAATTTATACAGTAGAGGGCTCACCTAAATTTCCAATAGCCATAACTCTCTGCACGTGTCTCAGCTCCAGATGCTACTTTTAAGACTGTAGAACAATGTTATTTACCCTGTCTGCAGGGGCACCTGTGCCTGAAAGCAAGCGAGCTCACCAGCACACACCCGGCTTGGATTAACGTTAGCAATAACTGCAAAGCTCCCATTGAAATATAAATGAGAAGACAATAACTTCTCACCTCTAAGTTTGACCCTGCATATAATTTTTGAGCACTGGAGCAGACATACAGCATTGGCTCCAGGGAAAGGCCAACACTCTCTCTGTGGTGGTCAGTAACACAGGTCCAGGAACCAGGAGAGAGGTACAAAGAACAAGCTTTCCTTCTGGTTTATTTCTCCTAATTTGAGCAACCAGTGATTTATGAGTTTCCTAAAATGGAGGCTATATGTCAACTGTCATATTTAATAGCCATCAGTAGACCAATCTTCCATGAATTTATCTAATATCTTTGCAATCTGTTTATATTTTTAGCCTCCCAAGTATCACATGGCAGTGAGCTCCACCATTTAATCTATTGCATTTAAAAAAAAAACATAAAAATATATTGCTTTTTGTTTGCTTTATATCTGCCAAATTTGTGGGTTTGTCTGCTATGACCGGGTCATCTGTCCAGTAATTTCAACTTCCAAAGCAGATATCTCACCATCACAAGAGCAGCACTACACAAGTTTCCTGCACTGCACCAAACAGTATTTTTTCATTGCCTGGAGTCCTGATCAGCAACTTTAAAAAGCTGAAAGTATTTTAATTTTTAACATACTGAGCACAATAGGAATCATTTCTACACAGACATGCCCAACCAGAAGGGAGGGTAAGAGATGTCCTGTCCTGAGGCTAGCCAGCAGGCAAGTAGGGCTCTCTGCCTGTGGCAGATGTGGCCTAAGGGGCTGCCCGGCCTCCTGTGTGGAACACAGAAAACTACCTGCCAGAAAGAATGAAAACCAGAAGCCCAGGTCCTGCAGAAATCCTTTTCTCACCATTTATACACTTTCAGCATTCGCTGTCCTATTTGCTTTACTGCCCAATACTCCTGACCGGCATGTCTTGCTTAATGCCCAGAGAGCTGAACAGCCCCAGGGGCAGTTGGGGGTGTTATAAATTGGGATCCTTACCCAAGCCCTCTTGGAGAAGCTGCTTCTGCAAGCTCCCTCCTACACAGGAGCCACCCAAGTGCTGCCTCCCTGCAGCAGACAGGATGAGTGCTGGTGGAATTTCTAAGGGACACAGCTTTCCAGCACGATCAGCAGTGCGAGAAGGGGGACATCAGGCACATGGGAACCACAAGCCACCTGTTTCTGAGATAAGTGCCTCTCACATTCATCACGTTCTTATTAATGACTTCCAGATCTTCATAAGATGTTTATCTTTTTTAATAAAAAGAAACAGTAACTGAAGTTGGATTTTTGGCTGCTTTTTATTTTTTAATATTGGGATAAAATCCAAAGAGCTACAGATGTATTCTTTAGTACCTATCTTTCTGCAGTGATTGATGTTTATTCAGGAGCTGTGTCATCACATACAGTTTTTATCATCTAGATTGTTCTTTTGTATTAAACAACCCAGCAAAAAATTTCTTTTTCTCTTGCTCCTTCCTAAGGAAGTGGCCAATGGTAGCCTTTAACCTACAATTTATCCGCTGTCTCACAGTATCCTGAGCATGGCCATTGCCCCTAACAACTGAGGGCATTCAGCACCTTCCAGCACTGAGGATATCACATTTCCCATCTGAAATTGCTTGCTTCATCAGTCACTAAGGGCCCAGTTTGGAAGTCATTAAAAATAATGAGAACACTGGCACTTCTCCCAGTAATAATGGCATTGGAGTCTGTGTTACTTTTCTACTTTAAGACATTTGTATATATCCACAAATCATTTAACTCTTATCTTTGTAGTAGCTTTAATGAAACTAACGGCTGCTGAAACTCTCTGCTTTTTATTTAAATAAGCTTCTTTCCACTCCATCATAAAATGACACAAACACTTACACAGCATATCGCATCATGAAGGCCCCAAAGTGTTTACCAGGATCACCATATCCATCACTAAAATGCAAGCACTTCTCAGTCAATAAACACTTCAGCTGACAATAAAGTCACAAGAGAGTTTTCAGAAGGAAAACTGAAGAGCAACAAATCAAATTTGTCCAAAACAAATTTAGAACCAGTATGGTGGGTAGAGTCTCATAGGGTCTTGCATTTTCATCTCCATCTGTGTCTACGGTGGCATTTTTCCTCCTAGCACCATTCAAAAAGACTAACTCCATATTAACTGAGTAACAACATCACTCCAGCAGGATCTGTATATTACGAGCTGTGACAAGATAACGAGCCCTCAGTAATATGCTGCAGGCCATCACAAAATACAGCTTTAAAGAGTTTCATTAATCCATTCAAATTCAAATACTGATTGTTGGGAAATGCATATTAAAACTTTAAAACCCTCACCCTTAATTTTTAAGGTCTAGTTTAAGACTAATGTAAATTTTCTCACTGCTACATGTTCTTATCAGGAAAAGTATATGACTTATATGCTTTGAAATAAGTAGCAGTAATATACATCTGGGAAAAAAAGAAACCTTCTTTAGATATATATGTTTCATTACTCTAGACATACATTTAAACTGTACATTAAAAACAGATCTATTCATGTGGACAGATTCAAAAGTCATAGATCCAGCACATCTGCACAGCAAGTGTGACATTTCAGGCTACTAGAAATTAAGCCCAGTATATAATGTGACACATACACTTTGACATCATCTGCTCACAGGTGAGATATCTCTAAGATGCAAAGGACTTGTGCTCCAGGAACCCTGGAAGTCCATACACACTGCGAAAATTCCAGAAACCACTGCTACTGCTGAAAGCCATATCCTCTTGTCAAAGACAGTAGGGCTTAGTGTGACAAAACTGACTGATAGACCTAGATGGGACAATAAACCTAAAAGGCAGACACAAGTGAAATAGTAATTCAACCAATAATAAAACTACAAGTACCGGATTATATAAAACATTCCTCGAATGCTTCATAAGGTGAATTTTAAAGGCATTTTGATGTTAATTATCAGCATATGTGAAAATACAAAGAGGAATATTACCATTGAATAAAAATTAACATCTTCCAAAAATGAATCCAAAAGCCTATTTTGTTTTGGGAATGAGCCACTCAGTTATTAAAACTATATTTTTTAGGCTGTTAAACATTTAATACCTTTGCAAAGTATTTTCTTTACATTTATTTTCAAGTGGTGGATAAGGTCTGCTTTAGGAACACATATTGTTTAATGTTCCCATTAGTTATTGTAGCAACTTTTATCTCAAAATATTTCAGGCCACATTACATATGGTTTACAAAGCCACAAAAATAGAAATCACCCAGCCATCCCCAGCAGTAAACACAATATCATGGATTTGACTTCTCACATCTATTAGATCAAGGAATAAAATGACAGCAAACTGGCTTCCCGATTAACCTTTAAAATATCTATCATATAAACAACCGCAGAACTACTGGTGCAAGCTACACAATTTAAGTAATAGGTGCAAATGTTCAGGCATCATGAGTGGTCTCGTCATTTTAAGACATGAGAATGTCTTTACACAGTTAAAATAAAAAGTTGAGAACAATTAACAGTGAGGACAAATAAAGTTGTGGAAATTTCAGTTTATTAAAATAGACATGTCTTTTTAGAATATGTGGTGAAATTTTATATTGTATTTTCTCTTCCAATAAATGATGAAATGAGGATAATAGTTTTAAGATACCTAAAGCTTGCCTGTGGCTCATTATCCAATTAATTGATATGAGTAAATTGGCTAAATCAAGCTAAATGACAGCTAGTTGCTCCACAAAAGGAGAAGTATATCAGAGTAAGAGGCTTTCAGATAATTAAATCAGTGCAAAGGTCTTTCTTCTTGAACTTTAGAAACACATTGAAAGACATTTACATTTTCACCTTCAGAAAAAAGGATGAAAAAAAAAAAAAGGATGACAAGTAATTTATATTCAGAAACTCATTCAGAAGATTACAGGTGTTGCAGTAGCAGTGGAGAAGTTCCATTGCGAGAGCAAGCCAGATTTTTTTGTATAAACTCTCTTCCATGAAAGGGATGAAATAAGATCTCTCATAGCTATTATCTCACATGCCCCTCTCCCCAAGGAAAGAAAATACAGCTCTTGGTGCTTCTATCGTCCCATCTCCTCTTACTACCACACCTGCTTCACCAATTTGAAGGCATCCTGCCCTCCAAGGTGCTTCTTTTTACACTAAAACAGGAATGACACACAGGAGAGCTCAAGGAAGCTTGTTAGTCTCTTACAAAATTACATAGGATAAGTACATTTAAGGCCTTGTAAGAATCCTGTCTTGGCTTTGTGCAAATGTTGGACAGCAAAGGGGACAGCACAGGACTGTTAAAATTAACAGTTAAACAAGCTGGGAAGAACCGAATCAAGATTCATTACACTGGGGATGGCATCAGAAATTTAGTGCCAGATAATGCAGGAAAAAAAATACAAACAAACTCCCTTCTGTTCTGATGTAAGCATCTATGCTGACTAAATTGCAGGTTTAAAATCTGCTCTTAGGAACAATAACCACATAAAAGCTCTAACTATAGCCCTAACCCCTACACTTCTGCTGCAATGGGGAATACGCAGTCTCAGGCTGCATGGAAGCTTCTGCTATGTTAAAAAAAAAAAAAAAAAAGAAAGGCATAATTTCTCCTACCGTTGAGGTACTTCTCACCCTGTTTCATTTTAATGGTGGTTTGTTTTCCATTCTTCTCCTTCCTTCCACCTCAGACTGCAGCAGCCCAGGCAGACCATACAAACAGATGGAATACTGCTATTCATCTCACTACTACTTTTTTGGGGGGTTGTTTGTTTTTTTTTGTTATTCTACAGGCATCAAAATAAGAATTCTGCCCAAGACACTGCCTGTATCAAGCAACCCGTGTCACTCGGTGAACCTGAGCACTAGGCATTCACTGATGGCTTTCATCAAGCCAATCCTGAACTGAGGCCAAGAAGGTACGGCTAAGGCTCAGTATTGACACAAGGACAAGGTGCATGGAGAACGCTAATGGGTCCCAAAAATGCATGGATGCAAAGGCCCATCCTGGGAACAGAGAAAAAGAAGAAAATTACCTCAAAAACATGAGGTATTTTATTCTGATCAAATTCATATTCATGCCTGCATTAACAAAAAGACAAAAATTAGTGTCTAAACTCAAAACAAATCCTCCTCTCTCCTGTCAAATCCTTTCAAACACCTTGTGTATATAAATTAATTTTCTAACTGCCAAACACTTCTAAAAATATAGATACTTAAGCACAGCAACAATGTTATTATTCTTCCCATTTCCCAAATTCACTCATTCACCCCGATCAAGCTACCTTCCCAAAATACTGCACACCAGTAGAAAAGCCAAGCCTTTGATTTCCACATCCAACTGTTAGCTAAGAAAGTGCTCAACCCTGAAGACATTTTCAGACAATTAGTTCAGAGGCTCTGCACAATTTAATCAGAAGAAGTTTTAAACTCTGATTGTGCAATTAAACACAGTATACTCCTGCAGTTGTCATTTATCACACTGCTGCTGTGTCAAGTAATCTGGCCGACAAAACTGTCTGGTACCTAGGAGTGGAGAAATGAGAAGGATAATGTTCTGTAGGAAAGCAGGTCTATCTAACATTTTACAATGCTAAAAATACCCTTGGGACTTGTTCTGATATCTTGTAATTATGCACACATATCCTGATTTATGGTGCATGTCTCCAGCTCAAAGAAGTATGCACTCTGCTTCATATCTTGCCCTATTTATGTGTAAAATACTTGAGTCCATAATGTCATAAAAGAGAGGACAGGCTCATTGCACATGTTACTATCGATTTCATACAAGCATGGGGCATAATCTAATGATCCTTTTCAGCTAAGGATAAATATGCACAATTTAGCCTTAAACAGAGTCTGTGTCAGATCATTTCAACTGCAGCCTTTGAGAAATGTGCCTGTGATGCTAAAGATCTCTGCTGTCCAGCCTCCTTCTTAAGGCTGAGGAGATTGTGGCAGAGGAGACAAAGACAAGCAAGCTAAAAAAGGAGCAAGAAAAATTATCATCTGTATATCAAGAAACATAACTTCTTCAGGCTGAACTTATAAATTCTTGTCCCACTTTGCCCCCTCTTCCTCTCATTTGTTAGTGGGCTGTTTGTTGTGGTTTTTTTTTTTTAAATACTTTTCCACCAGTTTCCAAATAAAACAACACATGTAGATTTAACATTGGAACTGTGATACTGGAGCCGTTAAACAGTTGACTACTTTCTTTTTCTTTTTTTTAACATACATCTTCAATTTGTTTTACATTTGTATACTTATTTACTCACACGCTTAGCACAAAGGAAAATGTTATTGCAGTGTTTTTAAAATATTTTTGACAAGGAATGTATCAAGGTACAGTCCCATTTATCCATGAAATAAGTCCATGTTTTGACTGACTACCATACTACTTTTTCAAAAACAATTTAGCTTGCAAGCTGAATCCAAGCCTTATTTCATCCTATAACACAGCTTCAAGTTTCTGTTCTCCAGCTCTTACATGTCTGTACTCCTTTTCTAATTGTCCTGATACAATTAAAAATGTACTAATAAAAACCACAATATTACTAATCACTGCAACCAATACACAGAAAAGGCCACAACCAAAACCTTAAAGGTACATTATAACCTAATTTACATTTATTTATTCTCATATTTACCTACAGCCATTACATATCATCTATACATTTACACTCTTTCTAGTGGTGGTTCCACTGAATTTTCTTGTATTATGATACAGATATTTTTTTCTATTCAGAAACAAGTCAGTTTTAATTCTTCGTTCTGGTATTTGTATGTGAAGTGAGACATGGCTTAAATGAATAATTTTCCCTACATATGCAGAAGCCACAAAATCTATGGAAAAGCATGCTTTTTCAGCAAAGTTCACATAGATAGATGTGACCTAACCAAATTAAAACAAGTGACACCTGTATTTAATAACTTCTTTTTAGAAAAAATTTCGTTTGCATACTTTTCGGTTTTTGCATTTTAAACATTTTTGAAAAAAAAATTGAATTGGTAAATTTGCTTGTCCTGACCTCTTTTCTTTTTTTTTTATGAATAGTTCTAGCAACCATGTTTCTTAGCTTTTTGTTTGGTTGGCTTTGTTAAAGGGTACCTGCATTCCTGCCAAAATAAGATCATTTTTATTGGCACCACACTAATTTTTTTTAACGTTCCCTATTTCAGATGGCTTATCTACTTAAAGAGGTAAGGGCTCCATTACACTGTCATGCACCAGACATAGCCTAGACATAATTTTATTCATCCAGAATCAATTAGGTGCTGTGACAAAAAGGCGCAAAATTAGACTTCTTAAGACACAATCCAACATTTTAATGACAATCAATACCTTCCTCCCTCTATGAGAGAACTCTCTGATTAATCTTGATGAGTGGGAAGCTGATCACTGGACAGTGAAGAACTAGACTGTGCCTCTGATGCCAGTGTGATGCTGAACTGAATGCAGAGAAGAGGGCTTAATTCTTTGTTTTTGGTGCAATTGTCTTACAAGATTCTCATTGGAAGAGGAGAAACAAACAAAAAAAAAAAATCTTGAACTACATGCTTACACAGAAGCAAGGAGATATCACAGAAATGATTGTTCATGTAGATGATTTGGGAACTGCCCTTTGTGCATCTGAAATCTACCTACAGAAAAAGAAAGACAGAACTAATCTTAAGCAACCTGAGGGTATAGCACACATATTAACAACTTAAAAAGTTTTATACGCAAAGTCAAAATAACAAGAGCCCTGATCCAGAAAATAGAAAATATAACAGCATTACTACTTCCTAGCCATCTGGATCCACAGGGATATTTAACACAGCAAAGAACTGGGACCTAACAGAGAAACCATATGGACAAAAGAGAGAAGGATGGACATAAGAGAGTCATTTAGCCTCAACAACCCAAAACTGTCAGGAGTCTACCATTTTTAACTTGCAAGATACAGCACACATTTAGCATCTGAAAAGTCTGGATTTTGTAATAAGCAACAGATTCAAACTTAATGTGTAGAGGATAAAGTGTCTTTGTAACGCATTCAGTAACATGGTACTTGATGGAATAAGAAGAGCCATTTAGACTTTACATATTGAGCAATGGCTCATCTACAAAATATCAGCGTATAAAAAAAGCAAAAGAACACATTACAAAAGGATATCCAGTCCTTCATATAAGACTTAAAAGCAATATATAATATATCCTGGATTAATAACATATTAATAGCTGTGGCAAACTCATACCATTCCCATTTCAATAGCCTGAGCCAAATAGGGGATGCATCTAACTTTATCTTTTCAGTAATTCTACGTTTTAACAATTACATTGAATCAGGTCAAGCAGAACCCAAGACACCTTATTTCAAGCCTATTCCAGTGGTTAGTGCAGCAATTTGAATAGAAAGCGAGAGTGGTACTGCTCTCTGTATTTTAAACTATTTTAATACTTTAAATAAATGAAAGTTATTGAAACTGGTTTCCAGAAATGAACTTGGATCATGCACAAATGTGCTGTTTCAATAAAGAATAAGATCAGCAGTGCAGAAATGAATTACATTAAAAAGCAGAAATATGCTAAATCAGACAAAGATTTAAAACTCCAATACATCACATGTGATTCTCCAGTAGCATGTGTTTCCACCCAGAGTACACCTATTGCACACAGAAAGCAGGAAATGAAAAGAAATGCTAATCAATGCAATAATGCAGCTTCACGGAAGTACTGAAGGGACACAAGGTCTTCATTTAGGTCTTTAAAAGCAGGCATTGGGCCAAACCCAAGATATAGCAGGATGCAAAAGGACTAGGTGAGTGACTGGGAAAGACAGGGAAGGGGTCCCACCTCCCTCTCTACCCTGCTGTCAGTGCTCCATGAAGCAGCTGCCTGCAGCACCACTGGAGTACGTGTAGGAAAAATATCTTTGAGAATTTCAGGCACTAGAGGTTACATGGTGGTGCTTCAAAGCATGATGTTTCTAAGATCATTCTCTCATTATGTTTCTTTTTATAGACACAGAGCCATGAAGGAAAGACCTTGCTGACTGAAGCATTTTCTCTGCTGAGATATGCTATTGGCATAGAGCTGGCAAAATTACACTAAATTAAAATAGAATGCTTAGCAGTTATCTTCACTTAAATACAAAAGCATACACATACTCCACTCTCAGTGAAAGAGCAAATAAACAGAAAATACAACTGTACATAACAGCAGCTTCTTCTTTAGCATCAATAACAGTAATGTTCATGCAGTTATTGTCTAGTGCTCCCAGGCCAACAAACTAGTTCATCGTTACACACAAGCAATGGAAAGAGCTGAATAAACCAGGTACCCTTCTTCTATGCTCATGCACCGCTTCCTCAGAGCCAGCCTGAGGACCTGCAGTGTCCCTGTCCAGAGCCACACTGGCAGGAGCTGCTTCAAAAATCAATGGCGAGCACGTGCCCACAGTAAACCCCAGCCGCAGATCCGCAACAGATTTAGGTATTAGATACTTATATTTTATGTTTCAAACGACAACCGTAATCCTCAAAACCTACATCTCCTAACCCCTAAGATTTTTATCACAAAAGCCAGGTAGACACCAAAATTTCCACATCCAGCAGGGATGCCCAGAAACACTTCAACCCCAGCAGCTCTGAAAAATTCACATCTTTGAGACCTGAGCTTCATTAGTAACTCCAAACAGAGATTCTCCCCCAAACATCTTGCCTGAGGACATCAGTCCCACAGGCAGGCAGTATTTTTACCTAGACAGGTTCCACACAAAAAAACTGGCAGTGAAGGCTTCAGTCAAAATCAGTTATTATCATCACCATGATAGAGGTGGTGCATCTTGCTCTCTTCCAAACAACTCTTTTCAGGTATTATGTACAGAAACCAGTTGCATATTTCAGGAAAGTGAAATAAACCTACGAGGTGGGGTAAGAACCCAACAGCCAGACATTGAAATTGCTCACATTCTGGCTGTAAAGCTCCCTTATGAACTTACACCTAACTTGACTGGCAGCTCATTCTGTGTCTGGAGTGAAGGAAAGGCGAACAATTATACTATCTCAAATCATCATTATTGTTTCAATGATTGCATTAGCATTCTCCAAGCATAAACGGTCCACAAAACATTCTAGGCAGACATCTAATGATGGATTTTCCCAACAGAGAAAGCAATTGCTCTAAGCAATAAAACAGTCTGTGAGAAATTCTGCAGTCATAAATCTAGTATTTCTCATTACAAAATTTACATCAGCCACGAAGTGATTACTTCTAAAATTACAAACCCTTGTGGGCAGCAATATTAGTGGGTTACCAATTGTCATTCTCATGAGTCATGAGAAAAGCAGTCCAAGTCATAATAGTCTTGTAAAAAACCAAAATATCAAAAGAATTAATTGCCTTATTATAGACAGAAAGTTTAGGGCATCCACATAACAGGCATCTAGGCATCAAAGTACAAAGACCAGCAAGAAGTTCCCATGGAAACTCTTAAAGTTAAACAGGAACGTTCAAAAAATAAAGCTTTGCCACAACTTTTCAACATGTCCTTCACAAAAGCAGTGTCCAGAACCCCTGGCCCTCCTCAGCGTTTCCTACATAGATGCAGTGACTGTGCAGGAAGGAGAGAGAGGATGTATCAACAGCCTCCCACTCCTGCAGGAAGTGGGGAGTAACTTCAGTCCCGAAGGGGAAGGGCAGTAGCTGACATAACCAGGCCCCACCTTGTGTCACGTGCTGGAGGTGTACAGATGTTTGGCACCTGGGGAGGCAGGTCCCATCCTAAGGCAGTGAAGGAGGAATAAGTTGTGCCATGCAAGCACATGTTTTGCCCAGCTAGCATGATGCTGGAACAGACTTATCCCAGGACTTGCCAAGGAGCACGCATGTCCCTCAGTTTGAGAACACACACAACCAATTTCTTCTTGTAGCCTTCTCTTCCCCAGATGTGGCAACCTAGCAGCATGAGGATCTAGGGGCTCGAAGGACCACTAGGATTAAACCAAATACATCTTATTAAGAAAAGTATGTCCTCCAACCCTTCACTAGGGAAGAGATGAGCATTACAGTTCCTTGAGGAAAGCTAAGGTATTGCAACAAACACCTTAAACAAAGGACTGATCACACTGTGAATGTAATCAGAAATAAAATAGAATATTTAACTCATCCAGACTCATGCTTCATATACACCAAGAAACTTTTCTAGTTTAACTGCAGAGAAAACAGAGGAGAGCCCATTGCAAGCAGATATACTCTAAAATTCATTTCTGCATGACTAGTTAAACATAGTGTGTTATTTTTGTTTTGACTGCTCACAGAAATGGAGTTTCACTCAGACAAAAAAAAACTGAATAAAAGCAAAGTACGTTGTAAGACTTTTTTATGATCACAAGGTACACCTTCATGCTTAAATTGACCTCACTGTGGCTTGCTCCCTTCAGCTTGTGCTGTCATCAATCCTCTTGAATGCAACCTGCAAGATCCCACAGCTGAATCATGAGTCAGATCTGTTTGTTTAACTTAAAGAGCATGCGTCTAAGCTCCGACCAGCTTTCCATCAGATCAATGCACTAATTCAGCTTTCCTTGAAGCCGCTTAGTTGCAAGATCACAATCAGTGCCAGGGAGACCTGGGAAATGGAGCTACCCCACTCACCTGCAACCCACAGGGATGCTGAATTCGAGGCAATGCATGTACATACACACGTGCTGCACGTAGCTGCTCCATATATACAGAAGGCAGGAGCTTGCATCTTCTTTTCTTACAGTCTCTGCTTCCTGACAGGAAAACGATCCACCAAATCCATGAACACACCACCACCTGAACAAGTAACAGTTCAACAACAGTACTGGCTCCTTGATTAACTTAAATTTGCAGTACTATAGAAGCCATCTCCCAAAAAACAATGACTGCTCTAAGACCTTTAATATGAAAGAAAAGAAGGTGGTTTCATTTTTTCTGCTGCAAACAGATGGGAACGTTCATGCAGAAAGAAACAGGAACCAACTGAATCTGGGCACTTCACTAAACTGAGAGACACTGTGACAGCATTTTCCCCCTCCTCAAGGCAACTGCTCCAATGACAGGTACATAGGCGGAAGACTAACCTTGACTGAGTACCATGGCAGACGACACTTTGCTGTGGAGCACAGGCACCATCCTTTTCTGTGAAGCTCAGCTTTTTAGTTGGTAAGAGGCAGACCAGGAGGGAGCAGTGATGTCAAGTTGCTTCCTGACCAGCAGTGGCAGAGCGGTGATACCATTCACGGGCACAGGAGAGGAATAGGGGAGGCAGGATAGAGTTGAAGGCAAGTCAGGTCCCAGGCACTGCACGAGCTTTCAACCAACCTGATTGATTAGTAGGTTGCTCCTCAGCATATTGAAATGCCAGGTTTTGGAACTGGCTGCTCTGCCTGGAACCTCTCGGAGCTTCATTGAGACCAACCCAAACATGGGTGGGGGTAGATCCAGCTCATCTCAGTTTTATGAAAAGTTATTAGCATTTTATTTTTACTGCAAGTTTGGTCATTGGCTGTTGTGTTACTTGCTTTGCACAGCATGGTGCAAAATTTATTACAAGCAAGGTAACAGTAGCAAAACACCTGCAAAAGAAATGAAGTTTTATTACACACACAAATATACTAAAAGAATACATTCCCACAATTTATTACCTCATCTTCAGCATACCCCATGCAGTTCATTTTAACTATTCAGGGAGTAGCCTGGTCACATACTCCATGTTTATGAGAAAACTATTTTTCAACTATTTCTATTCCTTACCATCAAATAAAAAAATATTCAACATGCTTATGTTTTCTGCCCTAATAATATACTTGAAATTTATACGGTTGTAAAACAATATCCCAGCATGGCATTAGCTATTTCAATCTTTGATCTATTGGTGCCATTTGAGCAGATGATAATGGTTTACCAGCTCAAAATACTGGCCTAGTGAAAAACACTTCACTGCTCCCACAATATATTTTACAGCTAGAGGGTAAATATTTATTTCCTGTGGGTGAATTTTCTATTTTAATAGACATTCACACGCTGCATTGCTCTTGTGTATCTGGTTCTACACCCAACACAATCCATAGTGTCAGTTGTTCACTAACAATTGCCAAAAAGCTTTTTGAGAAAGAGAGCTCAAACCACCTTTACTTACAGATGGATAAAAATTAATATGCCTATTATGCTTATATCACAGCTTCAGGTCTTATATTTGAAAACCATCATCAGGTGGATTTGCTTTAATCTGGGGCTGCTTGAGATCTGCTGATGAGCACAGAATGAGTGGCAAGTCCTTCCATCCCTCCTGCTGTGAGGAGCACTCCACTTTTTATGTGGTCATCAACTTACAGGACAGTTACTCTGGATACTGTTGAACTCTGGATAAAGTTTTTCCTGTCATGTCCTTACAACTATTAGGTGATAAATACTTCTTTACAACCCAAACTGAGAAGCTTTCTTTTTTTGTATACAGCATATGTATCTTCAGCAAGAGCCAAGCTACTTTCCCCGCACTGATAAATCCAACAGGACATCATCCATGATCTCCACAAGAGATTGCTTTTTGCTTCTTTTAAAAAGATGTTTCAAGTTGAAAAATTAGTTTTGTTATGAAAGTTAAAACACTTCATCTCGAAACTGTCAAAATGAAAACTTCCAATTTCCTGGACTATTTATTAAAATCTCAAAATAATTTCAGTATTTTTCAAAATCCACTCCAGCAGGGAAAGAACAGAGGAGAAGCAAAACTGTTCACTACTGACCATCTAAGGAGTCTGCAGGTACATAAGTCCACAGGACCTAGTGAAATCCATCCATGTGTCCTGAGGGAGCTGGTAAATGAAGTTGCTAAGCCACTTTCTATTATATTTGAAAAGCTGTGGCAGTCCGGTGAAGTACCCACTGACTGGAAAAGGGGAAACGTAACCCCCATTTTCAAAAAGGGGAAAAAAGGAAGACCCAGGGAACTACAGCCAGTCAGTCTCACCTCTGCACCCAGTAAGACCATGGAGCAGATCTTCCTAGAATTACTGCTAAGGTACATAGAAAATAAGGAGGTGATTGGTGACAGCCAACATGGCTTCACCAAGAGCAAGTCACGTCTGACAAATTTGGTAGCCTTCTACAGTGGTGCTATTGCATTGGTAGACAAGGGAGAGCAACAGTTGTCATTTACCTGGTCTTAAGCAAAGCCCACTTATGTGGGACAGTGTCCCACATGGTGTCTTGGTCTCTAAGCTGTAAAGGCATGGATTTGATAGATGGACCACTCAGTGAATAAGAAACTGGCAGGATGGCTGCACTCAAAGAGTTGCTGTCAATGGCTCAATGTCCAAGTGGAAGCCAGTGACAAGTGGTGTTCCTCAGGGGTCAGTACTGGGACCAGTGCTGCTTAACATCTTTGTCAGAGACACGGACAGTGGGGTAGAGCGCACACTCAGCAAGTTTGCTGACAACACCAAGCTATATGATGTAGTCCACATGCTGGAGGGAAAGGTGTCATCCAGAGGGACCCAGAGGCTTGAGAACTGGGCCCATATGAACCTCATGAAGTTCAACTAGGACAAGTACAAGGTCCTGCACCTGGGTCATAGCAATGCCAAACACAAGTACAGGTTGGGCAGAGAATGGATTGAGAGCAACCCTGAGGAGAAGGACTTGAGGGTATTGGTACACGAGAAGCTCAGCATGAGCTGGCAATGTGCACTTGCAGCCCAGAAAGGGGAGATTTAGATTAGATACTAGAAAGAAATTCTTTATTGTGAGAGTGGTGAGGCACTGGAACAGGTTGCCCAGGGAAGTTGTGGATGCCCCATCCCTGGAAATGCTCAAGGCCAAGCTAGATGGGGCTTAGAGCAACCTGGTCTGGTAGGAGGTGTCCCTGCCCATGGGAGGGGGGTTGGAACTAGGTGATTTTTAAGGTCCCTTCCAACCCAAACTATTCTATGATTCTATCATTAGACCATAGTTCTTGTACATTCCCACTCCTTCCCCACCTTGATTAATAAAAAATAAATAAAAATAAAATAAAAAATAAAATAAAAAATAAAATAAAATAAAAAATAATAATAAATAAAATATATTTATTTTAATAAAATAAAAATAAATTTTTTTATTTAAAATAAAAATAATAATAAATAAAAATAATAAATAAAAAATAAAAATAAAAATAAATAAAAAGGCTTTTTTTTCATCCTAGCATATGTACTATTCGGCAAAGAATACCTTCCTCCTTTATTGGAAACATACTGCAAACATGCAGCCAAAATAACACTTCTACTCCAAATCTTTCAAAATTGAAATATTTTCATTAAAGTTTTTAATAAATAATTGGGATTGATATTAAAATATTAAAATTAATTAGGGCAATTAATTAGGATAGGGAAATTCAAATTAGCATATTTTTCCACAGAACAAAGATGTAGTTTCACACTATGAATTCCTAAAGTAATAGAGCTGAACTAATGCCAACAGCATCTGGCCCAGTGCACAACTGGACACTCTTCAGACTGTGAGTCATGAGATCATCATGAAATTGATCTCTTATACCTGATTAAACCATGTCCTTCAGCTGAGAGACTTCTTGCCATGTTGCCAGACTCTGAATCCCGTATGTACAATGTCTTTCAGTGTGGGAACTTATCCTTCAACTGTGTTCCTGCAAGATCCTGTCCTTACACTGCAGGGTGTAATTTACACCTGACATCCCAGTGGAATTTAAACACATGCTCTCTCCAAATTCTGCTGATGTTGAAAACAACTTGATTTACAAGCCAGTTTTTTAGGAGACGTGTGACAGAGATGAACCACTAGGTGATGCTCCTTTTGCTTCAAGGATGAAGCACAACAAGTTGCAAGTTGATCTCCAGTGAGGTTTTACAGTGATGTGTGCTCAAGCTTGTGAAACACAAATTTTCATAAATGGTCTGGAAAGAGAGTGACTATGGATGTGAGTATGTTTGCTGGAGATTTGCTGTTTCCTTACAACCCCAATTGCTTAAAAACACTTAAACATTGCAAAAGAAACTTATTATACAAAGTAACTGGGTGCTAGATACAAAGCCAGGTTCAATTCAAAAGGAGGCAAATATGAAGTGATACTCCTGGGGCAGGATGGGAGGGGGGAGGGAGGAGGGAAAGAACTTTCTGTATATATTGATTGGGTCTGAGCTGACCATCACCAATCAGGATAGAGATTTTGGGGTTACGCTGAACAACACTGTCAAAATTTCAGGACTATTCCAAAATTTCTGTAGCAGTCAAAAATATGAGTTAGAGATTATTAGGAAAGGAACAGAGAACAGAAAAGAGACTATCCTAGTGTATCTGTATAAAAGTATAATACTGACACTACTTGAATACTTTTGTGCAGTTCCAGTTTGCCACATACTTCAGCTAGAAGGCGAAGACAACAGAAGTTGTGATAGATATGCATACAATGACAGGTGACAGAGACCGTGAGTGGGAAATCACTGCTCACCATCTCTTCCAACAAAGGAATGAGTGCTGAAACCAGAAACTAGTAATATCAAGAGACATGTCACTTCATCCATTGAATAATTAAACTGTGGTAGCCAAATGCAACAGGCATTTGGTGATAAAGATTTATCTAGGCTGGGAAGCGTCCGAAGAAAATTTATCAAAAGCTGTTATATGTAAGGATGTCCTTCTGGCTGAGGAAGTCCTGAGCTACAAATCTTTGGGGGGAGGTCTTGTAACAAATACCAGGGAAGTACTCCTATACTCTTGAATTAGTCTTTACTGTTTCATAGGTATCATCCATTCCAAGGTAGAGACCTGATACAAGGCCAGATAAACCTTCGGGTTTTGGGGTTTTTTGGTTACTACAACAGTGGTTTGGGGCTTTTTGATACACACACTTTTATGTCATCAGAAAAACAAATTTCAAAAAGATTCAGTCTATATCACTTTTACTCTGCATACAAGACTAAAGAACAACTTTCTTTAGAAAACCCACTGCTGCCAGGCTAATGCTATGACTTTGAGAAGTTCAACCTACCTTGGAAAGGGAAGACAAAAGACATCAGTAGACAGAAAAGACTGAATCAGGAATGGAGCTGGCAGGTTAGCAGAGTGTTGATATTGCTCAGCATTCCTAAGCTGCAGATAAGGAGGGCTCAGATGATCACAGCATGGTGCTTCAGCACAGTTGATGGGGTGCCTGTATAGAAGTAGGTTGTTTAGAAGTTGTTCTTCAGCAGTGCCCTGTAAGCACAGTTTTGCAGGGCTAATGTTGACAGTAACATCCACCAACAGAATGCCAGAAGTAGCCTAGCTTTTTTTTTTTTTTCTCTGAAAGGAAGAGATGGGACATGAAACTGGCTGTTTGAGAACTGATTGCATATGAAATATCTATGGCAACATTTGAAAGGAGATTTGGGGTTTGTTTGTTTTTTTTTTTAACCTCAGCTAGTGTTTTTCCTACTTTGTTTTTTGGGGTCTTGCACACAAAAAATGAGGTACAGATATAAATTTTATTTAGCTGACAATGAAAACTTGAAATGTAACTTCCCATTTTGGATCATAAGGGTATTGATACTTACCTTGATTTCTTTAAAAAATTTTAGACTATATTGATTAGAGTGTGTTATAAAATAGATACATTAGTTGAAAACAATTTTATTCTTCCCAGATAAGACAACTCTTACAAAATTTTCCCAGTAAGAAATTTCAAAAACTGACATGGAGGTTCTTGGTTGGATTTCACTGCTAGTGAAATATATGTTATTGTGTCATGTCATAAACAGAAAACTGAAGCACCCTTTTTAAATTCTCAGCACTGCTGACACTTCCAACAAGTACTTTGGTATTGGTTTTGGTCTTATCTGTTTCTAACAGACAGCCTCATGCCTTGGAAATCTGACCTGAAAGAAAAATTCAGCCCCAAGTATCTGCTGTCAATTGTGCAGAAAATCGGAGATGACAGTAAAGTCACTTCTGCATGCTGAATTAGATCTCTTTCCAACATCTTCTAATGTCATTATTAGCACTCAAATACACTGTGTCAAAATGTGTCTGCATAGGGAGATGGACGAGGCAACATCAAATTTATCTCTTAGTCAATATGACAAGCTGGGTTTGATTCAGATGTTTGAATAGGGCGAGACTAGTATCTGCTCCATCATGAAGGTTTGTTTATGAATGTGGATATTACAATGGGTGGAAGCAGTTAGGAAAAAAAATGTACTAAGCAGTTTTAATGAATTTCTGGAATCAATAGTGCAATATGAGTTGCTAAAAATCATCACTATGAGCCTTAGTGCCTATACTCCAGGTAGTCAACGGTGTAATGTGAGGAGTTTCAACAAGAAGATCATCTGCAGAAAGACTATTATCTGCTTCAGAGTTAGTCTTAACAGCAAATACTAATTCTGAAACAACCTCAGAAGTGTGGATTTAGGCATATCACATGGTTTTAGAACAATATTCAAAGGATGAGAAAAGGGAGCTGCGTCTGCAAAGACTAAATTCACATAATTTGTTCACAGTTTTCTTTCCTTCTGACAAAATGTATCCAAATAAAAGTGAATAACCAGACATAAAAAGTACTTAACTACTGACAGAAAGCAATTCCTGGAAAGTCAAAGTCTATCCCTGTAGCACTAAGAAGACCCCCCAAAAACTGTATCATCTAAACACAGTGTCAGTGCCTAATAAATAGCAAAAACAGTAGTCATTACAGCTCTACACTCTGCATCTGTATGGCAAGTTCAGACGGTTAATAGAAGAAGTGAAATAAACTACAATGAAAAAGGTTTGGATTCTTATACCCATGGGACTATTAACTAACTTAAAGAGAAGAAAAGGCTATTTAATTCCATTAATAAATGGATATCAATAAACTTTTCCTATTCTAAGCAGTAAGATTCTTTCATTTATTTCTTCTTTTTATGGCCTCTTAGTAGTGATTTCATTCAACTAAAGGCCAGGCAATTATTATTTGGTTGTGACAATAGAGTTTTGTCTCATCTCATTCAAATTGGATGACTACCAAAAAACAATTTATGAATGTTTTGAGTTTGGTTCTTACTGAGCGTATGAAGTGGTTAAAAGCCATTTACATTAATCATCCACAATGAAGGTGGTCATGCTCTGTTCTGGACTCATAGATTTGTAACTAGCACATGTTGTGTCCTAAAAACGCTTAACAAAAAAACCCCACAATAATAATCAAAGTATTACTAACCCTTCCACTCCTTAATATGATTTAATCCTGTGTAACAACAACAACTCTGTGCAAATCTTAACATTCTAACTTCTTGACTCCTGATAGCTCAGGAAGTTAACCATGATCAATGCATATTTTAATACAAAAACTGAATATCTCACTATCTTACCAAAAGTGAATTTTTACATTTTCCTATGTTAGTTGTAAATATTTTTAAAGTGGTCTTTATTATACCTTTAATTTTAATTATCTCATTAGGGTAAAATATATCCAGACACAGATTCTCATACCATATAATGGTAATCCTTAACAGAGAAGTATGCTATCATTTCAGTTCTGTGTATACATAGTATATATAAGACACACCAACTTTTGACAGTTACAGTTGAGTGAACTCATGTCCTCGGTTCATTGCCAAAGACTGAGCAAAAGACTAAAGTTCCAACAAGCAAGAGACCAGCAGACAAAAAGCCACATACAGGTGTTATCTCATAACCTTTCACCATTTCTATTCCCTTTCTCAATGGCCTGCATATAAACCACAGTTTACTTGAATGTTGCTTCCAGTGTTTAAAATTTTGTCTGTCCATTTCTATGAAAAAAGTAAATGCTCTGATGGTATATATGAAGGTACAAGGAGACAGAGCCACAGCCCATCTCCCCTGCTGCCCCACCTGCCCTCTAAAGTCAGCCTGGGAAAGTTGGCATTATTTTTAATTTAATCAAAGAAGAATAAATCCAACAAGGCTGCCTCAACCCCAGCAGCCTAGAAAAGATAAGTCTTAATCTCAAGCATAATTTGTGGGAGGGAGCAGGGGCAGAAGGCATAAGGACAAACACTAGCTACAGTTATTGCCACTCAGCTAAGCCTTTCCAGGCTGTAGACTCTTCATGATAATCAATTAACCCTGAGTTAAAAGAACAAGCTAGTGCTAGTCTTGCTCCATATCTTCACCTGTCAATTGGTACATCTTACACAATGTGAGTCTGCAGAGTGACATTCCTCCAACAAATGCACTAAAGAAGATCAAAGATCTTGAAAATAAACTGTAAGAAGATTGGGGTATAAGCAAGGCCACTGCTGTGGTGAAAGATGAACACAACAAACAGGTATATTTTTTAAAGTAGCTCTTTTTAAAAACCGAGCAGGGGCCAGGCACTATTCAGAACTACAATGGTCATGGGATCGTTGTTCAAAAGGAACCGATAAATGGCTTCTTGAAGCACAGCCTTGCATTTGGGAAGGAGAAACGGCAGAAGTTACTGAGGGAGATGTCAAAGTCACTGTGTTTCTTATAAGCTCTTGTTCCTCTCTCTTGGGAGGGAGAGTTTGAGCACCCTCTTGCCTAGGTCAGCAGTTGCCTCCCTGCAATCACAACAGAGCAGAGCTGGGGTTTGGATTGCTCAGGGAAATTGACAGTGGGGAAACACCTGAGAATTCAGTTCTAACAGGGATATTGTAACAGGAGCATGTGTCCAGCATAACTCTTCATTTGGTAGAGGCCTTAACCAAAAGAACCCGATCTGCAAATAGATACAGGAGAAACCTTTGTCAAATACTTCTCAAAAGCACTAATAAAGAGGCAGCCAAATTAACCTACATTCTAACTTTATCTTATAAATTTGCCTAAGATGCATAGGATTTAGAAAAACCTAAAAATCTAAGCCACATGATTTTAAGCATATTATTAACTTCCTGAAAGGGACATATAGTTGTGAGGGCCGCATAGTTAACCAAATAAATCAACTGTGTATGTTTGCTGTTTCTCAGAATGAGCTTTTAAGTGATGAAGCAGATGAAACAGCTTCCCTCCATCCCTGCCCAAATCACCACACAAGTAAATGGCAATAATAGTAGGAATCAGATAAAGCAGTGAAAAGCAAAGTATCAGGTAACTAAAACTGATGAAAGAATTTATTAATTTAGATTTACAGAGGGTTGTGTGATAAATCCCAACTAATGGTAATGGTACTCCGAAAAAATATAGTGTTTAACATCAGAATGCAACCTCCAGCATCCTCCTGCACAGGAAGGAACCAACAGCTTAAGATGGTGACATGGCATAAAGTAAAATTTAAGACGAAGGCACATGATGAATCATTAAGCTACCACATATGAAGTAACAGAGGCACCACTTACCAAATACATCTCCACACAAGCATTTTGATACTTAGGTCTGGTGTACAAATATCTCCTGCAGCTTTAGTCACAATTAGCCCACAAGCAACTTTACAAACTAGTAAATGACAAACAACCTTGGCAGTGGTCTGTGGACCAGAAGTCATGAACTCAATAAATTTCAGTCACCAACCAAGGTGGGTGCTTTTGCCTACCTCCAACCTCAGCGACACAGCTAACCAAGCACAAGCAGCAGCAACCCCACATCTTCCCCTTATGTCTACCCAAATCCACTTTGTGATTGGATCACCTAACAGAACAGGAAAAAGGAAAGTGAAAGTGAAATGGGGAGAAAAGGATGGGAATTATCCAATGTCTCTAAAAGAAAAGTAAAATCTGGCAAGTAAATAATGAAGTTGAAATAACTCATGTGGGTACTAAGTGCATATAATACAGTACTTTATCCTCAGCTCACATAGATCTCTAATTTAATAAACTCAGCAATTAAAAACTGATTGTAATGATACACAAGATGTGTGCATGCTTCCCTCAGCTGAGCAACATCAGAAAGTTTCTAACTCAAAGAATAATTAAATTTCCCTAAAATGATCTCATAAAGCTTTCTTGAACAGAGAAACAGGCCCACTCATTTGCTATACTATGTGAGCAAATAAATTTATTTGAAACAAAGACTGATAGAACTTTCTTTCAGCATTCTGAACACTATAGATCGGTGTCCTCCGGTTTGAGGTAAAACAGAACTAATTTTCTTTTTAGTTAAGCCTCTTCTAACCCTCTGAAACTAATGGTATATTTTTCAGATGGCATATTTTCTGCTCCTAGCAGATAAGGTTTGGTGTTTATAGTTAATACCAAGGAATGGTATGCAGAGAGGCTTATATGTATTGCCAGAACAACCAAGGTCAGCTGACTTATGTGTCCTGTCAGAGGGTCGGAAGAAGAAAAACATAGAGGAATCACACCTGTGGGGAGGAGCAGGCAGGACAGGTGACCCAAAACTGACCAACAGAGTATTCTATCGCACTTGCATTACACTTAGTATAAAAGCTGAGGGATCGAATGGTCACTCTCTCTCCTTCATGGCCAGCATCCGAGGAGGACTCTGTGTGTTAGTCTGCCTATGATCCCAATTCATGCATTCCTGAATCCAGATCCAGGACCCAGTTGTCATCCATCACTGAATCCAGCGAGGGACTTTCCCAGTACCTGAGTTTTTGGTTGGTTTTGGGGTGGGTGTGAGGTTGTTTTGTTTTATGGTTTGGTTGGTTTTTTTTTCAATCAAACTTGAATTTCACTTTAGTAGAGACAAGATTTTCACTTGCGCCTCATGGCAGGAAGACCTCATGCAAGACAAAATGAGGTATACAGCCACAGTCATAAAGAAACCAGGTCCACAGGCATCACCACATTTCAAAATCAGGTGAATCAGTCAAACTCAGGCTCCAAAAAATAGACCCAAACTATTTTTTTATTTTGCCAGAGAAAAGGCCTATTCTAACAGCCAGGGAAGGTTATAGTCTTTGTACTGGTGGTTTGTTTAGGAGATGTACATATGCTTACATTAATAAAAGAAATGGCATTTTCTGTATTGAACTTATAACTAGGTAAATGTAAATTTTGCTTTAACTATTTGCTCAATCGTGTGGTTTTGAGACCCACACATAATATTATAAATAAACCACATCACTGCCTAAGGGAGAAAAGGGCAGAAAATTACTTCAACCAAAGAAGTGAATGAAAAGCACGCTTTCCAGCTATAAACTTATATATTTCTGGTCAATATTTAATGGCATTTGTGTACCAATATTTGTGCAATTTAGTTTATACACCCTTTGCACCGTAGTCCCAATGAAAAAACACAAATAGCTACTTTCATTTGCAACAGTTTGATTTCTGAAAAGAACATAAAACTAACTACAATAAAGATTTATTATTTTTTTTTAAGACACCCTGCTGCTCAAGAAATCATTCTAGGAAGAAACCAGCAGGAAGTGTACTTCTTTCTTAAGTTTGCAAGTACTGAAGTACAAATTTGTATTTTGCTTCTCCATTTGTTAGCTGATTAACATATGCACAGAGAATGAAAAGACAAACTAGAGACCTACTTTGATATTCCCATTCCCACTTTATGTTTCAGCTGAGGGACCAGATACTCTGTCCCCATCCCAAACTTCAAAAGCCTCAAAAAGAAATAGTGATAATGGTATCGTGGTGTTTGCAATTAAAATCTTCTCAACCTCCTTGGTACAGACAGGTTCCGCTACTCAAGGGCAAGGGCTGCAACACTGAGGGAGCACTTCACATAGTGCTTCTGTAGTGCAGGGGAAAGGAAGAAACTTCCTTATGTTCCTGCAAGAAAGCAAGTTAACAGTAAATGGAGGCATATAAGCAAAAGAATAGTCCTCAACTGCGCTGAGTGAAAGCAAAATGAACAAAGTTGGCCAAGGGTCAAGTAGCTGTGTGAAGGAATTGTACTTCACAAACAGAAAGGTCATAGACAAAGGGCAAACCTGTGCAAGTCATAAGACCAATCCTGTTTGGGATTCAGGTGATGTTCAGAAGGCAGTAGAGGCCAAACAACAGATCTCCTCTTTGCATAAAGATTTCAATAGTATTGTGTTTGAGAAACAAACTTCTGCATAACATTGCTACAAACACTAGGAAAAAGCTATTCCTTACTTCCCTCTCAGCACTACTGACAACCTGGTCAGCAGCTCAGTAAGTATGAAAACAAGCTGCACCGCAATAGAAAGACCTTCCCCAGCAACAGTGCTGACAAAACACTGGAATTCAAACATGTGATCAAAGTCACTGAGAGACTATGTATTAGCTGAGCTCCAGTGACTGTCTGAGAGCACATTCTCAGCCTACAGCAAAAGCTGGATAATTTAACTTTATACAGCCTGCAGCTTGAGCAGGCTAAGTTATGCTGGAGAAGACCAAAGTTACCCTGAATTGTGCACTTTGCACAGTGTAGAAACATGGAGTCAGCTCAGCTGACATCTTAGTTTGATAACCAAGGTACCTTGATAAATATCTAGAATGTTCTAATGGGTCAGAGCAGAGATGCAGCTAGCCCAGCATGCAGCCTCTGAAATTCCCCAAGCTCCTCCAGCAGCCACAATTGCTGTACTAGTGATGGTAACAGAGATATTCCCATCTAGTCCTTTAGTATCTATTTATGGACAAGTTGTCCAAGAATCTACACAAACTGTCTTTGAAACTGCCTGTGTCTATAACCTTCTGCAACAGTAAGTTCCAAAAGTTCACTGCTTTACAAAGCAATAATTACGTTCTCCTGCGTTTAACAGTTACTGTCTCCCACTGTCATCAAGACCTCCCTTTTTCTAGTTCTGCAGGATTTGGTGTAAACAGTTCTACAATCAGCTTTTCTACTATTCACTTATCCTGTGCTAACTTAATTTCTTTTGAAGTGGAAGCCTCCCAGTGGCTTTTAGACAATGCAGTAAGCTACATGCATTGCATCTCCTCTATCCACACATACACAATCCACTTACAGCAAGGCACTGTGGTTGGAATTCCCTTCACAGTGGCACTGGCTTGTCCCAACCAAATCATAAAATAGTTTGAGTTGAAGGGACCCTTAAAGGTCATCTAGTCCAACCATGCTGCAATGAGCAGGGACATCTTCAAACAGACAGGTTGCTCAGAGCTCCATCCAACCTGACCTTAAATGTTTCCAGGGATGGGGCATCTATTACCTCTCAGGGCAATCTGTTCCACTGTTTCATCACCCGTACCGTAAAAAAAAAAAAAAAAAATTCCTTAAGAAAGTAGGTTTAGACCAGACATAATTTAAAAACATAATCACTTGCCCTATCACTACAGACCCTATTAAAAAGTCTGTCCCCTTTCTTATAACCACCTTTAAGTACTGAAAGGCTGCAATAAGGTCTGCCCAGAGCCTTTTCTTCTCCAGGTTGAACTACCCCAACTCTCTTAGCCTGTCTTCATAGGAGAAGTGCACCAGCCCCTCTGATCATCTTCATGGCCCTCCTCTGGACCCCTTCCAACAGATCCAAGTCTATCCTGTGCTGAGGACTCCAGAGCTGGATGCTGTACTCCAGGGGGTATCTCACCAGAGCAGAGCAGAGGGGCAGAACCACCTCCCTCGAACTGCTGGCCACATTTCTTTTGATGCAGCCCAGGATGTGGTTGGCTTTCTGGGCTGTGAGTGCATGTTGCCAACTCCTGTCCAGTTTTTCATCCACCAGGAGCCCCAAGTCCTTCTCCATAGGGTTGCTCTCAATCCCTTCATCCCTGAGCCTGTATTAACGCTGGCGGTTGCTCTGACCCAGATGTGGGACCTTGCACATATGTTTAGCCGTGCATTGAAGAGTGTTATTCTATGGGATGCTACTATCTCACCAAGTGTGTACATGAGACGCTCATCTGTAGCTCCCAGGTTCCGCTCTAAAGCCTTTTTTATGGGTAGGACTCACACTGACAACCCACCAGTTCCCTGCCTTGCAGACTCCGGCAAAGCACCAGTGGGGCAGCAACAGCACAGCTCCTAGATAGTCACTTCAAACTAATTTACCTCCTCCAACCTACTGCTAAAAACCCAAACAATGAAATTCAGTGAAAAAAACACACCAAAAAGATCTCACCACCACACACAACAAACTCACGTGAAAGATCTCCCCAGCACCTTCAGCAGTAAAGACCAACACAGAGAACTCACTAAGCATCTGTCTCAGCCTTTTCTCTGAGTGCACCCAGGTACACTGCTGTTGTCAAGTAGTCCCACTAATTTCCTGGGTTTGATACACTTCAGAACATTTTGCCAACAGATTGAGCATCCTTTGTAAGTCACTTTTCTAATTCTCTGTGAGGTTTTTAATTTCCTGTTTGTATTTGACCTGCCATGTTTTAAGGATTTTCCTCTTCTGCTCATTTGAGCAGGCTTTCTCTTTTCCAGCAGCTAGCCATTTTGCTACAGTACCCCACCCCCTGTAACATTTCCGTCAAGTGAAGTAGGTTTGAGGGGATGATTTTTTTTTTTACTGGGGGACATGTTTGGGGTCTTCTAATAACTTTATTGGAATAACAGTATTTTTAATAACCTACAGGCTGCTTTCAGGCTTTTAGGACTTATTCTTTAAGGGTGCATTGCCCATCTGCCTTATTGTTCTGTAGACTCTATACTTAAAATCAAATGATCACTCATTGCACTGCTCTCTTCAGCCACAGAGTTCAACCTAATCTTATGATGGTCACTAATTACCAAGCAGCTCCAGTGCACCACTCCAGACCACATCCAGAACAAGATCTTTCTGGATGCATCAGGTGTTCCGGGAAGCAGCCACTTAGCACATCTGAATATATCCCGTCCCCCATTCTGATGAGGTACCAATCCAGTCTCTAGAGGGCCCCTATTGAAACCTCCCACTGTCACTGCCTGTCCTGAATTTGCAGCTTCTCTTCTCTTATTTCACATTTCCTGAGCACTATTACAGGCCTGAGCAGGGGGCTGGTAACACAATCTTAGCACTATGTTTTTATTAGAGCACTGGATTTCTGCCCACAGGGGTTCCACAGGCCTGCTCTTCTCCCATACTATTTTTCTGCTTTTGCACTTTATAAAATGCTTCATGTATAGTGCCACTCCCCTGCCTGTATGTCTCTCTCATCTTTCCTATAAAGCTGATATTGCCTGGCAGCATTGATTATCCTCCTCCCACCAGGCCTGTTTTTTCAAGGTTATCATTTCACACCAAACAGTTCAATTCCCTCATTTTATATTTTAGGCCTTAAAGCCAGTGGGGCAGCACTTATAAGTTCTTCCTTTCCTCCATCTCTTCATATTGCTTGTTAACTGTCACTCCCATTGCAGCCTCTGATTTTCCTACCTCTGAAGAGGTAGGAGCCCCCTGCTACAGGAGCACCTCATTGCAAAAAAAAAAAAAAGCTGTCGCATTAGCTGACAACAGTCACATCTGAGAGATTGGGTCACTCTTTTCTAACAGCTGCTTCCTTCCCCAAAACTTGCATCTTCCTCAGCCGTGCAGAGGCTGCTGCCACAGTGTGCTAGAGTCCCTCTGTTCACAGCACCTCACCTATGAGGACAGGCTGAGAGAGTTGGGGTTGTTCGGCCCGGAGAAGAGAAGACTCTGTGGAGACCTTATAGCAGCCTTCCGATACATAAAGGGGCCCTACAAGGATAGGGAAGGACTCTTTATCAGGGAGTGTAGCGATAGGACGAGGGGTAATGGTTGTAAACTGAGAGGACATTTAGATGAGATACTAGAAAGAAATTCTTTACTGTGAGGATGGTGAGGCACTGGAACAGTTTGCCCAGGGAAGTTGTGGATGCCCCATCCCTGGAGGTATTCAAGGCCAGGCTGGATGGGGCTTTGAGCAACCTGCTCTAGTGGGAGGTGTCCCTGCCCATGGCAGGGGGGTTGGAACTAGGTGATCTTTAAAGGTCCCTTGCAACTTTAACAATTCTATGATTCTATGACAATTGGAAGATGCACACAGAGCAGCTCTAAGGGGCTATATCACTTACTGGTGAAAACAGGACATTGAAATGAAGTGGCTCAGAAGAGCAAAGGAGAAAAAGCACTGAATGGGCAAGGTCAGGTTATATGAAACCAGTCTTGATCACACTATTACAATTTAACTAATATTCATCACCTCATCAGCAAAACCCTGCCTGCATCCTGCGCTCCTTCCTCAGCAACATCCATCTGTCAAATTATGAACTCCTTGCTGAGACCAGAACATTATGGTTGCAAGAAAGCATTTAGCCCATTATGGTTGCTACTGCAAAGTAATAAATAATACTTAGGGGGAAAAAAAGAAAGGTGGGAGATTATTTTTTTTAATTGCTTTTGACTGAGTTGATGGCCTTCACGTCTTAATGCTATGTTATTATTGCTACAGTAGGAAGACATTTAGGTTCTAATTGTGTTTGAGACATCTGTGAATGCTTCACATAATCTGCATCATTATTGCTTTCTATTCTTAAAAAAGACTGGCTTCTGGCTCAACTCAAGAACAAAAATCCACCAAAACAACTGGGCACCAGAACCATGATGTTCTGACTGCTGATCCATTGCAGAACAAGCTGGCTACCTGCTCGATCCAGGATAATTCAACAGGGAGAAACCCTTCATACTTCTCTATAGCTATGCATCCCTCACCCAGAGACAGGGCACAATCTGTTTGTTAGCTGTTCACTGGGTCCATTTGTTTCTATCAAAGGAGTTAGTTGGTTTCTAAAATGCTAAGAGTAGACATGGGTGCAAGCCAGGTGTTGCAATTTATCAGACAAGGAACTAGAAACAGGTTTTAGCAAATGAACAGGCATTTTCACAGTAGCAATTTTGTTTCAGTGGGAGAGATTTGCTTATCAGTTTGGTTTATTGGTTCATTTCACTACTTATTGAACTCTGATTGCAAGAAAGGCACACGAACAAATTTTAAATATTTTTTTTAATTGTTCTGTATGACATAATTGATAACCATCATTTTTCTAGAAAGAAATTGCTTTTTGATTGGCTGTCTGCTATAATAATTACATCCTGAATAATCAAATCCTTTCAAAAGAGCTTTCTCTTGTCAAAAAAAAAAAAAATAGAATGAAAACAGACGTTACATGCAGCTTCTAATGTTTATCTCTTTCCCCCCTTATAATTAAAGGGCTAGATTTTCCAATAGCTGTTTTGCTATTGCTGTTACTAAAATTATCTAGAATTATTCTAAACTCTCTCCGTATGTATGCAAGTATTTCCATAATATATCACTACCATATTTTTTTTATATTACTCTTACTGCAGTCAAGGATTCGTTTTTTCCTTCTCACAGTGAAAAAAAAAAAAGATTCCACACTGGCATTATCTCATTCCCCCCAGATGAGACAACTAATGCCACAAGTATTTTTCTGTACAAAGAAGAATTTATAAGAAACTTTTCCTTTGGAACAAGAAGTAGTTTTTTGCTCTGCTTGCATTAATAGTCTTACGCTAAACATTTTAAACAACTGCATTATTTCTAACTTCTAAAGCAAAATAGGTCATGACTTGAGAACCTCCTCTCTCAAAGGAGAGTCTCAAGGACCAGATTTAAAAGTTCAGCTTCCTGATTTAATAAGGAAATCCCAATTCTCAATCCTACGTGTCATCAGGAGTATGGAAAAAAAATTAGAGGAATAAATTCCATTAATTGTCCATACGCATAACTGTTAGATGATCAGTGCAAGCCAACTGTACGCTTGACTCAAGTTAAATTCTGCACTTTGCAATGATGTGTTTGAAGTGATAATGGGAAGAGGGAAAGGATTGTTATTATGAGCACAAAGTGCTAATCTGCTGTCTAGGTCGTACTGAACCTCTCCTCTAACTTTTAATCTAAAATGCTTTCAGCTCTTAAATTCACCTTCCAAAACCAGTAGGAGGTTAAAGCAAGACCCAATGGGAGGTTACATTTATTTAATATTCAGTCCTTTCTCAGATGAAATATTGCAGTCTATCCTCACAGGTATTTGTCAAACCATTAGAGTAATACTTTATAGCTATTACATGAAATTGTAGTTCTATTTGTAACTACCATTGACAAAGGATAAGCAAAGTGCATTCATTTTCTTTGGAAAATACCCAAAAACCTTTGCCGTTGAGCACTGAGAGAATGTGCCCCATTAATTAGTTCAGAGCTGTAAGCTGAGGCAATGCTTACAAACAGGAACAGGAACCTGCTTCTCTGTAACATCTGCTCCAGAACTACCGTTCATGCCGTAGAGCTCTGCAGTTCACAGATGCATCCTAAGAGCCCTCTGGCAAAACTCCAGTTCCTATACCTTCACATATTAACAGCACCTGTAAAATAATATTCATAACTAGATCTAGGAATCAGTTATTTGTATAGCAGCCACTACATTTGGCCTAAATTATTTCATTTACATTTTTTTAGTATCCAATACAAAAATAAGATCATCCGAAAGAAGTAATAATGTAATTCAACACTCAGAAACGTCAAACTAAACCTGTCACAGAAATCTCATGTGCACCTTACTTGATGTGCAATGAACACAACTTTCATTAACTCTGTGGATCTCAAATTCAAATTTGCTCTTATGCAGTGAGATTTATTTCTGGAAGTTTAATTTTCACTTTTCTCTCTGTATTTGTCTAAAACCTATGAAGAATTTTGAGAAGGAAATATAAACCAATCTGTTATTTTTCTTAGCAAAAGAATACTAAATCAATTTAAACACTCCTTGCAGAGATAAAACTCCACTAACTCAACAGCTCAGAATAAGAGAAACTTGAGTTTAGAGTATTATGTAAAGTTATTGGACAAAAAAAGTGAGGTTTCCATATTTGCCAGCTCTAACTGAACACTGATCACCACTGCAGAAATAAAAATATTTTTTCAAACTTGTTTTTATCTTCAAACAGCAATCTGAATTGTTATTGAGGCAACTGATATTGAAAGATTAATACCTTAGCACAGTCCGGCAGTTTTGACTTGCGGTAAAAATTTTTCATTTACATGTCATTCTTATTGACAGTGGATTAAAGAGCAACGAGTAGCACTTGTTGCTACCACTTTGAAAGGTACACGTTAATTAAAAGGGAACCTGAGGTGAAACACTACCTTTTATTAAGGCCACCCAGATCACAATAGAATATTTTTTTTCAATACTATCTAAAAAAGCCCAATTTCCTTTTTTTTTTTAAATAAAAAGCTATGTTTAAGGTATGAAACACTTATATTTTATGTATAGTTGATTAATAATAACAATCAATCACAGCCTTCTCAGAAGGAAGATGCTACTGAAGATCATGGCTGAGTTACACCATTGCAAACACAGACACACACAGCCAGACTGACTCAACCACTGCTTCCCACATAAACTTTTAAGTCTTTTGTCCCACATCTCCCAAAACTATGAAGTCAATAGCACTAAAATGCTACAGGCATAAATACAACATCTCTGCCAAATCTAGACAAGTTCAATTTCACTAGCGACTGGTGACTGTCCACACAGGTTTATGATGTAATATAAATAACAGCATAACTGATGACTGTTCCGCTTCTGTCCCAGCACCAGGCAGCTGGAGAAGCCGCTAGCAGAGGAAATTCACCACAGCTCTCTCAAGAGAGAGACCTCAAAGCAAGGATACCACTGTCGAGGGCCTGGCACTAGCCTGAACCATGCTGCTCTGCCTCTGGACCCATGGCAGGTTGTAGATGTGCTCTCTATTGCTCTTTTTTTTTTTTTTTC
>JAOQGH010000004.1:14580910-14611424 GCA_025769975.1 Gallinago jamesoni
ACCCACCCCCCCCCCCCAGCAAAAATCAAGTGTGAAACACTAACACTGAGGAACATGTCCTGAAAACTCTCCAAGGATTCCAAGATCCACCCTGACACCACAGCAGCTTGCTCAGCCAAGGAATGCCCGCCCAGTCGAGCGCAGGCCCTAGGAAGCATGGCCAAAACCAGAGCTCCTTGGAGGTGCAGGGCAGACTGGCAACATAAGGGTTATAAATATTGAGTATTCAATTGCTAGTTTGCTTCTTGCCCTTTGATAACCAGAAACCAAATTGCTTTTCTGTTGCATAAAGTATCTTTCAAATTCAATTGCTTATCTCCTCATTCATTCAAGAAAGAGAGACCTCAGGATTTACAGGAATGAGAGCCCACAATACAAATATACTATATTAAACATACAACAGAAATCTGAAAAATAACCAAAACACACTCTATTGATTTTAACCTTCAATATCAAGGTATCCTCCAGCGGTTTCAACTGGATCCAGGCTATAAGAATTTCCAATTATTTGAATTCCTATATATGGGATAAACATTTAGTTATCAACATCCACCATAAAATATTTTCAGTGGTTATTAGGACACTATTACTCTGTGGAATCGAATGCGTTGCTGCTGCTGAAGTGAGAGAGGTCACTTCCCCACAGAGAGTCCCCCACTGCCATGGCAGGCAGCCACCGCGGGCCCAGGGCAGAGACCCTGACCAGTCCTTGGGCCTGCTCAGCTGAGCGAGACACCAGCCCGCATGCATGCACTGCCCTTATAACCAGCTACTTGAATAGTGTTTATCACATAATTACTCTATATGAGAATTTAGTTGCAGTGCTGAGGAATTCTGTGTCTACCTAGGGAAACATTATCTTGAAGGGAGAAGTGTACACGTGCTTTATGTTCCTTAGGTACCTACAGTACCGGCAAGAGGTCTTCTGGTCCTTACTTCCAAGATCTGTGATGTTTAAAACTGCTATGTGTGAAGAGGGAATAAAGGGGGTGGAGGTGGTCCCAGACAGGGCCCAACATGGCCTCTGCGGGGTCTCACAGAGCCAGGAGGCCCTGTCCCAGGCCACCTCCCCGGGGCTGGGCTCTCAGAATCAGGAAAAGGAAAGAGGATGTGGAATTTTTCTCCATAAGTGCTACAGGTGTTAGAAATACCTCTGCCCAGAAATCCTGAGTACTGTCACAAATAGCCCGGAGCGAACATCAGGGTGTGTAAATCAGGCATGTACACCCTGGCCCTCTGAGGCAGGCCTGGAGCTGGCCACAGACCCCTGCAGCAAGGCCCACCTCACAGGGCTGCCCCCGGGTATGGAGGACTTGTCAGGACCAGGCCTTGTCAGGCTCTCTATTCCCCTGCTGGCCCAAAGGAGTCCCCAGAAAGCAGTAAGAAATAGTGTCTTCAGTTTTGGGCTGCTCGCTACAAGAAAGACACTGAGGTGCTGGAGCACATTCAAAGAAGAGAAATTAAACTGGTGAGGGGTCTGGAGAACAAGTCTTATGAGGAGCAGCTGAGGGAACTTGGGTTGTTTAGCCTGGAGAAAAGGAGGCTGAGGGGAGACCTTATTGCTCTCTACAACTACCTGAAAGGAGGTTGTAGAGAGGCAGGGGTCGGTCTCTTCTCCCAAGTCACAGGAGATAGGACAAGGGGAAATGGCCTCAAGCTGTGCCAGGGGAGGTTTAGATTTGATATTAGGAAAAATTTCTTCACCGAAAAGGTTATCAAACATTGGAACAGGCTGTCCAGGGAAGTGGAGTGATTGCTGTCCATGGAAGCATTTGAAAGATGGATAGACACAATGCTTAGAGACATGGTTTAGTGGTGGCTTTGGCAGCGTTAGGTTGATGGCTGGACTTAATGATCTTAAAGGTCTCCTTTTAGGTGATTCTATGATTCGATGTGGCATTTTAGTATTTTGTGGGAGGTCAGCCACTCTGGTGCAGAGGGCTCGTCCATGCAACTCAGGTGGGAAGCCTGGGTTACCGGCCCACGCAGCCCTCCGAAGAGGAGCAGCCATAACAGCACCGTGCAACTTTGCTAAGCTATCTTGCACTCTGCTACAGCAAGATCCTGAGGAACACAAGGTACGGCAGCCTCCCAGCCTGGCTGCTACTTGACAGCTCACTCTCATGCCCTGCTCTTAGATGCCTCAGCAGTGATCCTGTGGTTATCAACATTAACAGGTTGCTTTGGTGCCAATTGATGCATCCCAGGTTAGCAAATAGCAGACAAATAATTCATTCACAAGAGAGAGCTGTACAGCACTAAGAAAATGAAAAAGAGAAGCAACAAAATTTTCTCCTTCTGAGGAGCCGGATAGGATCATGGCTTGTTATGGATCTGGCTTCTACAATACCAGCAGTGAGGATTATTAGTATAATAACACCGTATTATGGTTAAGGGCATTATCACAGATTTCCATGGCTCATCCAGACACCACACCACCATAATCATACAGCAAAGAGTACAACTACAAACATATTAGGTGATTCTAAAAAAAATAAAATAAAAAAAATTAAAATCTTATCTTAGTCCTTCCTTGTTTCCCCAGCATTTTCACAAACACACCAACCCAGAGTTTTATAGACAAATTGAAAAAGGGAATAAATTGTTCATTAAAATAGCACTTTTCATTGTACTAGAAAAAAGTAATGTAAAAGTAAAACATAATACTCACCAAGAGCTGTTTAAGAAACCTCTGCTAAGGGACTCTGTTCCTGATGAAAGGACAATCATCATATCTGAAAGCAAAATAAAAGCATCTAATTTGCATATAAGTTCTCAGTCTACTAATAAACGAAACTTTAAGGGTAACAGGTAGTTCCTCAGAACAAGCTCCTGACATGCTTCAGCATCTTACTTCAACTTTCCTGATCTTGCCATCAGAGGTATTATTGGTTGCACTCTTTTGCTTATGTGGCAAATCCTTAAGACTCTCTCCAAGCTTTTTGATGTACTTTTTTTTTTCCCCCATATCAACTCAAATATTACTTCCCTAATATTTGCTTCAGTGGACAAATAAGGGACAAAAAAGGACTATCCTACCTTCATAAGCTGAAGCCACAGACAAAGTTCCTTTTTGCACAGAGGACTCGCCCCAATTTTCTCACAAAGATTTTATCAGGGTTATCTTTGAAATTAACAACTTCTGATATGAGGCAGAAATCTCATTTGAAAATAAGTATACTTTAAGGTTTACTCCACTTTTCATGGATCTTTTAATCAAGGTTCAGAACAGAATTGTTGAAAAACAGACACAGGAGATTCAGAAACACAGCTGCAGAGCGTTGTCAGACTGCAGTCCCAGACAACTAGAGAACATGGAGCATCTCTCCAAAACTCAGAGAAGTTTTGCTACATTGCTTTATATGTCTCATTAACACATACTTCCAAGACGTGTTAACCTATCTGGAGACTCATACTGCATTTGTATAAAGACTTTTACAGCTCATAATAACAGTAGGGTGATTATAATGAACCTTCTCAAGGCAACTTTTAATAGTTTTAGAGCTGCATATTTATAGAGCTGACTATTTATAGTCAAAAAAGAAGGTACAATATCTTGCTTTTGTAAATTTGGCTAATTTTAAACACTCAAAGTAGCTTCTAATAGGTGTCATTATGAAGAAAACGTTGCAAATTTCTGTGGATTCACTTTTTCTTTTTGGAATGGAAGATAATCCTTTGAATTTGCTAACATCTTTATTTCCTGTGCTGAACCTAAGAGTAGAAAACCTTTATTATATAATATATATTGTATCTGTATATTTTTAAAATTGTAAAAGGAGTTTGATTACTTTGTATGCTAACTTAAAGAGAGTTTAGAAAACAATGATCTTAATGTACTGGTAAATACAGCAGTTTGAAGAATATCCTTCTAAAGATAGTAGAAAGAACCATGTTTTATCGCATTCCCATGACACTGCCAAGCAGTGGCAGCAATAATCCTTCATCACATTGTATAATGAAAAAGCACTACAACTTAAAAAAAAAAAAGTGACATTTACTGTAGTTTTCCTTTAGAGTGCTATAAAATGCAACCACATTCACATGACAGCATGTGTGTGTATATGTGTCTCTTAATAAAGCTTCTCTGAAGGGCAATACAGCACGTACCATGGAAACTGGTTGCCATGGAAAGAATGTTTTTTAGTGGATAAAGAAAGAAATGAGGGCTTGGTTCCCCCCCTCCATTTTCTTAAAGAAAAAAAATATTAAAAATTCAGTGTAACTATTGACATCAGCAGAGTTATTCCTGAAAAATACATGAATGAACAATCAGACCCAATACTTGCAGACCAGAGAATTTTTGGCATTCGGGCTGTAGTGATCTGTATAGCCCTGTATTTTCAGAGCAGCTCTCCCAGCTATCCCTCAGACCACATGGCTCTGCAGCCAACCCCCCTCAGGCATGCTCGTGTCCTTCGAAACACAGCAGGGGCCAGAGCTACAAGAAGATGCAGGAGAGCAGATTCACAAAGTTGTTGTTCCTTGCTTGCTCAGTCCTTATGCAGGAAGTGCCAGAATCTTCTACCTGCCAGATCTTTTCTTTGCTTAAGTATGAAACATCTTCTGTTAAAATGCATGTGGTGTTACAAGCCAATGAAAAGCATAAATCAAATTATCTTAAAGCATATTGGTTTCCAGACATGCTTAAAATGAAGTCCAAATTGATGTGTTTCATCTACCTTATTCATTAAAATGGCATTCTTGATGTCCTCACGTTACCGTAATCTCCAAAGCACTGGACAAACAAGTACATTTGTTTATCTTTATCACTCTTTCCTTACTAAAGAACAGGGTTTTATTAAAGAGATCAATCACCTGTGTACAGTTTAATAGCCTGAGCTGTGCATGTAAGACAGAACTTGCTTCAATAGCCCACAACTCCCAAAGTATAGAGGGGCACGTAAAACCATTTGTTGCTTTAATAAAACTAAATTTTTCTCAGAGCTAGCAAGTACCCTATTAGAATTAGTAATTTGAGACAGAAAAGCAGTGCTTAAAAGAAACCAATTCTAATAAAAGGAGCAGAATCAATCCTGTTTGCTTACCTCCATGAGAGCCCTATGCTTCTAACCAGAGACACAAAAACACTTTACATGCTTAATGCACTGCCTTTCTCTTATTGAAACACACTTACTGTGAAAGCAGTCTTTTGAGGCTTCTAGCTGTGTTGAAGTAATTGGAGGATTGCTGCTTCTAATGAATGTTCTCCTTATAATGGAGGCCAAAGTGTTAAAAACTTAATGTCACAGGCAAAAAAGTATAAAGGAAATCTTTTTGGCAACACTGACGAACAACCTAAAATACTCTGGTTTTACTAAAAGACTATATTTTTTACTAGAATACTGCTGTAGTATAATGAAGTTATGTCAGCAGAGGAAATAATGTTACGTACTAACACTGCTGGATGTTACCACAAACTGCCCCAGACATCCCTTTGATGATGAAAGTATGAAAAAAATCTAAAACTAATTAAGTTCACACCTTTGAAGACCTTTCACTTTTTCATAATCAAAAGAGTTGGTAAGCAGCTCGGCCCTAAAATTGTCCTTCTACCTGCGTTACAGTGAGGAACAGATACTTTCTCATTAAATGAAAACTTGTAGTTCATTAACTGTCAAGCTTTTGAGAGTTCTTATTAATTTTTGAACTACTTAGCTTTATTTAAAAAATTATCTGTTTAATTTGGGTAAAAACTTCCTTTAACTGCCTACTTTGATTAAGTAGTAGTTTTAGCAAATGGACAGGGTATGCAAAGCAACTGCTAGCAGCTGTAACATGAAAGATAAAAGTTATTGAAATAACATTTTAAAAGAAAATAAGCCCGCTATAAGTAGCAGAAACTAAAAACCCACTAAGGTGAACAAGAAGTGCTTAACAGATTTTGAAAGTAAACCCGAAAAAGGAGAAGAGAACCAATCCTTCATCTCCTATCAGCTGTTCCTGTTGCCAGTGATTATGGCAATATTTCACAGAGAACATATGGCAATGTTTATAGCCATCAGGCAGTATTTCACAGAAGCTGCGACACCATGTGTCCACCAACTAGCCTTTCTGATTGCAATTAATTAGAGAAGAAGCAGGAAGCACTTTTTAAATAACATTAAGTCTCAGAGATTCCTGAAGTTCCATGGCCCATGTACAAGACTAAGTGACAGGAAAGTCTATTAAAATTGTAACAAGCCTAGTACAGCAAGTCTGTCCTTGAGGAACAAGACCTAATAAAAAAAAATATACTCTTTAAGGAGTGTAAGAAAGAGCAGAAATATAATAAGCCATTCAGGGTGGTATCTTGGAAGCCTGCAACAATAGGGAAATATTTGAAGACCTTTAACGGGCCATTTTATGAAACAGATTCTGCAGGAAAGCTGCCATGGTGAAAGCTATAGCAGTTGTTTTATAGTTGCCAGACCCAAAAGGACGTGTATCAGAATTACATGGGGATCTATTAAGGAGCCGAGACTTATGAAATACACTGTGGTAGTCATTTATGATTCCTATTTTAATAAAAGCAAGCAAGAGAGGAAAATTAAGGATAATAAACTACCTGATAGGTTTTCATACAGAAGGGGAAAACTGAACTTTCCCAGACAGCCCCTGCTGTTGAACCTGGCACTTTCAGGTAGCATCGCTCAGGGATGAAACAGTAGTAGGGGTAGGCAGCGCAGTCCTGCTCTGCAGTACCTTCAGCAGCACTGCAGAAAGTACTGCAAACTATAGCACAATTCCTGTTTAAAAAATAAAATTAAAAAAAAATATATTTCCATCACAGAGGCATTTTCCCAACTCAGTCTGATCTGACCCACTGGGAATGAGCCAGAAGAATCACATAAGCTCAAAATTGCACTAGAGCTGATGCAATAGGTGAGGCATCAGTCAAAACTGGTGCTAAGAAGTTCAGCATCACATTCCTAAATTTGGGATTGACTCATAGCATCCTCTCTCCCTTACTGAACGTCTTTTCCCCTCACAACCTGCTTCCCTGCTGCTCCTTGTCTCAGGTTGGGATATTCCCTGGAGACATCATAGAGCAAGATCAGGGGAAAACTTGTCCAGCTGTAGTCTTAACAGGGCTCCTTTCTGCCAATTCTCTGAGCTCTAATCATATAACTGAGCTCACCCTGCAGCTCTTCCCACAGCTGGGGCGTAAATGCATCTCCCTCTTTTCTCTCCAGACTCTTACTCTTACAAAATTTCTAGAAACTCAATACCCTAGTGATCTCTCTCCACCTGTCACATTTTGTTAAGTCGGCCAGCAACCTCAGAAGTTATTAAGATGCACTAACAGTGCAGTTATACAAGTCTCATTTCCTTAAGAAAGAAGGCTTTTAAACACCTCTACCATTATATTGCTGTTATTTTAGCATTTCCTTAATTTCCCCAACCTCTAATTTCCTCTAACCTCTAATTCTTGTTACAGAATTCTCATCTTGTGACTTTTTGAGACACAAAAAGCACAAACGGTGTTGGTAATAATGAAAACATTGATATTTATTAGTCTTAAGAGCAAAATTTGACACTACACCTGTGGTAGATCTCAGAAAGGCAATCCAATGGCCACAATACACCTGCCTAATTGTTACACAATAACCTCGGATCTGTTCTCACAGATGTGACACGGCAGAAAATACTAGACATGTTTAGAAGTATGTCAGATTGTTGTGATGGGTAAAAATCCCTCCATCAGCATCGGCCAGACTATTTCAAAACTCCAGATGCAATCAACACCAATCAGTGGCTAAATATGAGCCACCATTCCACCCGCTGCTACACTTGCACGATGACAATAGGGTAACTTTTAAAAGAAAGAAATAAATGTTGAAATAAAATGACAGCTGGCAACTCCACCATCCTTGTCTACACTTTCCTAGGAGCAGAGTTAATATTCTGAGTTGTGCACGCAGAATGCTTTCCAGGTTTGTATTCTATCAAAAATGTTCCAAACTGTGATGCTGACAGCTGCCACCAACTTAACAGCTGTACTAAAGTTCCTGACACAACTTACAGTGGCTTCTCTAGAATTTAAGAGGAACTTCAATGCTGAAAGAATGTTGTAATATATTTCTTAATAAAGCACATTCCAATGAAAAGATGAACAACAGAGCTCAGAAAGAAACTCCTGTCCAATATGTTACCCACCAGCTGTGGTGCCATCAATACAGCACCATCCTACTACTTGTTATTTTTTAGGAAAACAGCACAATGGCCACTGATAATCAAGAGCTGTAAGTGGGGATCATCTTCCACAATTAAATCCCTATTTTCTCCCCTTTCAAAAGGCACCTGCATGTGCTACTTCCCATGTAGGCTGGACAGAAAGGCACCCAACCCATGCCCCAGGTGATGGTCAGAGGTCCCCACCCCTGCAATCTCTCCCATTCCAAAATTCAAGGACACTACAAGGAGTAGCTTACACCTTGTAGTTGATCCAAGCCAGCCCCTGGATGGAGGCCTGGGTATGGGCAGGGGCACCACTGCCTTAACCTGAGCCTTTATCAACATTGGCTCAGCCTTGGATATGGCCCACTGCATAGAATTTATGTCTTAAAAAAAATAATCCTAAAAGCATTAAGGATTTCAACATGAAGGAGATGTCATACTCACAGATATTCTACCTCTCACACTGGCTGCTTGGGAAAGATAAGTAGATGAAAAGTAGAGACTAATTTGTACCCCCACTGGCTAAAGTAGTAAAACTAATTTGTACCTAAAACACTGGTACAGCTTTCTTTTACAGCCAAAACCATGACAATAGTTATCCTTGTAATATTCATGTTAGCAGAAAATCACAGCAATAATAATAGAAAAAAAAAAAAAAGGTTATCCATGAAAAAGCCACAATTCGAACGGAGCTCATCTGAATCTCAGCACCCTGTACCAGCCCATCCTCCTCATGCCAGAGACCCGTCCTCAATGACAGACACACATGACTTTTTCAGTCATGATTTTTTTCTATTTAAATCTATACTTCACTCTGAAAAAAAAAAATCCAAACACTCAGGTCTACAACATGGCATGCAAAATGTTAACAACCGGTGGGAAATTATTGATTCCAGTCCATCACCTGATATGCTGTCAGTCCACTGAGTGATCAAATCACTAGATGAGAGTGAAATGGAAAAAATAGCGCTGTTCTGGTAATCACACCTCACACCTCTCTGCAACACTGAAACCGCCCCGAGGAGCTAACAGAGCAGCTGATGATCAGTGCCAGTACACGTGGCCCGTCCATACTGTGTCAGAGCTTGGGCTCTGTCACTAGTTCACGTTGCAAAAGTGAAAAATAATTAGAGTTGTAAAGGTTCATTTCAATTAAAAATTGACTTTTATCATAAATATTAGAGCTCTGTAAAACACAAAACATGGACACTCTACGAAGCATTCACTGATCACTCCCAGAATTTATTTGTACCAAGTACAAGTACCACAGCACCAAGACTTAATTTAATTACCTTTCAGCTAACACAGGAACAAGAGTTAAAGTTGAGTTGAAATTTAAAGCTTTCCTGCTTTCACAGAGAAGCCACAAAAAACTGGATTTGATATGACCTTCCTATACACACCTTGAAAAAGTCAAGTTGAGAATGAACAAGTCTGAATTTCCAGTTCTTGTTTAACGAGGCAAGTTATGCTTAAATAGTTCAAGTAATTCTTGTACAGCTGTCCTAATAGTTGCAACTGGAAGAACACACAAGTCACTCTGAATCCAGAGAGGACCGCATCTTCAATGTAGTTCAGTTAAAGACATACCTAAGCATAACATGCTATTATCTGGATCACCTTTAACGAGAATAAATGGATAATATGAAATATATCTTGACAAATATGTCCTTTTTATGCTTATGGAACTTGACAATATCCTTATTTCCTTGCACAGGCTGTTTAGAAGGGAGTGCTATTATCAGATGTTACAGGCTGCTCTGTCACCTTTGTACATATCACACAGAAGGCATTAGAAATCTTAGCTGGAGCCATCCTAACCATGACACTTGAGATTTTTTGCCTTGAATATTTAAAAAAAAAAAAATCTAAGCTAAATTGAAAGCAATTTTTCCTGTACAAAAACTTACAGAAATCACACCAGAAATATTATTCTGGAAGAATTTTTAAATATTCTTTATCTATTCTTACTTCATTCTTCAGATGCTTTTTAAATGATGCGTTAGTCCTAGCAGCCATGTAGTATGCAATTACTAAAGGCAATTGTATCTCCTACGTCTAACTGTCTGCTGGTTAAGTTACACCAGGAGATATTATGGTTTATATGACATTGTTATGTTAAATAAATAAAAACAAAAACAAAAAAATAATCTAGAGAAGAAATGTAAAGTATAGCAGTCTTAAGCATTTGAATATGAGAGAGAGAGTAACACAGAATATTGCTAGTGGAAGAAGATTCTAATGGAATAACATACATATAAAAATAAAAACAAGAATCAAAATGAATTTTGCTGTCTTTACAGATAAAGAATTTTCATTTGGTATTTCTTCCTAAAGGAATGGCTATTTAGATAGCATTTCTAAGGAATTTTTTTCTCCCTTTTGAATAGCTGCTTCAATTAAAATTATCTTAATGGATTCTTCCTGTTCTAACCCAAAAGACACTTTGGTGAAGACTGACAAAATCAAGATCACTAATGACTTAAGAAAAAAAAAAATTGAAGGAAAAACCCACCTTCCAATAGACAAAGAATCACCAAGAGGAAGAAATTTGAATCCTACGTTATTCATCTTAAAGATTAAAAGCTAATCTAATAATACCAACAATATTATTAAACAGCTAAACTTTCTGTTCAGGGTCAACTATATCTTCATTATTTATTTCAAAGTCATTTTCCCCCCCTCAATCAACAACCAAAAAATTACATTAGACTATGTTTAGGACTTTCAAGAAGAAGAAAGAGAACTTTGTCTTGAGCTCCCAACAGAAAACCTTCTTCAAATGAAGATTTAAGACCATTATACACCTTCTGTAAAACAGTATTTACTTAGACTTTGGAAAGTGATAAATGGGGCACTCACAACCTTTGCTAAACTTTCCTAAAAACAATAGTTTGTCAAATATTTTGAGGCCAGTCCTTTCACAATTATATCTAGGCTACGATGGGCAGATCAAAATGTTGAAGCTTCTGAATTTGGCAGTTTGGAGACCCACACGGTCACGGTTGTACTGTACACACGCAAAGGGCACAAGTAACTCTTTAAGACACTTCTGAAAGAGCAGCGGGGTTGTGCCAAACTGCTGAGCTGTAAACAAACATGAAAGGGTTGGAGGAGAAGGGGAAGGTCTGTTTTGATTTGTTTGGGTTTTTTTCCACCATATGGTATTTGATGTGCAGACAGAGGGTCTGAAAACTCTGAAACTATGAAATCCCACAACCCCAAAGCTACACACTGAGGACCAGAAGCTACATCCTGATAGCAGGTGTTCATCCTATTTGGGAGGGGTTAAGCAAGTACAGCTCATTGGATGAGGTCTGTGGCTCACTTTTAGAGAGAAAGAGTCAAGTTGAACACCTTTAAAAGAAACATTAGGAGCATCCAACATTGAGCAAAGCCTTTTTGTTCAACACTGGTGGTCAAATTATATTCTCTTTTTTTTCTACTGTAAAGTAAAACACAAGCTTCTATCACAGTCATGATACTAACAGTAAGGAAGACTACATTCTTCACTGGAATGTTTTGGCTTTAGCATGGCAAATTAGCCTAAGCTGATCTACTATTAGAACAGCACAGAATAACTTTCACATGCTTGTGTTTCCTGTGGTTTGTTTTTTTAATTTATTTCCCTTAAAAACAGAATTCACAAGGCACCATTTGCATTGGGAAGAACACTAACAATTACTGTATTTATACTTTGTTCACATTTTCTTCAAATGAAAATTACTGATGTTAGAATGATGTTTACAAACTAATTTGTATTTACATTTAATGCTTTGAAGGCAATGATAATTCTCCAGGAATGCAGAATTTTCCCTATCATAAACTAGTAACTCTCAGCTTTCAATTACACTCTAACATAGCTGTAAGTGTCCAAAAAAAAAAAAAAAGGAGGGGACTGTGGGCAGAACAACAAAAAAAACCAACCCAACCACACCCCCACAGGGGATCCACACTTGTAGTCTACAGCAGTGCAAAAAACTGAACCACCAAACATTTTGGCATGTCAAAGACCTTCAAAGTTCACCTAGATTACATTTCTTCACTACCATAGTCTTTATCTGTTCTAGACATGAGACCTGCTTCATCACCATGAACTTGCCTGTCAATCACTGCTGCATGTCTGACCCCAATCACTGTCCTGAGCCAGGCCTGTGCGCTGTGCCAGGGCACTGCAGGATGGGTACCATCCTGGGGATCCCTGCCATGCTTATCCTCAACTCCCAGCTTGCCAGACCTAATAGATCAGCCAAACCTGTGCTGCACCCAAGCATGCCTTTCCTAGTTTTTTGGCTTCTAGTGCCACCATGCATTAACATTCTCAAGGACCAAAGGTTTAGCGTTCAACTCATGCTTGCTGTCAGTTTCCAGTCCTGATGCAATTTTTTGGATATCAGAAGAGTTTTAACACCAATCCGAAATGATCACTGTATACAGACTGCTTAAGTTCACCAATATTTCTTTTAATCTTGAGCTAGCCCTCAGTCAACACCCAACATCACAGGTTAGGACGATATTAGATGGCTGAAAGGAGCTTTCATCAGGTCCCACATTCCTGTTCCTCAGCACTAAAAACACAACCAATATTATGTCACACAGCTTATGCAGATGCATGGTGAGTGCTGCAGCATGGACAGTGACATACATCATTCAGAAATGCTTCCTATTGAGGATCAGCAGCAATAAATAATGAAAAACAGAGCAGCTGCTGCATGGCTTGGCAAAGCACAGTCTCTGGACAGACAGGCAGCATAGCCACCCGTGCTGTGTACAGTATGAAGATCTTAATTTTTAGGTCTGCTCAAGCATTGGCTTCTTTTTAAAGTCATAGTCATGGTTCTCAAATTGAAAGTTTGAGGTTATAAATTGATACTTTAGTAGTTTCTGGAAAATCTAGACCAGTTTAGATCATTGAGGGCTAATGAAGTTGACATCTTCCTTGGAGCTGCAAAAATGTCAAACTGAAGGCATCAGAGCACACAGAGGCAAAGGCAGAAAGGCAGATATGTTTTCCCCTCTCTACTGAATTATAGATTTATTTTGTCTCCATAATCTCTCCAAAGATTGCAATAACAGTGCTGCTTCCTTCATCACAACATGTTTTCAAACACCACTAATCTGAGCACAGACTGATTTTCAGAGTCTGCTTTGAGATGGTCCTTCCTGCCTTCTCATTTCTCCTTCTCATTGATTTATTACATTAAATAGCCTGTAACTATTATCTCTTTTAGCAAAAATTGAGGCACAGTAATGATTAAACATTTCATCATTTTCTTTGTCAAGCATTATTTGTTCTCTTTTCCATTAGGTAGCAGAATTGAATTATATTTTTTTAACTATTTTCTTATTTCCTATGTACTACTAAACCTTTATCTTGTTCTCTTTTAAACCTGTTACTAGCAGCACCTTTCTTTGTCATTCTTTGGTTCATGCCAGGTATCCTTGCTCTTACCCTTTCTGATAATTTTCACTCGTTCCAATACCATATTTCCAATATCCTAGAAATTTCTGCTCCTTCATACCTTTTCTTAGTCAAGCAAACTGTAGGAAAGATTAAGAAGTCACAACCCGCTACATCACTCGTAATCTGGCCTTTGAAAACAAAGAATCTGTCCCAGTTTTGAGAAACAAGCTTTTTCACTAACCTTAAGTTTGAGTCAGAACAAAGCCACCTCTAAATATTTGAAGAGAAATCAGCCACAGCACTCTGTAAGCGTCACCTCCTGAACATGGCAGGGACCCACCACTGCCCTGGCCTCTGGCCACAGGAGAGTAGGAGCTCTTGCCTAGGCTGGTTGCCTACGCTGCCCACACACCGGAGGGCAGAGAGAATAGCACTCAAGGTGCAGATGCACAGCCAGGACCCACAGGAAGCAGGGGAACAGCTCCGGAGCTCTGAGCATACCTTCACCACCTACACCACGAGAGCGACTCGTCACACAGGAGCAAAGCACAACGGGAGTACACATCATCACAGGCCTGAAAGAGGGACTGCCCATATATCTTTAAAGCAAGCACAAAACCAGCTCCCTCTGCCACTCCAGGCAATAAAATACAACCACACAGCTCTGCAGCAAGAGGAAATGCAGATTTTTGAACAAAGCTGATCAGAAGTCTACAAAACATGCCCCTCCAGACTCTGTCCTTGCCTCCTTGCTTGGCCTTAGGCCCCGGAGCTTCCAATCACTTCCCAGTTTGCAGCAAGTTCTGCCCAGTCCCTGCTGAATTCCTGGGAACAGTCTCCTTCATGTTACCCACTGAGTCACCTCAGATGATCTCCTGGTCTCTCTTTAGAATTGCCTCTGCTTCCTTCCTGCCCCAAGCTTGTCCCCAGCCCACCCCATTCACCCCAGGAGCTACTTCCAGCCCACCCCACTCACTGGCCTCAGGAAAGGGCATCTCCTTCAGCAATATCCAAGAATTTCCACATTTTCAGGGCTCCATCCAAGACAAAATGAACTCCATTTGGATGTGGATCAGAGCCTCAAAAAAGTCACTAACCCCAAAGTCATGTGGGATGACCGGATTAGATTGAAACAACACAGAAGTCCCCAAACACCAGCCAGCAGGAGCCCTCCTCTAGTCACACCCTAATTTGAATCTTCTCTGACCTCTTCAACCATTTTCTGCCTTGGCAGTTGGTCAGTATGTGGAACTGAGCAGGTCAACACTGCTCTTCGGAGAACAAATCCAACAGGTTCTCAAAGCAAATAAAAGAAAACAATTTTTTAAAGGGTAGCCACTTCTTTAGTGAATAGTAAATATAGTGGTGATGGAGCAAAGCAATCCATACACAGCTGAATACAAGCATAGAACATGGTATGAACACATGTATCTTTAGTTTATTTCTTGGTCCTCTGGTTGAAAGCAGGCTCTTCTCCTTTTTAGTTTCACAATGTAATGTCAGATTGTTCTTTCTTTTCGCCCTTTTTTCTCTTTGCATGTATTTGATAGTTTTGTTTTTAATAAAAGTGGAGGTGTTCTTGGCATTTCTGCTGCAACAGCAGGGCTTGAACTTAAGGTCAAATGAAAGGAACAGTGTGTTCAGTTACCATGGCAACCATACCAGGCTAATATCAGGTACTAAGATACCAAGAATGAAGTGATAAAATCACTACATTAGTTTAATAAACAAGTTCCATTGTCATCATTTTACAACATATATGGTTCTTTGAAAAAAAAAAACCACAACCAAATTTCAGAATTTGCTCTGCTTGGCCTATTATTCATTATCTAACAAAAATGAAAAATTATTTTATTTCTGAAAAGCTTCAGAGATACAGGTATATTGAGATCTCATTAAGATTGCTACACATTTTAAAGCCATAATCTAGGTACACCAAATTTTGCAGACCCTAATTTGACATTTAATTTCAATTCTCATTTTCGTACTCTGCCTCAACATTTTAATAAATGTATAATTAAATTTTAAATATAAATCTTAATGTGTCAAACCACAAAATCGAAAGCACACCTTAAAAATCATTTTTACCAAGAGGACAAATGTGAATGAAAGCCCTTCTCAGGATGCATCCAAAGGCCAGTGTGGAGAGCTACTACTTGGGCATATCTGCCTTACCCCAGTCCAAAGCTGGCTCCCGAACCAGCAAGATTAAATACCCACAGAGCTTGTTGGAGCTGGCTCCAGCTACCCTTGCAGCTGGTGAAGGGGACGGAATCTGCTAGGCCTGGATGTGAAGTAATTAATGCCATATGGTTTGAGGGAAGCACCTTGAGAAGCTCCTGGAAGCCCAGGCAGATGCCAGCCAACAAGAGCATGTTACTGCATCTAACACCAGAGTAAGAATATCTCTCTCTGTAGCCTGGAGTAAGACGGCCAGAGAAGGTGCCAGGGACACAGATCACGGCGCATGCTGAACAAGTGACTCTATATCAGAATTGCTAAAAAGACAAAGATTTAAAATGTCAGTTTGGGCTAGTGATGACAATAGTGGCTAGAGAAATAATTAACATTGATTTCCATATCACAGATAATTCTACAAATGACAATGAATGGGGTCAAACGGTTCTGAGAATTCAAGATAACTCCAGAAAGTCAGGAAATCCAACGCAGTCTGAGCAATTTATTTTTGAAATAATTTGAAATTACTTTGCATAGTAATAAGATTCTGGAGCTATGTTGTTAGCCATGCAGAACAGCTGCATTGATTGAGAGCTGCACTAGAGGAAAATAAAACTTTCTTCCACAACAGGGGTTTGTGAAACATCTTGGTGCTCTCTTTAACTGGATAAAAAGCAAAAGTCCCCCCAACTCACCCACCACAAATCACCAGCACGTCATCACTGAAAAGAGAGACTGAGCCCACCAGGCATCACCAAGAGAGACACTGCTTGTTTTTGTTAGCCAAACCAAAGCAGCAAAACCAGACAACATTTCTGCAGCACATGCTTGATTTCCTTTTACACCCCTCAGACACCTTTATATCAAATCACATCATCACTGCAAAAAATTAATCTTTTTAACTACTTAGAGCTCTCTCTAAATAGTTTTTTAGCTCTTATTATAAAACATGCTAATAATTTGGTTTTATTTACCTTTTAATAAATATATAAGGCTAATATTTACCTTCCAAATAAATTCAGACCAAAAACAAACTGCTGAGCTACAGAAATACGCTCATAAGCTGCTACTAAAGTGCTGCTGAAACACTTCCAACTCATGCATTCATCTGCTTCTCAGAACATGCTGTTTTGTATCGATTTTATGCAATTTTGTCATCCTGACATCAGTGAAGCAAACACTACACAGAAGTAGCCTATGGTCTTCCAATCACATATCTATACACAGCCTTCAGTTCTGTAAGGATTATAGCTGTAGCTGCCTGTTTCTACTAAAAAAAAAATAAAAATCTCAGGGCAGAAAGACAAGCTGACCCAACCAGTGGGTTGTTTGAATAGGTTTTGCAGTGGGGGCACAGCTAATCCTTGGCTGACAGTCCAGCCTGGAGATTTTTATTTTTTTTTATCCGTGATTAATGGACTTGACATCCATGTTCCCACAGCTTCTGCTAAACATGCAGTTCAGACCTTATTACTAAATACCACTGAGATCACAGAAAACTAAACTCTTATGACAGTGGAACGACTGTGCCAGAGGGCAGACTTTCCTGAGACGAGTATAGGATTACACCGGAAATATAACACAGAATAATAGGGCACTACAGAAAGGTTCACAATCTTGGGCCCCTGAATACCTTACATCCTTAAAACTGGACTGACCTTTATGAATTGAAGATAAATTGTGTGAGTTAAGAGATCTAACAAGATAACATGTTATCCAAAATTATGCTGGAAGATAGCACGCATATATGATGCATTTATCCTATTTAAGTTAGAGGCACGTGCAATCAACTTGACCTTTCATTTTGTATTTACTTACTAATCAAAGTCTTAAAGCAATTTGACTGAAGCACTGATGGAGATATCTCTCCTCCAGAACTTGCAGGTTTGGATGCGAGCCGAGATGCAAGATATGGAAATAAATTTTAAATCCTTAAAGTCTGAAGATGTTTGGATCCAATTAACATCAATAGAACCACTTGTTCACAGGCAGAAAAGAACAAAACCTCCAGACAGATAACCTTTTTTCCTAACTACTCTGAGGTCCAAAATTTAATTTTCTACTTTCTCTACTACGTCCACACAGAATGTTCTGGCTACTCCATACAATCATTTTGTAGCCTCTCAGCTTCTATAAAAAGTGTTGATGAGTATTTCCTGACTTTTTTTTTCTGCACATTTTGCACAGAAGCCAATAGCAAAAAAACCAAACCAAACCAAACACAAAAAAAAACCACCCCAAAAAACCACATCAGTCTGAAATAGAAGCGCAGTGTCAGTTCATAAGGGACACATTTAAACAGTTAGCTCTGTCTGAACTACCCTTGGTTTAGACCAGGAAATATTTTAAACCTTAATTACTGCAGTCTGCAAGACTGTGACAGATCTTTTTCTTATGGGCATCTTGCCGAGATGAAGCATGAATTCTTCTTTTAAGATGACCGTACTTAATTAGTGCTGTAGCTAACTTTATGTTGCTTGTATGATTCAATAGACTACTTCTGGCCCTGGCAAGTCTGTTCGGAGGCTTCTAGGGTCAAAGCTATTTTGCATGCTTTTTCACAATTTGTCTTTGCCCATGGATTTTGATTTCTAAATGTAAAGTACAGAGAATAAGAAACTAAGGTTTCTAAACTTGACCAGAAAAGCCCAAACAACTTACTCTGAATATTCCTTACCGTATCAATATTCACTGCTTGATTGCTGCTTCAGTATATTATAGAGTTCAGATATGTATTTACAGCAAGAGTTCCATACAGGAAGAGAGATGGAAGATGTGAATTCAATAAGGATAAGAACACAAACACATTACCCATTTTAACACCAACCCTAACCCAGTATTTCATCTAGAGCTGCTATCCAGTACTGGCCTCTTGCATGCTGCTTCTGCTGAGAGGAAATTTAAGGCCTGGTACTTCATTGCTGGAGCTGTTTTTCCCTGAGCACAGATGTTGCCCTGCTTTCTGAGCACAGAAGGCATCAGATGGAACCCCTTTCTTTCCTTTGCTTGTCATTCCAAGCATCTTCCAAGCCAGCTTTCTACCACCAACCATTCTTTTGCTAGACATTCAATGACATGCTCTGCCTATTTCTAGTGTTGTGGCCTTTCTCTCAGTTATTGAACCCAGATGTGGGTATCTAAAGTAACTCTCCAATTTCCCACATTTGCATTCAGCCCAAAGAAACGTGACACCGCACAGCTCAACAGCCTTTCAGGTGGCTGGTGCTTCACCTGGGTATTCCCCGAAGCAGAAGAATTGTCTTTTACTCTTAAACATTATGCAAGGTAGTTATTATCTTCATCGTCACGCCCACCACCTCTAATGAAGTTTAACGCCAATGTTAACTGTAAAATCACGTGTCAGCTCTACATTCAGCTCAGGGTCTAAAACACCATCATCCTTACAAGAAATTGCAAACAGAATTTTCAAATGTCAAACAACACAGGGGTAAATATATATGTATGTGTGTGTGTATATATTTGCTTAGCCTTTTCTTTGTCAGGCCATTTTCACATCTCCTATCCAAATTTAATTTCTTCCCACCCAAACATCAATTCCTACCATCTCTCCCTTTGCTCAGGTCCTATCTGGCAATTCTGTAGTATTGGCAGCTCTTGAGGAAAGCCCATTTTTTCAGTGAAATCTGCTATATGTGACCTTCTACTTCATTCTGTTATAACGGTCTAGCCACTGTAGTGAGGCTGTAGCCACAGCTCTTGGGGACAGTCACCCACAGTCCTGCCCTATTCATGCCCACAGTGCATTCCTTACTACAAACCTCGAGCCTAACCCCTACAGCCAGCCATCCTTCTCACCCATTGCTTTGCCAGCAAACACTTTCCCTTGAGCTACTGCATCAGAAGCACAAGTCCCAGCTCTTACTTGGACACTACCTTGGGTTTCTGCTCTTCCTCTTCCACCTGCCTAGATAACTTGCTCCGAACCAAATCTGACTGTCACTTGTTCAAGTCACTGAAAACACCCCTCAGCTGAATTTATAGCATGGCTTTCATTGCCAGTGAAATCTAAACCAACAAGCTCATCCTTTACTATCAATCTCTGGGATCCTTAAATTTCCAGAGACCTGATGTGGCAACAGGTACATGCTCCTTGCTAGCATTGATCAGATGAGTAGTATACCAGTAGTAGTATTTTGTACCCAGTGAAGCGGAGAGGGTACGTTGCTCACGATATCCAACCATCAGGGATCACATTCTGGCTGATGGCACACATAACATTCAACAGGTAACATCTCCAATATAAGTTTGCTATCTTGAGCATTTTTTAAGCTTATTTTTTTGTGAAGAGAAATAATCCAATAGGATACTTGACTATATTTTTTAGAGCAGAATGGATCTGTAACCTCTGCACTCCTGTCTTCTTGTTCAGGAGACTGTTCCAGCTACTGAAAAAGCACAGTCGGGATGCAAGAATGATACTGTATTAAAAACACAGGTAAAGACATGGATCACCTGGGAAAAACAGTCTTGCTTTAGCACTACCTATCACCTCACGGATCACATCTGGGCTGCGGAACACCCCCAGTGCGGTGCCATGGCCCTGCCCCTGGGCACTGGAGCCATGTGGGCAGCGGGGAGGCCACCTCACGTTGGTCCAGCCACCACCCCATGCCATCCCTTAGCTACAACTCCTGCACCACTACAGCCACTCCGCTGACAGGGGAGATGACTGATTAAAGTGACAGACAGGGTTTCAATCGAGAAAGGAGCTTGTTGTAGCGCAGGCCTGTCTACTTCAGTAAATCTCTGGTTTTATCAGCTCTGTGCAACTGGCTCGTTTAGACCCGATGGTGGCAGTCCATCTCCTCACAGCCCCTTGTCAGTGACAGCCCTCAGGTGCCTAAGCATGCCAGGCTTGATACGAGTCAAACCCTGCTGCGAACAGAGATTAACCTGCAAAGTCGTGCAGGGCTCTTTTTAAGCATATTCTAGCCAGGCACGAGCAAACTACAGACTGCATCAGACTTAGTAAACTTTCTTTAGCTTCTCCGAGTCCTGCATCTCATTTGCATTCACTTTAGAGGCTGAATAAAAATAACCAATGACCCAGGCAGCCTGGCTACTGCGTAGGATCCGTATGAGCAAAAGATTTCTAAATAGTCTTTGTATGACAGAATAGTTTGTCAGAAAACACTACTAGAATGGCTTTCAAAAACCTGCATAGCCATGTAGAAGATTAAATATTAATAGATTTAATATTAAAATGTTTGATTAAATTAATATTAATTCACCATTAAATTTTAAAGAGTTTCATATTTCATAAGAAAATCACAATGAAACTACCAATAGGGATTTAACGCATGAAACCAATTACACAAGATCATTAAGCAACACCTCAAAAAGCAATCAAAAATTTGCCTGATAAAGACGAATTAAGTGAATTCTGTTTACAAACAGCACTGTTTGTGCAAGTTCTCACTGGAAAGGAGATTTGCCCTCACTCACAAATGTTTCACGTATGTTACTAGAGCATTAATACATTAGTTTTCTTCAGTTCTTCAACATGCTTGTATAGTCCCATCTTTTTTCAATTTTTTCCTTTTTTCCCTTTATATATACTTTAAGATATCAAAAGTGTTGATTAAGTTTAGATTAGTTTTCTTTTGCCAAAAAAAAAAAAACAACAAAGAAGAGTAAACTCTCTGAATTCTTTCTGTGATTATTGGATAAAGCTCTCCTAGAGATGTTGGCTTACTGACAGTTGAAGACAAAAGCTTTGATTGCACTCAATTATCTTCTGACAAAGCAATGTGGAGAATGGCAGAGCTTTTTTTCAAGTGGCTAATCAATTTTTGCTACTACTTCCAAGCCAGAAAGTGAATTTCTTGCGGATCCAGTTTTCCTTTCCATAAGTACACCTCTATTTCCTCTATCAATGTTGGTTTTAAGAGATCATTTTGATAACATCATACTCGTTTAAAGCATAAGCAATAGATTTTGTTCAGTTATTCCATCTCCTTTATATGTTTTTATAAAACACTTCTCTCTTTTGTCCCTTCTCAGGTATTCATAGTGCCCAACAAACCAGTCAGAACATTATAGCCAGTTCACTTCAGGTGTGAGCTACCAGTCTATAAAGTTACAATGCAGAATATCCTTCAGTGTAGCACAACGTTCCCAAACTTAAATTAATTTTTCAATAACATTAAAATCTTGTTTGTATAACCGACAACACTGGACTAAAGTAATGCATGGGGTTTCATAATTAGGTAAAGCCATTGCTTAGAGTCAGACAGTGCCCGTTTACAGTTCAATAAACAAATTGTCACAGCTGCTTGGTCAGAGCAGACCTGGATGTCAATGGAAACAGTTAGCACTGAGGTAGCGAAATAAATTGGTCTCCTGAGTAAATAAATTGAGCAGCAATGTGAATATGCCTCATCAGTAAAGACTGTAATTTACAAAGGCTTTGTAAATAGTATTTTATATACACTGACATATAAGGAAATGCTTTACCTTCTCTTACGTAAAAAAAAAAAAAAAAAAACCACGTCTAACAATGGTCTTTGGACTGTAAGTTTTATATGTATTAGTGTAGACAATACAAAATAATGCCAGCACTTACAGCAAAATAACATTTTGAATATTTTTCTCAATAAATAAGTACAAATAATTATATTATGGTGTGTTTAACATTTACCATGTTAGTTTTGCCGTTTGGAAGCACCCAAGAAAATCAGGCAGAATCAGACTGAATGTTAACATCCTTCTAGCCAAGATATAATTTCTCTGCTCTACCAGGACCATCAGTGAAAGCTGGTGTATGTGCACACACCACTACAAAAACAGAACACAAATTTTAACTTTAAGTGTGATACAACTTTATCCTTACTTGTCAGATGTTTAAAATTATTTGGAATTTCAGCAGCCAGTCCAGCCTAAACTATGACACTTGTGAATAATCTCCGGAAAACTCTCAGTCTTATGCAAGACCATATGCATTTCTATAGCCAATGCTTTTTACTTTTTACTTGAGTGGAATTAGCTAAGACTAAGACTACAAATTATGCTGGACAGTTTGCAGACTTACAGGTGTTCAAAGGAAATTTCAAGCTTGATGAACATCTACTGTCTTAAGAAAAAAAAAAAACAAATTAAGAAACACACAATAAACTGTAGCTGCTCAAAATCATGAAAATCCAAGCACAAAAATTGCTGTTAATACTGCAGTCATTTGCAAAAATCATCATTATTTCTGGCCTGTGTCTAGCCTGATGAAAAACTGATGGATTGCATTTTCTAGAACAGTTCCCAAACCAAAGGACATCAACAATGTTATTATTTTGATGGAAATCGTTTGCTTAGCCCTAAATTAAATTTCCATTTTAGCACATTAATCCATGTACATCTATAAAAAGAGGTGGTGGGTGGGTGGAGAACAATAACATTAGTAAAATTATACATAATTCTGGAAAGAATTAGAGAAACACAGTCTGTCTTGCTATTTCCTTTATTGTTCATAATATGTATCCCTTTGACATTTCTAAAAGGGAAGCAAAAAATATCTATTAGGTTTCAAGTCCAAAGCAATTAATCATGTGAAAGCTATTGAACTCTTTTAAAAGTTACCTCTTCAAAATGCGTAACATGTTTGTTCCTAAATTATCAGTTTTATTTCAATGCTATTTATAAATGACTTACTGAACCACAATGCCTTTTAGTTTCAACTCTTGCTGTATTTTCTAAAGCTTCTGAACTCAGTATGCACTACTAACCCATGACCATATTTTTCTGCTCTTTCCAATACAAATTTAAACCACTCCCTTTTGTATAAACTGCAATACTTGTCTTCACCAGCCCAGAGAGGCACCGAGGCAGTTTGCTCTTGTTTCTTTGGAGTTAAGTCTTACATCCTCTACTTTTTCCGAAAATCTCAAATTAGTGGACTTTTATTCTAATTCAGCCCCATTCTGCAAGGAAATATCAGGTTCATTTTACTTGAGAACAGCTAGTTCAATTTTTCTTTCAAAGTGAATCTCAGAAACCAACTCAGGTCCAACTAATTACAAGCAGGTTTTTTAAAAGAGAATAGATATGGATAATTTCAATAGAAATCTCTGCAGGAAGAGAAGAAATGTACATTACTGTGGAATACAAGTGACAAGATCATTACAAGTTCCCTGTGCCTCCCTTAACACCTCAGTACTGTTCTCCCTCAATTTCTGTGTCCTTTTTAAATTCAAAGACAAATGTCATAGTTTCAGATCGTCTCTCACTTTCTGTCCCTACTATGTTAGAAAATTAGTTCTTTACTGTATCTGAAGTTTGGCTTTAATGACCCTGATAGATACTGCCCAAGACAACTTTGATCCGCTCATCTGTATTTCCTCACAGCCCTTAATCTGACACAATCATTTCAGGGCAACTTGACTTTACCTACTCAGAGGTGTATTTCTGTGATATTGTTGCTCCTTTTTCCCATGTAAACGCCTAATAAATTTTCTTTTAAAAAAATTCTTAGACACTTCTCCAGCTGCCATCCCACTGTGTTGTATTGGAACCCAAGTAGAAATTCCCTGCACCAAAATTATGAAAAGTTCAAAAATTCAGGGCAAAATTACAAGTCATTTTTCCAGACATAGACATTTCTATCCCCCTCCTTCCCTCCTCCTTAACTGCAGAGATATACACAACCCACCAGCATTGTGCTGTCTGTATCCAATACAAAGGAAAAGCCCTCCAGAGGGAAGCCAAGCTACAAGGCAGGTAACAGAGAAAAGGGAAACAAAGTCAATAATTGGGGGAGTTTATGAGCATGGGGCCTCTTCTGAAAACGTGGTCTCCTATTTACATGCATAATCAAGACTTTGACACCCAGTCATAGATACAGTTTTAGTATGATTGTTTCAGTGAGTTAATAAAACCACAACAATAACATTCTTGCCACAACAATAAAATCATAATCCATAAAACTCAGAGGCGTCCTCAGCCTAAAATCACCAAATACCATAGTGAAAGACATGAAGAACAATCCAAGCTAAAAGAGCTCAAAATAAAGGTCAATTACTTTGTTGCCCATTTTTCAAGTTGGCCAATAATGCCATGCAGCTGTTTAATTTATTTTCCAATTTTTAATCATTTTACAGTGGAGGACCAGCCATAAACTGACCTCACTCCCAGTTTTAAGTTCTTACCTTTGGGAGAGAAGTAATGTCATACCACCAAAAAAAAACCCCACCGCCTTCTTTCAAACAAATACCACCCCTGTGGTATTCCTTCAATCATTCCACCGTCTCTGGCTTAGGAAATACTAAAATCAGCCTTCTGTCTTTAGTATCCTCTGAAAGACCCACCTTTCTCATAGTTGAAAACCATTTTAAACCAAAATAAAATTACTAGAATTACTGTACAGAAAAATATGCAAGTTGTAACAAAAGGCAGTATTGTAATGCATGAGTACAGAAAAGTCCTAAATCATGGGGCACCAACCATGGTAAAACTGGGATCTCCTCCCCAAGCTGAAGGCATGCCTTTGCAAACTTCATGTTCTGTTAATGTAACTTTATTTTAACATAGCAAATGAAGGAAAACTATTTTCTTCTTGATTTGGGCTATTCTTCCTTCTGGTAGATGAACACTGAAATGGAGAGAAATTGTCAACGTCAGTGTCTGAATGAAGTCACTCTGCCTCTTATCACAGAGCAGAAGCAAGAAATACATCAATAAATAAAGATGTATTATTCTAGATTGTCGTTTTGGTTATTAGGTTAATGTATTCCAGAAGCAAGTGAGGAAGAATAGAGTGCTCTTCCAGTAAGTATGTAGTTCTGCAGGTATTAACAGAAATACCATAGCAGAGCTCTAATTTGCAGGAGCCTGCAGCAAGGTTGCATTCACAATAAGGTCAGCACAAAATGGCAAACACATTAGCAAGTAACCTACACCTATAAGTGTATAACACTTTTTACATCAATATTTTGTGGGAATTTAGACCACAGTGATTTTATTATTTTATAAATCTAGGTTAGCATGTGTAAAATGACACATCAGTTCATGCGCAGTGCCAATATAAAATGCCAGTTCTGAATTCAACCAGGCATGTTATTAAAATGAAAAGTTCTGAGTGACATTTCCAAGGAACATTAGTTCTTCCATAAGTAACTCGGACCTCAGAGTAACCCATAAATAGAGTGAAGTATTTCCATTTCAGTGTCCAGCAGTCCTCCTACACAGAAGTTGTAGGAACTCAGCAGTGAGTCACTTACCTGTAGACCAAGGATTTAATCTAACACTATTCTGTCCTTTTCAGCACAGGAGCACACACCACCACAGAGGTACTGACCATCACCAGTGACAACGTCCAGCAACATTTCGGCTGTGAGCACATAGCAGCCAATCGCAGCTGTAGAGTAGTGGCTTTACCAAGCTGGCCTAAGTAGCATAAAGCTTTAGCAACCGGTAGAAAAGTAACCGGTGAAAGATCTGAGCCTTTTACTGCTATTTTTTTATTTGATGTGTAAGCTAGTGGTTGAATCCTGATCTTACTGAATTCAAGCAGGCTTGTGTCACTGACTCAACTGACTGAATATTTCCCACTGCATAGACCCCTCTTGAAACTGTATGACAAGAAATGTTTTGAGCTGTAGAAAAGCTGCATTATAATATCCAATAGTCAGTACGTAATACAACAAACCATACTTCACTCAATTTCCTGATTATAAAGGATAGATATTTCTTTGAATAGCTGGATTGTTTAATGCAGCGAGGCAGCATTCCCTTTCACAGAGCACAAGCACTGCCTGGCTAAAGGAACTGAAAACGGGTCGTTTCCTGCTGCAGCCACAACAATTGCAAAGTTCAGAACAAGAGGTCAAAGCAAGTGGATGTGGGTAAAAGACTGTCAAGGCATGGCTGGGCTCCACCAAGTTCCTAAGGACTGACTCTGAACCAGCTCCAGGCTTTTAAGCAGGGAAGGGAAAAACTGGTTTTCCTTGGGCTGCAGAATAAATTGTGAGTGGCAAGAAGGAGCAACAGGGGACTACAAGAGGTTAGTGGGTAGTCAGGTGTGAGCGCAGCTGAAAGGAGTTTAAGAAATCTTGGAGGCTATGAGTGGGAAAGGGATGATAAGTAACAGGTTTTCAGGGGGAGATAAAGAGGCCAGCATGGTTCCAAAGATCATAATCAAGGCTTGTTTCAGGTCTCCTCCTCAGCAATAAATCCTATTAAATTATTACTTAAATTTATTTTTATTTGAGATTTTTGGCTAGCTCTTGTCTAAAACCATCACCAGGTGTCTCCAGTTCATTCTCTGGACATTTAGAAATATAACAAGCCAAGATCCTGCATGATCAAAAAAACCTCAGTCTTCTTTACGTATGCCTTTCCCAAAGGTTAACAGGCTTGAAATCAAGCCATTGCCTTCCTACTTCTTGCAGAGCTGAAAAGACATTTACATAACAAAGTATTGACACAAGTACTTGAACCAATCCATCAAGAACTGTCAAAACAAGGCAGTGGTTAGTAATGCTACTGTCTACTTTAAGCAACCGATATTACGAGCAGCAGAGCGCTCCATCAATGTTAGCTTTCAGGGAGAGTTTAGGGCAGTAGGAGGTGGTGCAAAATACATGTCCAAAGTTTACAGGAAACATGACTCTTTATGAATAGTTATGACAAGGACAAAAATTACTACCATCATTTAACAGAGCTGAAAAGTAACATTTTTGGTGGTGCATATCCAGAACAAGCAGCAACAGAACCGGGAGGTGGTGTGCGCTGAAGCACAGATGTCCTTAATCAAAGCAGAAGGTAACCAGCTGCCCACCTCTCAAAGTGCTTTCCACCACTGAAGAACAGTACTTCCACTTTTTATAGACTGAGACAGGTATTTTTCATCCAGGCCCATTTCACACAACCACATCAGTCATGCCTGCATTTATTGAACTTATTCCACTGAAAGAACAGCTGCCCATTTGGGGGGACAGGGCTTTTCTTCCTCATAACTCAGCTGCTACTGTTATGCATATGACTTCAGAAATCAGATTTCTACTCAGAAGTTCCTACAGGGGCTACCTCCCCACCTTACCTTCAATTTACCCTGCCCTCAGACCTGCATCCTGCCTCTCACCTGTGCGGTGGTGCAGGTGCTGATCTAGGTCTGCAAGCAGCAAGGATGGGGCTTCCCTGGAGTTACACTGTGGATCACCTTTAGCAATGACTATCTAGTCCAAAAAAAAGGTTAGAGCACTACAATAAGGAGTTCTGGCTTACATTAGGAAACTTTTTCACTGCTCCTGTCACACCCAGGTCTCTGGTTTCATTGATCTTTTCTCCATTCATTACACTTCCAGGAATTTCTCAAGCTTTATGTGGAGCGTGGCTCCACCCTGCCACAGGACAGAGCAGCACCCCTTTAGTTCCTTTGCAGTCCAACTTGAGACACCGCAAGGGTAGCGGGATTTTACAAGCTTATCATTAGATACTGAAAAAACATTTGCTAATAAGTGATTAAACAGATGTATTGTTCTGGGGTGTGAAGATTTTTTGGTTTTGTTTTTTATGAAAAAGACTATCTTCATCAGCAAACAAATACTTATCCATTTAAAATCTAAGATGTAGATGTAAAAACTTTAAGTCACTCTTACTGCAGTTGAAAATTACTGATCAGTAGTGTTGATTACCACTGCAGCTTTCCAAAAAGCTTTAAGATTAAGAGACATTCACTGCTTTTGTCAGGTGCCTCAAAAGGAAACCATGAGAAGAGACACACAATGAAAAACAGCAGGTAATACCATATGAGACTCCTTATTAAAAATATAAAATGCCTTTCACTCTTGCTTTTATTAAGTCTACTTTTCAAGCCAAATGAAAGTTAGGTGAGCCGATTATAATACAAGTCACGTCTAACTATTTCATTATCCGCGTCCTGCAGCACGATAGCCCACAGAATACCTTTTGAAAGCTCCAGAGTGACGGCAGCGGGTTGAATATAATGAACAGTGTTACAAATGGGGACACAAGACGACAGGTCTGGTGAAGAAGGAGTCTCCTGGAAACTGTATGGCTGTAATTACTGAGTGCTGGTGCTCTCTCAGTTGGCTTCGAACAAAGGTAACCGCCTTCAGCAAGTTATATTTCCTCAGCCAGCGAAAATGAAACCAGTCAGAGACACAAATATTTATGATACACAATACATAACCAAAGTCATTGTCTGCTTTTATTACCTTATTTTCGTTGCAGCTTTGAAGTCTCCCAGATCAACAGCACAGGAGAATTAAACAGTAAAGCACTGAATTATTTTTAAATTAGACTTCCAAAACTAGAAATGTTGAAGTCATATTTATAGGAAGATAAAATGCTCTTATTTTGGGCACTTTACTTGCATGTCACAGTTGTTTCTCAATAATTCATTCAGCTTGTTGATCAAGAATCTGTCAAGCAGAAGTCACTGAGACGAGACCTCTGCCTCCTTGCACGGGAGCTCCCCTCAACAAACACTGAGCAGGAAAAGTTTTGTGATAAAGAGAGCATTGGTGCAGATCACGTGGTGCTGTAGGAGATGGCAAGACTGAGAATGAAGCTCAGGCTAGTCCATGTTTTCTCACCTGTGACCTCCTAAATCTAAGAAATGGGCTCACTTGGACTTGTATTAGCCATACAGCAAAAAAAAAAATCTTTGGGAACAGCAGACAAACATGCCATAATTAGGTAAAAAAAAACAGCAAGGTGAGAAAGAATATTATCTCTGTTGAAGTTATTCCTCTGATAGTATCTGCTTGCCCCAACTTCTGCTTCCTTTTCTTTTACCTCTTTTTCCTGGAGAAATCATGAATTCTGAAGATGCATTTCCTAATGTGAGTGATAACCATTAGGTTGTATAAGAGAAAAGATGACTGGAGCTATTATATCATTATTCCTCATCTTGATATCGTACTCTTTCATGGCCAATTATTTAAGGAAAAAAAAACACAAAGCAAAAATAGAATAGGTTCACAGAGGTGCAACAAAATGTACTACAAGTTTGGAAAAACCTCTTTATAATGAGCAATTAAAAAGGAGAAAAAAGTTAACTAGTGAAGAGATGAATAAAAGATGACACAATATGACATAAAATATAATGAATGGAATGAGAGAGGTCAGCCAGGTGCACCTGTGCAGCTGTCTTTTCAATCTTTTAGAGGATTTTGTATCACACGGTGCTCCCAATGATATAAAAAGGGATCATACTTTAAAGTGGACAAAATGACATAAAATGAGCCTGCAGAAGTTACTGCAATAGCATTTGGGTTATATCTGGTAAATCCATAATTTCAGAGCAACAGATGTCATCTACCTGAACTTGTGCAAAACATTCGACCTGTCCCGCACAACATCCTGGTATCAAAATTGGAAAGTCATGGATTTGATGGATGACTGGATAAGGAGCTGACTGGATGGCTGCATTCAAAGGGTTGTGGTCAACAGCTCAATGTCCAATTGGTGGCCAGTGACTAGTGGTGTTCCTCAGGGGTCCGGTACTGGGACCAGTGCTGTTCAACATCTTTGTTGGAGACATGGACAGTGGGACAGAGTGCACCCTCAACAAGTTTGCCAATGATGCCAAACTCGGTGGTGCGATCGACGTGCTGGAGGGAAGAGATGCCATCCAGAGGGACCTGGACAGGCTTGAGAGGTGGGCTCATACAAATCGCATGAAGTTTAACCAAGCCAAGTGCAGGGTCCTGCATCTGGGATGTGGCAATCCCAGGCACAAATACAGGTTGGGCAGAGAATGGCTGGAAAGCAGCCCTGAGGAGAAAGACTTGGGGGTGT
>JAOQGH010000004.1:14620845-14697392 GCA_025769975.1 Gallinago jamesoni
CCCCCCCCCCCCCCCCCCGCGTTATAAAAGCAAGTAAAACCTGATTCGATTTTTCTTGCAAGCATAATTTCAACAAAGGAAAATGGGTCAGAACCCAAGGTCAACAGTAGAGATCTTTCTTGAGCCAGGCAGATTTGGTGGAGGTTTCTTTATATTCTTCCCTATCATGTGTTAGTTCTGACATGGAAAGTATTATTAGAGAGCACATCGATCTGCTGGTACAGAGAGCCTGATGTGTGATGGCAAGTATGTGAGAGAACTCCTGCTTGCCATTCTGGTGCCCTGAGAATGGAGTTGTGTTTATCTACAATTCTGCACACAACACCAAGGGATCCATGTGAGATAGTCACTTTTTCTGGACGCTATCAGCCAGCACAGAAATAGAGATAAAGCATATCTTATAACCAATATTTTGGCTTCAACAGTATTTTTCTCAGCCAACAGCATTTCATAAAACTAGAAATAGCATGTTCAAAACAGGTTCCTGGTCCTGTATAGCCTGCCAGGAAGGAAAAGGACATTAGAAGCTTATCAGATTTCTAGCATCTGAAGTTTTCTTCAGTCATGCATTCTCCCTTCTTTCCTCATTACTTCTTTCAACAATTGATAATTTGCAACTAGGCTAGCAGAAACAGGAAGAAGGGAGGGAGTGGAAGGTGTCCCCACATCTTTCGACATCAGTAGTTTTTCTATTCTGACAGTTCGGGAACATAACTAACAGCTTAGTAGACATCAGTCTTGATGAACAGTCATCACTGGGGACACATGAAAAACAGAGGGAAAGATATGAAGATCAGATGTACAACTTAGAGATTTGGGGGCTGGGAAGCCCAACACATCAGATATCTAACAAGATTCCACACTAGTGGTTCAATAAGGATGGTTGCAATGATTAATTCTTGCTTTACTGCTGTAGCACTGACATCTGCATCAAGTTAACCTCTCTGCCTCAGTTTTAACTTTTGCAAATTACAGATTATAGTTACCTACAAATGATGAGCTAGGGACTAGTTAATATTTTAAAAGGACCTAAGGCCTGAAAATGCAAAGAACTGCCACCAACTCTTGGGGAATACAAATGTTTCATATGACGCCCATAGATAATTCAATACTGTATGAAAAGAACCCACCCTGGTTTGTATGCGAGACATGCTAAAAAAAAAAAAAGAAACCTTTAAAGATAGAGACCAATTGTGAAAAAAGTATACACAGCAAGCTCAGAGCCCTACAAATGCTGTGGATTTATGAAAAGAACAACTATAACTAATATTATTCTAACTCCTGACAACCCTTAGTTAAGGCTTCACAAATAGATTCCACCTGGGAGGTTAAGTGCAGATTTACAGCAGATTTACGCCTCTACAATATCTTCCCACATACATGCTTTTACTGTCCAGTAAATGCAAGACAACTTATATCACATTCATTGTCAAGTTCATGTAAATTCAACCATATCTGAATCTCGTAACACTTAAAAACACATGCATCTGAGGTGATAACAACAGCAGGTCCTGTACGACACCAGCAAACAAATCCTGAAATTAAATTCAATACCACATAACGTAAGCCAATGCAAGATGATGTGAAAATGGCCTTACTGAAGGTCTATGCGTTGAACAGGCATTTAAATCTTATTATGCTTGATTATATTGCACTATTTGGGCACGTGTCTAGATAGCTATAAAGAAACTTTATGCCTAGTATTGCTAATTCCCCACACATAGCAGATGGCTTCACCATAGTGAAAATGTGTGTTTCAAAGTCAGACCCTATGTAGGGAAGGTAATGATGGAGTGATGGCACCCCATTTCAAACATACAGAGCTCAGAGGTTATGTTATGGGGGAGGGGGCAGAGCAGGAAAGCCACATGTAATACAAGCAGAGAATATAGCAGAGAACAAGTAGGGGATCCAGAAGCAAACCACTGTTGCTTTCTTTACCTTTGTCATGTAGAAGAGCAACTGCACAGAGCACAGCTAAGATGCGGGGCTCCAAACACTACAAAACAACTTAAAGTAATTTTATGTGCCTGGGGTATCAGGAAAGTGGAACGGCCAGATCCAGTCCTAAAGGAAAGCTCAGCAATCATAAGAAACAGCAACACCAACTCCATAATCCAATGAAGGGAATAATTACCTTTCTGAACACCTCAGACAGGCCAACTGCATCATATTCTGGATCCACTGGACCCCACTGCAGAAGCACTTTGTTTTGGAGGACACAGGGAATGTTTACTTCTAAGAAATTTCTCCATAGGGAAAGAATTTGGCAGCCTTTGTGTTTGAAAATAAAGAGGGTAAGTATACGCACTCAAGGCAAATTGGACTGTCTCTGTCACAACTCCCAGCAAGCATGAGCTTGTTTTACTTGATACAGACTTGATCATAAGCATCCTTGTGAGTCTGTCCCACTCTCCTCTGGATGCAACGCTCCTTTGGGGCCTGCCAGCAATCAGCAGAGGCAGCTGCCTTTTACAGATCACAAGCTGGGGAGCAAGGAAAGATGTTTTAGTACCCCATTATGCTATAACTCTTTAGGTTGGGCTTGGCAAACTTCTCACCAGCTCCTGTGAATTTATGCTCTTTGAGACCAGCATGAGTGAGGACAACAAGGCTCGGCATTTTATGTTTGATATCCAAAGTTCAAAAGGAATTAAATGAGCATGAGGTTTTGGGGGGAGGAGGGGCTTTTCCCCCAGGTATCTTCAAAGAGACTGGCAAAAGACAGCATTGTTTATTCCACCCCTGACTCCTGGCCTGGAGGAAGGCCTCTCATACAGAATTATCCCTGTACCATCCTCTAGCAGGGAGCAGGTCCGTACAGAGGCTGGGACTGGTTTCTAAGGCAGGGTTGAAGGAGGAGCCAGAACTGCCCCATGCAGTCAGAGACAGGCTGCAAGTGCTCAGCACTGCCCGTGAGCTCTCGCATGCCAGCGATCCCACAAAACCAACTAACAGGTTTCCTACTACTTGCAGAAGCTTAATAATATTTTGCTGTGATTAGATCCACATGGGATCTGTTTGAGACTTAAGATTTCTGCATTCCCTACTGGGGAGCTGAGTAACTGAGCCAAAGAGATAAGATTCACCAGGATCCACTCCTTGCTCTGCCAAAGGGGACACGGCCCGTACCAGTGTGTTCAGTTTCCCACAGCCCAAGGTAGCAGTCTCTTTCTGCCTTAGACCAAAAAACACACTGAAGATATGTCAAGATTTTCTGGAAAAAAAAGTTTTTCATAGAAAATGCCACATTCCCCAAGAAAGTTTCATTTCAATAAATTGTCACTTTCTGACATTTGTTTTGTTGAAAAATTCCCAACCCGTTCTGTGAATATAACATTAAGTCTGTTGTACAAAAATAAACATTTACAGAAAGCTAGATAATATAAATTTGGAAAAGTGTTAATTACAGCTAAACACATAAAACATATGTCTGTTACTAATGTATATTAAAAATACAGTTAAATATAGCAGTTTGTTTTCCATCACTACAGCAATGTAACAGCTCGTGTAAAATGAGATGTGAAAGGGCAACATCTTGAGACAGCACATTAATATTTACTCTGGTCACTTTACTGGCATTCTATGGATGTCATATGTACTGAAGACAAAACATCACTGCTTTTCATGGACATTTGACACGTAAAGTGCAACTATCAAATCTACCTCCTTTATGAAGGGCAACAAATCCTGAATCAAAGGTATTTCCTCTTAGAGCTGCTGTGGCTCAACAGTAAGCCAGCCTGAAAACACTTTCGTAGCAATTTATGGCAATTTATAGCAATGTATGATTATACATACAGCTTCTATCATCTTGGAAGATTTCTTTAGTGTCTACAGAGTCCAATGCTAGTAGTTCACCAGAAGGTAAGGAAACTGTCCCCTGGAGTTAAGAGAGGAAAATAAGTATATAATACAAATAGAGTGGTTATTATCAGCTTTAAAGTGAAGGATACCACAGAAATGGGCCAAACAACCTTTTCCTGTACGTGTCATTCATTTTTGAACAGTAGCCAAACTCCTCATGCAGATGGGTAAAAGATGATGAATTGTCCATGCTCTAATCTGGAGTCTATTCCCAAAAGACGACCAGCCCATGGCACCATTAGCATTGCTACAACCAGGGAACAGATCTGTCTGGAGCCAGCCACCACAAGCCCATGCAAGCACATGTGTGGCTACCTCATTACAGACTCCCCTGGCCAGGCTGACTGCAGCCCAGGCAAAGACATATTTTTATACCAGTGACCAAGCGTATTGGATCTACTCACAAGAGAGTGGCTGCCAGCAGGAATCAAGCCCAGGACTTTCAGTTACAGCAGCACAAGTCGCTACCACCAAAACCAAAATAAAAACCCATGAAGAACAACAAGAAAAAACCCCACCCTACCACCACCCCCCCAAAAAAAAAAAGAAACGCCCACAAAAAACCCAGCATACAACCACCCACAACCCACAGATACACCTGATCTATTTTCCAGCAAAACAGAAATGACTACACCAAAAACCTCAGATGAATAACAGCAGAATAAAGACCCTAAAGCCACAGACATTCTGGTCACATTTGCACTAACCTGAGCATCTCATCGGTATCCTTCAAGGTGGAGTTTGCCCTTTTCCCATCAAATGCTTAGTTAAAATTTAGAAGCAATCAATAAGCCTTCCAGAGCAGATACCATTTTGTGCATGTGTCAAGAGTTTCCTAAATCATTTGTATACTACACTAGGGTTTCTCTCCTCCCCCTGCCCAGGGGCTAAGACCTCATTACACTAAAAGGAATTAAGAAAAGCTGAAAGTGTTCAGAACATGGGGTGGGCTGTTTCTATCATAATAATGACTTCTACCTATATAGGTATAACAGAGCTGGTTATAAATCTAGAACAGATACACATACAAGAATGTTAAATTCACTTTATTGCATTTGACTTTCTCAACCTGTGGCTACTGAATTTCTTTGATAATACTACAGACAAAATTTGAAAATAGCAGTAGAAAAATATTTGTTCCTGTACAAAAAAAGTAAGATTTAATACTGCAGAAGAAAACCTCATTGAAGTTTTAGCACATTTTGCCCTTGCTGAATAGTCTTGGCTTCAGCAGCTGCTACATGAATTGTAACTGTCACTACAGTGAATAAATAAGTAAGTAGTGCTATAATGCAGCTGCCCCCAATAACAGCATTAGTATAAAGCCTTTAGTGGTAACCACAGATCAAAACAGAAATGTATTCTGACTTTATAAAGATGTGCTTTCATGATATCGAACATCTCAGTGCATGGCCTATAAAGCCTATGCACCAGAGCTTATCATTGACTTTTCCTCCTCCTTCAGAGAGGGTGACCTTGCCCACAGCTGATTTTGGCTTCCTCCCTATAAGATGCTTCTAAGAAGAAACATAAAATATTCAGGTCCTCTCCACCTCCAGCCCGCTCCTTCAGTACTAAAAAGTTCCTCTCGTCTCTCCCCACAGTCAGCGCTACCACAAACCCTCTTTCTTTCCCCTTTCATGTGTTGTAACGCAACCCCCACCCTCCACAAGCAAAACATGGGTGTTGGAGCAACGCCCGTGGGAAGAGGGACACGGTAACATCAACCCCCTCATTTATGCCGGGCTGCAGATTTCATCAGAATACTGATTCCAAGAGGAAAAAACATCCTGTCCGTTTTACTAGGAAACTTCAAGAGCAGCAGACTCACACAGATGGGCAACAGTGGAACAAACAGATTTTTGGCAGCATGAAAAAACACCAGTTGCTGACAAACTGTTTTATTACAGTTTTAAGTTGAATAGCTTGTATCTATTTTAATTTTATTTTTAATTCTCCTGCAGAATCACAGTTAAATATAATCACAACTCTTCAAGCCAAGTGATTTCCTTAGAAGACAAGCTCTTTTCACAGAAATGAAAGATGATTCTTTTATAAGGTCACCCTTGGTAAGCTTGCACAGAGAGAGATGAAAACATTAACAAGGATCTGCTCTGCATTCGAGAGAAAAATAATATTTAAAAGAAGAAAAAAAAGAAATCAGACAAGCAAGAGCCGGGTGGGAAGTCTTAATATCTACCCATTCAGCATTTCTGAAAACAAATCAATTTAGTCATCTGCAAGTTTGGCCATAAGCTCCCTGCAGGAATTAGAGTTCATGCATACACAAGCCCCAAAGAGTTTTGTTCAAAGTATAATCATCTGGCATAAAAATATCACCAGTTTTATTGTATATGCTAACTCAAGTAATGAAATAACATCACATTTTTGAAAAGGTGAAAGAACCAAGTAGCACCAGCAAGGTGACAGAAATCACTTTAAAGTGTTCAATTTAGCAGTTATTCAATATATTCACACAAAGAGCGGGAAAAAAATATCTAAGGTGGTTATGAAGGAAGGTGTGTGAGTATACAGAAGTTTACATGTTAAAGACAGGAGTAGGACTATAGTATCAAATACTAAATTCATATGAACTCATTAGGATTTTCTCCTTTCCCCACTGCAAGGATGCTGACCAAAAAAAAGTATAGAATAAAGAAGAACCAGGTTTTCCGAAAGGAACTGTTTAATTTTATTGTTTGTTTTCTGACATTGCTGGTTTCTGTCCCTCCATCTCACATTATAATTTCATTTTTATGCAGGAGTGTGACAAGCACATCTTTTAAAGTACTTGATTTGCTTGTAACCTCATACTACTTCTGTTTCAGTGTTTCCTTTGTCTTACTTTGTAGTCTACAAAGATGATGAGAAACCTAAAGAGACACAGTCAGCTCCCTCAAAAGCTTTAGAATGTATGGAAACAGTTCATTTGCCTCACAAAGCATCTTTTTCCTCTGCAACTGTCTTTCAGTTTCATTTATCCCTAGTGAGTCATGTTCTTTTTTTAAAGAACACTTGTTAATTATTAAGTGTAGAATAAGCTGCTGCTAACATCCATATCTGATTATTTGATCTGAGCTCAAGCTAGGCAAGTCAGCAAATGGTTTATGCACCACAGCTACTAACAAGGTGGTCAAAACTACCCTCAACTTCAGGAGCCAGCTCCCTCAAAGGATGGTCCACCATCACACCTGATGCCCGAGTGGCTCTCGGGTAGCTCTTCAAAACAGTAAACAAACAAGCCAAACCTGTTTCTCAAAAAGCCTACACGCAGGTGAGGTCAGGAAACAGAATGGAAGGAAATAAAGCCAGGGTATCACTGCTGAATGGCATTTTCCTCCTCAGCTGACACAAAAATCAAGAGAGAATCTTTTTGCTGTACATCAATCACTACAGGACTTTGTAGTGCTACAGGAGGCGTTAACACCAGCAGGGCTTTCCCATCACATACTCTTATTCCCTACCCACGAGTAATTACGTAGTGTGGTATCTCTGAAACATTCTCTTAAAGGACTAAGGCATCTGTGTGATTACATCCAAATAAAACTCTGTTGTTTAGAGTTTTAAGGAGAAAATTGATAATCATAAACACCCAGTGACATTCAGAAAGCCCTCAGATCAGATTCTGAACTAGTATGGGGCCACGGTTTATCTCCGAGGCATTTAATTAAGAGAGAGTGGCATGCACCAGAAAAGCAGCCCAAAATTCTGTAAATGACTACAGTAATTAACCAGGGACATACTTACACCGCTAGTAGCACATAGGCTTGAGTGGTAACCAAAGCCGCTCAGCAGAAGTTGCAAGACAGAGAGCAGTGTTGATTTTCCTGCTGTACCTTTGTTTACTATGTAAGTTAGAATAATCTTCTCTTCCACTTTTAATGTGCATTTTATAGTCATTTTACACATCCGCCAGTCACCAAAATCTGTGCCAATTAGTGCATTTATATCAACTTCTGACTAATTCATAATTGACATTACATAATTAAAATAATTCTGAAATCCTGAGCTACAAGTACATTATTTACACTCTATAGGTAAACCATGACCATAAGGACAGACCACCTTGCTTTAACCTCTTCCATGTATACATTATGATACTGCTGCAAACAGCAGTCATCTTCTACACACAGGTTTGGATCGGCAGGTGAAGCGGAGAGACCCTGTGGTGGTGACCACTAAGGAATACACAATATTCCCACCAGGAATACAGACCCTCTGGGCCAACTGGGAGATCATACAGGCAACAAAGCACAAACACAGGCATACTGCTTGCTTAAAACAGGAACATGGAGTTCATGATCTTAATTCAGCAGCTACTGCCTACCCAGGGCACTGAAGGGGGCCAGAGGAAGAAGCAGCTCAACACACAGCGGGTGCTTCTCCAGCCCAGGTGAGGAGCCCTGGCACGGATCTCACTCTTGTTAAACATTGGAGATTTTAGGAGGTAAAACAAGGCCTCCAACTGCTGGATTTTAAGCATCCTTTTTAAGGGCTGGAAAATCTGGATTTTCTCCTCAATGAAATGACTCTGCAAACTCTTACTATTAAAAGAAACGTAGCCCCCCTCCCCCAAAAAACACACACATACAAAAGGCACACGAAAAAAAACAAACCACAGGACAGATAGAACACGAGAGAGGGAAACAGGGACAAACAGCAATTTTTCCACTTAGGCACAGGCTAGAAATGAATTAATTACATTCAAACTTTTTTTTTAAGTAAACAAAAGAAGTCCAGCTCATGCCAGACACCAAATCAAAAACTTCAGACTCAACCATTAAACAGCATCATAAGAAATAAAAGTAAGTTATAGGTTTGCCCTTTACACCTGTGTAATGAAATTTACACATTTTATATCATTATACAATACACTTGTGTGAGTCAGCAACCATGCCACAGATGGGTCTTGGACCGTGATTCCAACCCACAACTGTAAGAAACACCTCACCTCCTCTCTGCTTAGCTTTAAAGACTGTAGTCCCCTGGCTGAAGCCAGAGGAAAGCCAGCACCTACCAGCCCACCGTCACTAAGCACCACTAGGGAAAGCCACACCTAGACAAGGAATGCTGCATTTCCACCATGTTTTCCTTTCCTCAGCCATTTTTCCCTCCTCAGTCTCTGCTCCATTGGTTGAAAGGCACCAGTACCTAAACTAGAATTTAATTTTAATCCCATTATGTTTTCGATTTGTCCTCTCTAAAACAGGTCTTAAATCAGAAAGACGAAAGCAAAAGTAAATCACTTCCCTGCATGGTAAGCAACCCAGCAGTGCACAGGAGGTACGGAGCCAGCTCTGCCATTCCAAGGCTGAAGGAGGAAAATTAAAAGCTCCAAATATCAGGGAAAAGCCAGTCTCCTATATCCATTTTTAAGCAAGCAGCCTGATTTTCCAGAACAGCTGAGCTTGCAACTCTTATGGTTGTGAAGAGGTAGCATTATACACTCCGGCCACACGCCGAGGAGCTCAGTTTCATGCTACTATTTTTGAAAGTTGTACTATAGATCTGCTTATTTTGACTCTTTATTTGGCTTTTACCACTGTCATCATTACCATGTTCCAAGAACTTCCAGATGTATGTATTAACAGCACTGGCAGCTTTTCTAGAGTAAAACAAATCTCATCTTTGAGTTGTGCTTGGCAACATCTAACTTTTACGAGTGTACCTCTACAGTGCCTGTCACAAAGACAGAAAGCCACCTTGGGCCCAAACTCTCCATTCCCCCAGAGAGAATTATAGATATGAAAAAAGAAAATCAAAAGGCTTTGCAATTCCTCTGTGGCACACTGAGCCTGTAAAACTAAACCCATTTTATTTCATCATATTCAAATCCCCACAGTTCCAGTGAAATTTAATTATACCTTCACTTTGCATAATTAAACAGTCATTGCATGGCTTTCTAAAGCATATAAAATGACTGATGAGCGTAGTGGTAAAACTTTCAAAAGTACTAAGTGGTTTGGAGGCTACAGGTATGTCTAGACAGCAGCTAACTTGCATAAAAGAAGCACTATTTTGTTTGCCCAGCGGGATTAAGTAGCTCTCCACGTATGCCATGGTTTTGCAGCTCAACTATTTCTGGTATTTTATCTACCCAATTTACAGCTAGATCAAGTAATTGCATCATGTAGAACAGATATATCCAAAATCCTGCTGATTATCAGATGGGACTCAATATCTTAGCCACAAAGGAGCTTTTGAAAGGTTCATAGTTTGGTGGAGCGGTAGCTACAGTCATCAACTGAGCACCCTCAGCACTGGTTCATTCTGGTACATTAATTGAGTGAGAAACGACATTTTTTCCTCCCTCTGCATTAAAAATACTCATATTACGTGAAGATTTCTATCTTATTTTGTGTATGCCCCAAAGGGCTTTTTTGACCAATTTCACCATGTTTTGGTAAGTTTCTTCTTCATATTTATCGTTCTGGTATCCAAGTCAGCTGTCCTTAATTCATTTCTATTTGAGAAGCAGTGCTAATGAGCTGTGGTATCTCTGATGACAGAATAGAGTAGGAAAACTTTTTCTAACTTTTTTCCTCTTGGAAAATTGGTATTTTGTAAGCATCTAGAATAGGATTCAAACATATAATCTGAAGCAGTATGTCTCATTTTGATTTCTCTCTCATTCCCTTGTCTTTTCAAAAAGATTGCCTTCGCTGATAGAATGGTTTCTGAAGCTAAAGAATGCATCTTACAGAAGCCTTTCTTTATACAGCAGCACAGGTGATAGGGGCTTTTCAGTCAACACATTGAGCACAGAAGGTAATTAACAATAGCCTGCTTTGAGAACATATTTTGTTTCACATGCTAGGTGAAGAGTAATGTCTTTTTTACCATTCTTCTCAGAAATTCTAGAGAAACCCTTCACTATGCCCACATAGGTGCTACTACTTTATATGTAGTATTACTCAGATAAAGTGACCAAGGATAACACAAGGTGATTTGATTATAGCAAACATTTTACTTTTCTTTTTAATTCAGTCTTGTTTTAACAAGTCTGTAGATCATAACTTGAGATAGCATTTCTATGCACAATACATAACCTATGAACGTACCTTGTAAGAAAACCTGAAAAAAAAACAATAGCCAGGAGTCCTGTCTGAAAAATACATCATGCTGTTTTTCAAGTAGCAAAACAGGTGTTTTAACTTTCTTTACAGGTTTGTATTCAAGTGCAATCCTAATTCAGAATGGTAAAGAATAAAAGGAAACCAACACAGGCAGAGTAATATATACCATAGCAAGATGTGAAAGTATAAAAAATATAAGCATATGGCATATATGTGAAAGTGCTTAGATTATCAGGCAGAAGTCAAATGAGAACAGCATTCCCTGTTTTAGTCTCCAGTAAGATGGACGGTCTTCTCATATTTTTTAGAAAGGTTAGAATAGTCCTTTTTCTTGACAGACTATTACCACACTCCCTAGATGAAACATTTTTTACTCAACTTCTATTACTCAGTTTCTAAAAATGCACCTTAGCCTGGCTCGCTGTCTGGCAACTGTGCAGAGCACACAGACCTGATTACAGCAATTCTGTGATTTAGCATTTCCAGAGATCCACATGGAGCTGATAGATGTGTGTAGGGAAAGGCCACCTAAAGTTTATAGTGTATACATGGATGGAATAACAATACAGAAAAGATTTTGGCTGAGGAAAAACAACCTTGAAAGTCCACCAGATTGACTAAACTAAAAATGAAATAGGTAAGGTTAACGAGAGACTGACAGAGAAGCAAGGGAAAAGAGTTTTGGGCAGGGAAGAATAGAAAGCAGAAGCAGAACATTACAAAAAACAAACAAACAAATTAAAAAAAAAAAAACCACCCTGAAAGTCAGACCATCAGGTCTGGGCCACAGCACAGTAATAGAGACTGCTTCTGTTCTCACACTGGGCCTGGCCACATTTTGGTAAGGGGATACCAGAAGGCAACACAAGCAAAAGTGGAAATTGCTGGAAAACATTTGTCCAACAGACAACTGATATACACAAATATAAAACTGAATTAAGAAAAAGAAGCAACTTACTTTTTCTTAGAAGATCTAGCCTGAGGAGCTGCAGCACTGAAAACACCTTGTGACCTTTGCAGATCTATTTAGCTGAGGGATCCCTAAATTGTTCTTCTGACATCTGGATCCAATAAGACCTTCAGTTGGGACTGATGCCCCCAAGCACAAGGCTGCGGTGGTTTAACAGGATCATCACATCCACCTGCTCACTGCAACCCCTCTGCTGCTGGCTGGCAGCTCTGCAAGAGAGTCAGAGGAAAGTTCACATGCCACCATCTTAGCTGCCTCACCTCAAATTCAGTGTTTTAATGCAAATTTACCTTTGACATCAATTTGAGCTATACCAGACCTCAATGGACTGGCTGAGGCACAAGTGTATTTTTCTTCTGTACAGGGAGCAAGCCACCAGAGACACAAATGCCTTAAACTGCTCCTGGAAAACTTGCCACCACCAAGGTGTCAGAGGTGTCATGTGCATGGGAATAGATCAAGTGTTCTGAGGAGAACATCACAGCACCAAGATTCTTCTCACCCTCCTGCTTTACATTATGTCCTCCATGACGGCGATATTCCAGCAGGCATGGGGAGGTGGCTCCCTAGTCATGCCCAGCACATGATATCCTACTTGCATTCTCTAACTTGGCTATACGATACACAATATTGTAAACTACAAAAGCACTTGTCATGCAGCTTCCTTTTCCTCAAGCATGATGACAGCTTGGGCAGGTGGGAAAAAAATGGTGAGGGGGCAATTCAGTTACCTGCTCTAGCACTTTAAGCCTAACTCTTGGAAACAAAGCTGTAGCACCACTGCAAGTGTCATCACTATAAAACCAGCAACGAACACAAAGGATTTAAAAAACAATCCTCACTTACAAATGCACATTGATTTTCAATAAAGCTATTTGCACATTTTTTTTGCTTGGATTCCAGGCTGACTGTCACCTCCGATTTACAATCAAGATATCTCTATATAATATTATTACTATTACTATTTTGTAAGCCTTTATTTTTTTAAGCATTTCTACTACCAACAGTGAAAATAATACGAAAGCAAAAAAAAAAAAAAGAGAAGAACGCCATTTGATTTTTTTTTCTTTTCTAGTAGAATTGCCTGAAAAGCTGAAAGAACACATAACCTAACTGGATAAAGAGGCATTTGTTTTGAAACAGCAACACAGATCATATTGGCTTTTCACCAGCAGTGTTGCTAACAGACCGACCCCAGGAAATAAAGAATGGACAGCTCTGGGAAAGCTTTTCATGATTCACATTCTAGGTGAGTAGCAATTTTTTTCTTCCTCTCTGGGCACCTTTCCACTACAAAATATCCACATACTACAAGGCTGTCATGCAAGAGCAAGAGGTCATGTGAAGAAATTAAAGTAATACAACTGGCTGATATAGGTCAACCTGGTGATAGCAGACCTTCTGATTCAGAATTGCCTTAATTCGCCTAACAAGTAGCACAGGCCCTGAAAGAGCAATCGGAGTAAAAAATCTATGAATAGAAACAGGGCAAGGAAGTAAAGAGCACCTGTTTGGTGATGTTGGGCACTTCACACACACACACTCTTGGCAATACAAAAGGAGGAAACCTTAGAACAACACCTTGTCTGTATTTCATCCAGATATAGTACCTATGGGATCTGATTTCGCTTTCCAAATAGGTGTAACTACAGCTGCTTCACTTGCAAGATGTCTCCTTAGCGCCATTGATGAATAGCCCTACATTTATCACCCGGGGACGCTGATCAGAAGGGAGTTTGATTTCAGTAAAAGTGCCTGAAACCATGAAATGCCACAGACAACGACAGTCTCACCTGGGAGTACTGACGCCGTTGCTATGACTCCTAAATAGGTTTCAGACCCTGTCAAAACAAAAAATGAGGAAGTTATTGGAATGGGGGTTTGGATTGGATTGGATTGGATTGGATTGGATTGCACAGAGAGGTTTTATACACTGGAGGCAGGTCCTGTTTCAAGCCCATCCTCTTCTTGAGCTGCATGGGTCCCCGGCTCTTTGCCAGGAGCCTCCCAACAAGGGCTGTGGGCCTGCCTGGCCTGCTTTAGGGCCAGGAATCTGGTACAGTCATCAATTCCACATTTCACTCATTAGTATCAATATTTAATATTAAATATTTAGCGTCAATATTTAACACAGATAAATGAGATGACCCAGATATAATTATAGACTTCTTAGCCCAACATGAAACCAGGAGAAAATAATGAAGCAGCTGAAACAGGATGCAGCTAAAAAAAGCAATTAAATGTGTGATGTCAAAAAACATGGTTTTATGGAAAAAAAAATAGATCTTTCCAATCATTTGTTACTTTTCTTAAGAAAAACACAAATTTGAGTGAGAGGGGTCATATATTTAACCTTTTGTAGGATATTTGATGTGTTAGTCCTGATAAAGGAGATCAAATGATACAAGATCTACATGCTAAACACTTAATGTATTAAAAATTGGCGGTCAGGTTTCAGCTTAGCAATTTGAAGTAACTAATTGTAGTCAAAAAATCAACACAGAGCAGATGTACTTGTAGGCAGGATCCCAAGGATTTTCTTTTTGGACCCACGCTGCTGGCATTTCTCCTAGGGACCTGAAAGAAAATAGAGACTCCACAGTAAAGAAGGTTGTACAGCAGATTAGGGAGGTTGTAAGTAACAGAAACACATCCCTCATACAGAGCACTTAAGAAGTGACATGCATTTCAATACAACTAAATGTACATGTCAAAAGCCACAGACAGTCTAAAAACAAAGAGTGAAAGTCAAAGTTAAATAATTAATTAAAAAAAAAAAATTAAAACACATTTCTCAAGGCATGGGTTCCTGCACTCACCTTTGCATTGGAGCTAGTGATCATGCAACACGGGGCCGTTGTCTTTGCAGAATTACTTTTCTTTTGTAAATTCTGGAGGGTTTAAATAAACGCACAGAAAAAAAGTTTCCAGACATTATGCGGTGGTCCCAAGTCTCCAGCTAGCTAACGTAAGGCCAGGGAGGGGGCAGGAAGGGGAACAAGAGAAATCTCCCAGGAGATGCAGAGCAGATAAAAGGGAATTTTACTTGTTCCAGAAAGTGTCTTACTGGTGGCCCTGGATTTCTCATTGCTTCTGATGGAAAAGTTGTGGGTGCCAATGTTCCCACATGTTGTCTCATCATTTTTGACCAGCGAGCTCAAAGTAAGAAATGACAGGTTGCAGCCTGGACCCAGAAAGTATCCTTTCTCAGGACAGCATCTCAGCACACGTTAAAAGTATACTTCTGAACTTAACGTGTAGCTAAGTGCATGCTACCTGCCACTGATTTTTGTGCTTAAGAATGATGGCTTCAAGTACGTGCTTAAATCAGTCAGAATCCTTCACTTCTTGGCTGAGCAATTAGTGTCAAGTCAAGGAAGGGGAGCATATTTTTGTTGTGTGAACATATGCCCAGAGAGAGTCAGACTCATCCCAAAAATTGTCAAATATGGTCCTGAACCTTGCCTGAGGGTAACTTTCAAGTTGTGTCATCTTGGCCCAGATTCGAAGGAGTAACTTTGGGCAGACAGGCAGAAGTAACCTGCCAGCCCCGAGAGCCATCCATTATGTCCTCCCTGACACAGAAGGAAGCGGGTTACTTTTGGTTCAGACAGCCTGGCAAAAACCTACTCCCTACTCATACAAAGTGAGCCATTATTCAAGGCTTGTTTTGAAAGGCTGGTGTTTTTTTTTTTCCTAATGGTTAAATAACTATTTGGTTTTGCGTTGTTATCAATCATTGAGGCAAACAACCAGTGATAACTGAAAAAATTGGATGTGTTCAGAAAGGAAGTATACCTGGGGAGCGGGCTATAAACATCCTTCAAAAAAAAGCATCCTCTATAGAAAGCTGGTTTTTATTTTTTCCAAACATATATCCCAGGAACAATGGCACTATGTGAATAAACATTTTAACTGCTTTAATTAAGGCCATACAGCTAAGCCATCACATCCAGCTAAGCTAATGTGACTTCTGCTGAACAATAATGGTAAAAGTAATATTCCCTGAAACTTGGGGAAGGGAGAGTTTTGCAAACTATTTATCTTCTAGCCTGTCCACCACGACACTTGTGCGAAAGCAAGTTTGTAGTCTCTTTCATACCAAAACTCACTGAGCTACAAAATGTAAGACTAGAAATACCCAGTCATCAATCCCGGCTAGAGCATCACTTTAGAAGACATCCAATAAAAATTTTATTTGTTTTAAAATTTGAAGTCTGATATCACCATTCTCTCCCCTCCTTTTCAAGGCATACAGTAAGTCCCACTGGTTTCAGAAGGAACTGCTTCTATCACAGCAGTTGAAACTTTCGCAAAAATACTTAATTAAGGGTAAAGAGATGACAGTGCTCTAGATTTTAGTGTTTGCAGGCAGAGAGCAATGCCTTGTGTTTTAAGAAAAACAACAATGGAAGAATAATCTTGTAAAGGGTATTTTAGATCAAAGGACCTGAAAATATTTATGAGTATAAAAGACAAAATCCACAAGAGCATGAGCAGAATTGTCCAACACAGACAAAAACACCACCGTGAAAACATCCCTGATAGGCATGGGCAGCGTGTCCTGGAGCCTTCCAACAAAATATTTGTTTACTTTAGAGAGAATCCAGCCTGGAGACCCTCTCACCTCTGGTGAGCCCCAGCACTGCAAAGCTGAGGGGCCAAGACCAAGCTTAGAATTTGGACATTAAATAAAAGCATAACAATTTTTTAAGTGTCATGAAAATAGTTTCCAGAAGGATTTAAAAATGCCTTCCTGGTGTCTTCTTCCCAGCATCAGCAGAGCACTGGAGCATAAAGAGTACATCAGCCTAGTAGCCTCTGGACTAATTCCAAGACTACACAGGAGATACGATATTATATACATTTGAGGGTCCTGACCAGAGGGTTAATTCTGAACTCAAGTAGCCTGCAAAGAGAGACAAGGAGGGAAAATTACTTCTTTCATTTCTTACAGAGATGCATTCAACAAAGCTGTGGATTTCATAACTGACTTGTTTATGCACATCTACCTTCTTAATTCTAATTTTTATGCTTAAACTAATTATACTTACATTGATTATACTTCTTTAGTATCTGGCTTTGTCACAGAGACATGCAAATTGCCTTCTCCTTTCAACACTGGGAAATTTTGGTAGGTAACTCCCATTGAAGGTATTTTGTACCCTTACCCCATAAAAATACCAAAAACTTTGAAAGAATAAATTCCCCAGATATCCTCTGGAGGTAATACCTCTGTCCTCAAAACAATAATAACCAGAAAAAAATGTCTCTCTTAAGCTGATCTTAAGATGGAGAAAATGTGAAGCATGGAGAAAATGAAATTATAAATCTCAGCAGCTTCTAAGGGACATAAAATTGAGGGGGGATTCTCCTGACTGGAGCCCCCTTGGGCAGGTCTGTGCTGGCTCAAGGTGCTCTGTGTGCACAGTAAATCCTATTTCATGCCCTGTGGCTGCAGAGCTGGGACCTGGGGTTTCTGCCATGGGAACTGGGAAGAAGAGGACTGGAGATGGAGAGTGAGAGGACAGCCTCGGAAACTGGGCTTACTGCTCTCACACCACAGAGGGATGAAAGGGCTTGGGGACAGGCACCACGATGTCCCTGCCCTCAGCCACCCCTTTCCACAGGCAAAGGAAGCAAAAGGCCATAGGAGGAAAAGAGCTGCCCAAGGCAATGCCTTTTTTTTGTCTATACTGAGGATGAAAGTCTGGCAGACATCCCTGCACGTGCATACACTGAGCTGCAAGAGGAACTGGGTCCTGTAGAGTCACCGACTGCACAGGTTCCTCCTGGATGTGACCCTACCCTCACCCCCAGCAAACGCCGAAGAGAGAGAGTGAGCCCGTACCCTTGGGTCTACTTCAGCATGCAGCATCCACTCCAGAACACTCCATACCACCACACCATTTGAGGGGATTCAAATATTCATGCAGCTGGCCCAGAGGAGCTCCACCAGCCTACAGCATCACAGTTCTCTGTGCTCAGGTGCCCTACTCTCAGGTTAGCTCAGGCAGGTTTACATGAGTGACAGCTGCACCTTTGAACTTCAGCACAGGCATAAGAAATTCACTGAGGAGACCTGCCCGGCCAATGCACCCCGCTGCTGCTGGCGACATTGCCGGGACATCTCTCTCTGCAGCACATGCATCCCGGGAGAGATGCCTTTGTCCCCCTTCTCTCTGACCTGAATCTCTCATGTCACACATCCTGGGGCACAGCAGACAAACCTGGCCAGATGTTTCAATTTCCTCATATTCACAGCTTTGATTTCATTAGACTAGACAGGATTTCTCCACTGGCACCACCCAGGGGTAATGTGAAATGAGTTATGAACATTATCCACTCTGCAGTGTACATATCTGATGCTGAGAAAGCCTTAATAGGGTCAAGTGGAATTTCATGCTTGAGGAATCTCATATGCTTGGACACAACCCAACATTGGAAAGTGAGTTGGCTGTGTCTCTATACAAAGGCTTTGGAGATGTAGTTCCTGGTAGAAAGCAACCTCTGGTTGAGGAAGCTCGGCATGATCTGTGCTGAAAAGGAGTGCTGCATAGGGAGGCAGCTTTCTGCCATTTACATTATAAACCATTTGGTGCATTAAATGACTCTTATTCTTTTTGAAAGACTGATTCTAGCAGCCTAGTACAGGTGTTGAGTTCTGTTTATTGAAGTGGATAAGCTGATCTACAAAGGAAAGAAAACAATATGAAGTTTAGGTTTCGAGCAAGTGGTAACCATGACTCAGCTTTTCGCATGATCTCAACATCTCAGATACTTAACGGAGACTAGAGGATACAGCGTCTCTTCCTAAATCAAAAGCTGACATTTTTGATAAAATCCTGTAAATTGTTCAGTGAGTAACAGCATCAGTGAAACCTCACTCCTGTGCGCATCTCTTCCCAAGATGAGTGCCCGCAGGTGGCTCCGGTGTCTGATCTGGTTTAACAGAGCGGTGCCCTCAGTGGTGCATGGAGAGGATTTTCAGACGCCCTGTTTAAGCACATAAGGACTTGATGCCTTTGACATCTCCACCCTCAGTCAAACCAGACCGTCACTGACTGAACCCAGGGGGTCCAGAAGTCACAGGGACAGGGGAAAGGGAGAACAGTCAGACAGAAAGAGCAATAATGTCTCATTTTGTTGAGAAATCAGGCTAAAAATCATTAGCTAATTAAGATGATCGTTTTTGCAGTTGAAGCACAGTATGTTTGTATTGATTGCTGTATGCATAATCAATAATAATACTTTGCGTTGCTGTGGTGCTTTTTGCATGCAATGATTTAATCACTGACCAAGCAGCACTGAGGAGGAAAATCTGATGCCTGCACAATTTCTACATAACAAGGGAGACTTGTCTGACAAAGCCTGGATCGGGAGGAGTTAACATATCGTACACACTTATCACAAAAAGAATGGGTAATTCTCTTAAGATAAAACATATTTATTTTCTTTTAGGCACAATAGCTCTACTCAATATGCACTCCTTTACATCTGCATGCCAAAGATTTGATCCAAGTCCACTCCATCAGCTACGCTTATTAACTTTGCTTTGTGTAAATTTGTGGATTTAATAACAGAGGAACTCTGGGAGCCGAGTGTCCAGCAATCCATTTACTGCTGGCAGAGGCCGGTTACCGCATGCTTCAAAGGAAAGTACAAGAAGCCCTTCCTAGACTTATTGGGAATAGCCTGTTCAGAGAAAAAGCCCTAATTAGTCAGAAGATGGCTTGTACCCTGAAGCACAGGAGACATTCAAAGGTAATTAAATATAAAGAAAATTAGCATGTAGTTCATGAACCACACAAGCAGGACGAAACTGTGCCTGGTAGCACTGAAGCGAACTATTCTGGTCGCGCAGAAATTAATACTTTTGTTATTAATGTGACCTTTTCCTCAGCCCCAATTTAAGTGTGCAAGAAAAGAAGAAGTAAGGATGAGAATTCAGAAGCAACTGCAAGAGATGCCGAGACTCACCAGCGACAAACACAGTGTGAGGGGGAAGCAGAAATGGCAACTGCTGCTGGGTCCTCACCAGGCAGCCGGTGGGGCCGGACACAGGGCACCGTCTCTGTACCTGCTCCAGCCCAAAGCCCTGTGGGAAACATGCCAAACAGCACACCAGATGGTTTCCACTTTGAAGAAAAAGGTGGAAAGGTCTTAAAACATATGCTGAATTTAATCTGGGGGTAAAAAAAAAAAAAAAAAAAAGAAAAAAAAAAAGAGAAAAAAAAAAGAAAGAAAAACAAACCAAACCAAAAAATCAAAACCAAATACCAAATTAATGCATTATGGAGAAGGCCATCCTCTAGGAAACACGCCTGACAGGCTGTATGGGTGCAGGGAAGGGCAAGGAGAGATGCGGAGAAATGTAGTTGAAATCTGAATTTCCTATTGTACTCCAGTAACATCCTACTCAGAAGCTAGGATGAAGAGACTTACAAAGAGCCAAAGACATGCAGGAGCCTGACAAGCAAATTAAAAGTAAGCACTGAAAGGATGAGAGACAGGTAAAATGATCTTGACAGTATAATACGAGAGGTAAAGTGTGTGTGATACAGATTATGAGAATAACAATCAAGTTATTCTCATAATGCACTTGAGTTGCATCTCAAGTGCAAATACGTACTTCTCCCCACCAAACCACACGTATGAGGAATTTAGAGAGGAGCATCAGTGCCTACAAAATTCAGTGAAGAGTAAATTCAAAACTGCATTAAGACTGCAGTGTTTGCCAGCAGCTTCCACCACTAGTGCACATCAAGTTGCTGTTTTTTCCCCAAGCCATGTTACATTTTGCAAGGACGGGATGTTTGTCTGGGGAGGAGGGGGTTGTATCTTCCCCTCTCCCTCTAAGCTGCAGGTATCTTTCTCTTAGTCTGTAATATCTCATCGCAAATGTTCCTGGGCAGGGGTTTCTTCTCTCTTCTCCCTATCAGGCCTTCACCCAAGGACCTTGCACTTCATGCTATGAAAGCCATCCCACTTTTGCACTTCAATGTCCACAGTGACCTATTTTTTCCCATATAATAGTTTAATCCTTGTCTCTCTTGAAAGCGCCACCTAATTTTTATCATTGTATCTGCCCAAGAACATTGATTTTTTCAGCCCTGCTATTATTTTCAAACTGTAAATCAGTCCTCCTTTGGGAGTCCATGTGAAATACATCCTCCTACTCTCACCTCTCCTGTTTTTCTTTGCAATTAAACTTTTATGTTTGAATTCCTTGGTATTCATTACAGCCCTAATATGTGATTTCAGGCCCTTCTTCCACGTGAGCATTTTCTGGCTTTTCGACTCCACAAGGCATGGCCCCAACGTCCCAGACAAGCCCCATGACCCCTAGGTGCAGCGGTCTCTGCTGGGTGACCATCCTCCCTGCTTCAGTGGAAAGTCTTGACCTTTTGGGGGAGGAAGAGAGGTGCATTTCCAAAATGTCATTAGTTTTCACAGGAACAATTAACATTTTTTCTCAAGAAAAATTTCAACATGTTTTCCTATGTCATTTCCATTTTTATAAACAGAGGAGGCAGAGCAGGGCAATTACCTCACCAGACCCGGCAGACGGCTCCGCTCCTGCTCCGGGTATCGGGTACAACAAAAGCACACGTGGCTAATCCCCGCCGGCAGCTACCGTTTCAGTGTCTGATTCTACCGGCTACACAAGGCAGCTAACATCCCTGTCAGTGCCTGGGAGATTCGTGTGAAAAGAGATATGGGCACCTACCTGGAAAAAAAAAAAAGCACTATGGAGCTATAAATCCCAAGTTAAATTAGGAAAGACCTTCCCACACAGTGCTGCAGGCAAAGGAAAAAGTGAACGTATGTATAAATGGTGACGAGTTGCATGTTTGCAGCTGCTCATCTTTGAGCCGGACCCTTTTTTCTTTAATAAATATACACAGCTTTTTATATATGTCAATGCAGACATACAAAGCGATCAATAATTCCGCTCAAAGAGTAGACAGCAAGCCTGAATGAGAAATTTTATCAGCAGTTTATCAAATTATAAACATGAAAGCCTCAATGTCGTCTTAAATAGCTGTACATAGCCAGTATAAATTAGGATTGACATGGCTAGCTAAGGCACTACTACTGTACAAAAAAGCAGAACCCACTTAGGTATTAAAAGACCACCACAATTATTTGCCCTTTATCCCAACTAACTGTTAGAGATGCTGCACTGTCTGCAGGAAGGAAGGCAGCCTCCCGTCTCAGTTCCTCACTGTGGGTTTGGTCGCACAACTCACAGCTGGTTTCTGCCTCGGCTGGCACCATAGTCTGAAGTAGGCGGCTCAGAGCCAGCCTAGCCCAAAGCCTGAAGAAGAGCTGACCTCAGCTGCTGCTCAGCCCATCCCTCTCCCGCCACGGCCAGTCCTTGGTATTTGCAAGCACAAGCTGGAATTTTCAGAATAAGATTTTCAAAAAGCTCACTTATTTAGAGCCACAAGACGAATGAGAACAGGGTTATCTTAGCTGTAGACTCTACATGCGCTCTCTCTTGCTTCTTCCTGCAGCTCTGCCCCAGAGCAAGTCTGTTCCTCTCCTTCCCACTCCCGGGGCACAGCATCATGTCTCCAGCCCATGGCTTCAGCTAGGTGGCTTCGGCAGGCTGGGGGACCTGTGGAAAGCCAGCAATGACACCTAACAGCTGCCTTCACCAACCACTCGCTGGGCAAAGCACAACTCTGCTTCTACTTCCTTCCTAACCCAAAAAACAGTTTATGTCAGTTTACATTTCCAAGGCTATCATGGCAAGGAAAAGTGCCAGAAAGTTACTTTTTTTTTAAAATGAAAGCTACTTTACATGTTTAGCTTCTCCAAACAAATGCAGCCTACACCATGTTTTGAGAGGCCCAAAGTCTAGCTCTGCGCAAGTGAGAGAAAAACTCAGAGCCCATATCTTCTTGAAATGCATGTTGAGTGCCTGTGATTACCAGTGGAAACGTGCCATAACACACGTCAATCTAATTTTGGAAGCAAAATGTCCAACTGGATGGTGTATTGCTAATTTTTCCTCCTTTCCTGCGATTCTCCGCAAACCCTGTCATTCCCTCCGTCTCTCCACGTCTGCAGCCATCAGAAGCGCTGACTCCTGCACATTCAGCACTGGGGTGAGCTTGACAAGAGCCAGCACTCCTGATCGATGCCAGTGCTGCCGATCTTGATCTTGATGAGATTCACAGACTACAGGAGTTTGAGCCTTTATTTTCTCTCCCTCTTCCTAACCACGTCTCTGCGAAATGTCCCAAGCCACTGCTTTTTTTGTTTCTGTCACTAAGCCATTAACCTAATTAGCCACAGGAAACAAAGAAATCGAGACAGTATTTAATACGCTGAATTTCCAGAATGACTTGCTGCAGCTTTTGTCTGCACACAACAAGAAGATGCCATGTGAAGAGAAAAACTGAAAGTTTATCTAAAAATCTCTGGGAATCAGAAATAAGAAACAGATAAACACTCATTTAAAAAGCCTTATTGGTTTCCTCATTAGCCTTGATTACCATTTACAGTCTGTTAAACATTCAAGATTTAAAATTTCAGCATTATACAAACTTATAGTTACATAGCAGAGATCTTAAAGTAGTAACACCTTGTAATTTATTTATTTTTTTTAAGGAGCTGGCCATCACTCTTTTAGCATGTATTTGTCTGCTTTATCAAGTTTAACAATTGTGGTGTGTCTCCGGACTATGGGGCTGATATAATTAAATCCTATTAACACATCAGGAATAAAATCCTTTAATAGGCACATGAGGCTTTGAGAGGCAGCTCATTCTTGAGCAGATTTAATATCCTTAAATTAAGCAAGTGTGAATGGGAGGATGAATCTTATTAAAAACTTAAATCTGATTATATTTGAAAATTATTGGTTTCTTAATGTAATAAATTATCCAATACAGACTAGAACAAATAATATATCCTAGCTTCACATAACTCCACTCTATAACAAGTGACAAACGAAATTAAGAATGACTGTGGGGCAAAAAGGAAGGTCTTTTTATAAAAGTCATTTTGCATAATGAAATACTTAAATCATTTTAACAAACACTGGGGGAGGGGATGGAAGATATATGTGCAGATGAGGGCATTAGAACAGGACTCATTTTTCCTCTTCAAAAAGGGAAAGCAAAGACAGTCGGATTGGGGGTTTTTCCTCTAAAAATGCCATTCTGACGAATTTGTTGTAAATTTTGAAAAGAAAAGCTGAAGCTTATGTTGGTGGGAGCTGATTCCTTTTCCAGAAGGCTAATGCAAATGTAAACCATCTGCCACACATTCTGCTGATAAAGCTGTACTTCCGAACAATGGACCAACAGCACTGGAATACTAAAACATTAGCTCAACATTAGGAAAAAGTTTTGAAAGAGATTATAACTTCCAGAAAATAGAGGTATTTTACTTGCCTTTTGTGCAAAGAGAAATTATATAGTGTATATATACAAGTAGATGTATATAGACATTTTTTATGTCATATATATAGAGCATAAATGAGGAATACTGAGGAAGAGGTAATGATGGCTGTTAACAGGATCCGCTGCTAAGGTATAAAGCACATGAAATCATGAAAGTAAACAGAAATACCTCAAAACTTATAAATCGTATTGCTACTTTAAATGAAAACTGGAGATTACTATTAATCATTGACTACTGAATATGTTTAGGTCTCTTCCTTTTAATATTGGGTCATCACAAAGTGTTTGCAAGTAACAGCCAAACGAGCAGTAGTTTGACAATCAGTAGTCTGAGGTCTTTAATCAGGATAGTGGACACTATCCAAATACTAATGAATCAAAGTGAAAGCCCCAGTGGATTTTTTTATCTGGTCATATGTGACACATTTATGAATGGAAGAACTGGGGACCAGAAAGCTTTACTTCCAAATCAGTTTAACCAAACTAATTTTCTGTGAATGCATGCAAACAAAAATAGTTAACATGAAGAAAACACCACAAAAATGTTTTTATGGAGATAAAAAATTGACACAACTGATTATAAAAGATCATAAAACTACACAAGTGATTAAATAACATGCCCCAAAATCATTTCTTAAACTGATTATGGTAGGCATCAGTAGAAGAATCTGGAGTGAAACAGTTTGTGGAATTTCTATTGTATAATGCAACAGCTTAAAAGCATCTCCCTATTTCACAGCTGTAAAATACTCTTGAGTGCATTCCAGGCTTAGCATAGGACACCATGTATGTATCCACCCCAACAACAGATCCAGATATAATATAATGATGTAATGTGATCTTACAATGCTAATAGTTTAACCAGAATACTTTGGTATCCACTAGTGGCCCCAACTATGTTAATTATTCAGGCATCAAGCAAGGGATGGGGGGACAAAACAAGTTTAAATATCTCTAAAATGCAACACCACTAACGTGATAAATTTATTCTTTTTTATACATACCTGCCTACTCGAGCTGATATTGCTTCAAACTAAGCAGGCAGCAGTAAGAGGAAGCCTCAATAACCCAAATCTCAGAGATATTTACATGGTTCTGCAAGTCCATCTCCATGTGGACTTCTGTAATTTGAATGTCTCTTTAGGTAAAAAGTTTATTTAATTGCAGAAAACAGGTATAAGTGTGACTTCTTTAACAGTAGTTGTCTTGATCTTCCTAAAAATTCAGGTTAAAACAAAATGAAAATTAGTCTTTCTGTGATTACTGCTTTGATTTGTATATGTATTTTTGATTACCAGCAATATCCCCCCATTCTCTTTTACTTATTTAAGTAAAATAGCAGATATATATGTGTTCAATAAACAAAACAAATAAAAAATAGAATAAACAAAGTAACTCTCCCCCACAACCACCTTTTGTTGCCAGTACTCATTTCTCTTTAAATCTGAGGCAAAAAACCCCAAGAGTTCTGGTTGTTTCTTAGATGGATGACAGATTTTGTTCTAATTAATCTAGAGCACTGTGTATAGAAACGACTGCAAAAGCAAACATGTCTATTAACAAAAAGCAGTGATTACTGCTTGGCATTTAGCCAGTAACTCTACATAAGCAATGAATTGATGCCTGCAACTGTCTCAGTGCCATATGGGTTCTGCTGTAGCAATGAATTGGATCCAACGCAAGGTTAAGATGTGTCAAATTTAACTGGGGTTTAATTGATACTGGTAAAGAGGCTCTAAATAAAGAAACAGTGTGTGTGCTATTAGAAACAGGATGCATGTCAGCCTGCATCTCCCAGCTTGTTGGCAACAAAACTATGCTGAGATATCCAAAGGAGTTTCCAAACTCTCTTTTTTTTTTTTTCCTGGTTTGGTTTTGTGTTGGTTTTGGTTTTTTTGTTTGTGGGTTGGTTGTTGGGTTTTTTTTGTAAAAAGAAAAGAAAGGCAGAGATAAGAAAAACTTTAGGTTAACAGGTTTACCAGCACTAAATTGGAATTGAGAGACAGAACACTAATCACGTATACAGTGTTACCGTTCTCATACATTTCTGTTTTTCACATCCTAACAAATCTCTTTTCACAGCAATGCCAGTCATTTTGCCTGACTGAAAATCCAAGCTAACATTTCCATTCACTTATGAAGAAAATATCCCTAAATTACACAAGTGCAGAAATTGCTCAGATTAATATTTGAGAACCAGAAACGGTGAAGTTACCTCCAAGAAAGATTACCTTCTCTTGAACAGCAAAAAATACTACGCGAGCCCTAGCCAGGCTCAGAAGTTATTCACTGGGCACGATCGTTATTTTTGTTCCACTGACAGCTTTGCTGCAATGTGCCTTTTATACAAAGTGACACGAACTTACAGTGTAAAGGCCTGAATTGCTCCGTGGGGGTGATTAGCGCCTGGCCTGGGAGCCAGGGCCCTGCGGAGAGTTATCCCCATCCCTTCTGTGTTTGGGGCGAGCCAGCGACACAGGGGTGCTGCCAACACCAGCGCTGGCCTCTCAGCCCAGGGTCACAAGCCTGGCTGGCTCCCACTCTGTAAAGGATCCACCAAATCTCACCCCGAGTGGCAGCAACCTGCAACAGAAACCCAGCACCAGTCACCGTCCGAGCCCCTCCAGCCATTTCCAAAACCACCGTGGCATCCAGCCTGCCCCCAGACCCTCCTCTCCCATCCAGGCTGAAGGCCTACCACGCCTGAGTTTCTAAAGTGCCACTTTAGCGGCAAATGTTGATATTCAAAATAACAGCCCCTCTCTGCAGAACCTCAGGTGAGGAAACAGGAATAAAGTGACCCAGAAAGAGGAATGGAAACCACGGTCAGTCTGCAGCTTTCCCCAGTGAGGAAGAAGATGGCAACGGGAAAAACACTCTTGAGTTTTTCACAGTTTTCAACATTAACTAAATTATCTGAAAATAAAGATGATTTGCTCTTACTCTTCAGTTCTCACAGGATCGGGTCCAAAGATTTCCTATCAATACCTGATGGGAGGGAGCAAAGACAACAAATCTTGTCTCTTCCTAGTGGTGCCCAGGGGAAGTATAAGAGGCAACAGGCACAAGCTCAAAAACAAGGAATTTTACTTAAACATAAGAAATAAATATTTTTATGGTGGGAATGTCCAAATATAGGAACAGATTGACCAGAGAGGTTGTGGAGCCTCCATCCCTGGAGATCTTCAAGACCCATCTGGCCACAGCCTGGAGCAACCTGCTGTAGCTGACCCTGCTCTGATCAGGGGTTTGGGACTGGATGGTCTCCAGATATCCCTTCCCGTCACAATTGCTCTGTGATTTGGTGATTCTGTAAATTAGCATCATTTTGACACTGAGCCAAATCTCAGCTTTCATGATACAAAAAAAAATATTGATAAAGAAAGCTGATAAGTAAAAATATGGAACTGGGGTATTTTTTAAGACTCCCTGTCTTCCACTTGTTACATTTCCAAAGATATACTGCTTCATTCTAACTGTTCCTCATGCTCAAGTGGCAGCAGCCCATAAATATCTCTAGCTACCTTTCCTTAAAACTGTTTTGATTTACTTCCTTCAAAAAGAAAAAAGAAAGAAACCACCCATGCTGAGACCATGCTGAACCTATGCTGGCTCAACTACATCCATCTTTCATATTTTATAATTTTGCTTTGGAATTAGGTCACCCCTTTACCTTATGTTTGAGCAATGCCCACTGAAGTGATGTCCACGTTGAAAGCCAGGATTTCTAGGCATACCTCTACTAGCAGTAATAATTACTTTATTCTAAGAACTGCCTTGATATGTGAAATTCTTCAATAATATCTTTGCCTCCTCCTCCCAGACCAGTATATTTCAAGTTAATGTTTATGACTAGTTTGGCATTTATACATCAAATGACATCAAGCTTTTATTTGATAGCCTTTAGTCTTTTTACGTCAACATTGAATTCTTGCGATATTCTACAGCTATTATCTATGACAACTTTTTATTATAATGTTTTATTTTTGATAAGCATTTTGATGCAATTTTGGTACTATTTTCCAGCAGTGGAAAATGTTTTCTAGTAATTGTAATTATTTCTTTTCACTCTGCTTTGCTGGCAATGTTCTAATCCTGTCAGTTGCTGTCTCCATTGTTTTTAACCCTGCAGGGAGTAGTGACTGGTTGACATATTCAGCAAAGGAACCGTTTACAGTAAAAGGACATTGTTCCATTACTTATATTAAGAAACAAAGACAAAAAAACAAGTCAGGGAAATAGAGTAAAACCAACTGTATCTGTACAGCTAATGTTTGATATTTGTCAGAAAGACGTAACAGAGTTGTTGTTCTCTGTATGCAGACAGGGGAATCAATACTATTCCACAAATAAACCTATGACAAAGAAGAAAAAGTTGTTTGTTGCTTATTAATGCTCAGTAATATTATGTGCTCTATATATTTCAAGCAAAATGCAAACCGCAGTCTCATGCAGCAAGGAACACAAGGACGAAATAATTATTTACCACTGTGTCTTTAATGCCCCACTGACTGTCTTGCCTGAAAAGAAGCTTGATTTTCTTCCTCTCCGTCCTTTCAAATGATGTGTGTGTCTGAGAGACAAGAATGCCATGTTACTGCCAATTCTCTAATACACAGTCGTGTACACTGGAAATCAGTATGGAACACTGCACTCACATCTCCCCTAACTTTTTGCAGCCTTTAAATTGCCAGTCTTCTGACTGCATTTCTTCAAACAATATTGCCATCTGACTGATATCAATCAAACCTATTGCCCTTTGATGTCAGGATTCACAGAGTCATCCCACTTGACTGAATTTTGATTACCTCTGCATTCAGAAAAGTAATGTGTTCTTCAAAAAATAAAAAAGTGTATCCACTGTGCATATTTAATAAAAAGACTATTGGCTCCTGTATTAGGAAAATAATGCCAAAACCATTAACTTTGAAGGTCTAACTTTGTGTGCATGTTTTGCTTCCTGAGTGGAGGTAAATTTTTCATAGTGTAGTAAAGAATGGAGAATAAACATTTAGAGATTTAACCTCTAATATCAGGTTTTTGTCTGTTGTGGCTCCCAAATTTCCTACATCCCACTAGTCCTACAGTACCAGTATAACAGGGGATGTGTACCCTGCTATGATGTCCAGTGCTAGTCCATATGTTTCACAGCAGGAGAGATGCTTCCACTCATCTTTTTTTGGATTTTTTTTTTCCTTTTAACTGGTTGTACATTAAAGCACAATTCAAAGACAGAAGCATTTGTTCAACAGGAAAAAAAGAAAAAGAAAAAAAAAAACAACGACAACAAAAAAACACAAAAAAAAAAAGAAAAAACCACAACCAAACAAAAACAAACAAGAAAAAAAACCCACAAGATCAGATTCCCTGTTGTGTAAGTCAAATGCAAAATGCACTAGCAGAGGCACAAAGGAAGGCAGTCCAACTAAAAGCCCTTAAACCACGGCATTCAGTCAGTCCATGTGGATATGAAGAGGGACTGGATAGCTTTCAACAAAACATCAGATAAGAAATGGTCTATGAAACTAGCTGAAAACTAGTCATAACTTGGAGGTTCTCTAATTCCAGGAATTTGGGGGCTGGGGTGTTTTTTACATTTATGTTTTTCACATTTATGTTTTTCCTGTGCTTTACTTTAACTACTGCAGTATTCTTTTTCTCTTTGTTCTTCTCTTTGCTTCAATCAATGCATACCTTTCCCTCAACAAAATAATAGACAACTGCAAAAATTACATCCATTGCTGCCACACCCACCTCCATCCCTCCACCCTGCCAGAATGAAGGCAAGAATAGCAGGCTCCTATCTGTAAGTCAGAAGAAGAAGTATCAGCAGAATTACCTTTGCAAGCAGATATTTTAGAAGCTGTCCACACAAACAGCCTTCTTTCAGTTTGAGGCTGAGCTTAAGTACATTTGTTCTACTACTGAACAGGGAAGACCAATTCCAGGATATGAGATCAAAGATAGCCTAAGCATATAAAAGATAACTGTTCACAGAGTAGGTAGAGACTAGCAAAAATCACTTTCTTCTTAAATGTCTAAAGTGCTGAGGAAATAAGGAAGATTTGCAACCGTATGAAAGGAGAGCAACCCAAGTCACCATCAGGTGGAAATTGTTCCTGAATCTGTGGATAACAGAGCTAAAAGATTAGTTTCAAAAAAAACCCAAAAGAGATCGTACCTCAGGCAGCTAAAATTCTCATATTTTGATAATAAACTACTAATTACAAAAAAAATTAAAAAAGAAAAAGAAAAAGGGAAACAACAATCTTCTGTATCTTCCTAAGCTTCCTTTTTGGTTGCTTATGTAACTGAGTAGGTTGTAACAGTTCTCAGCTTAGTTATTGGTACCCCTGGGTTACAGTACCTACCTCAGCATCCTGCTTAGACCCACAAAATTAGTACAATTTTGATGGTCTGTGTTTCAGGCAACGTTGACTGTCTTTTGCTTATGTCCCTCATGAAAATTCAAGTCTTTTACCATGCTTAGCTTTTGCTGCGCTCTCACTCCATCACTGTTGCAAATACATAAAGTTCCTTGGCACATCAGGGCAGACAAACTGTTAGTCTGGATGGCTCATTTTTCCAGAAATGACATGTGTCACAAAGCATCTCAGATTCCTTAAACCCTGCATTCATTCCCAGCCAGTCAATATATTCTCGTGCCCTTGTATACAACCTTCAGTCCTTGAAAGGAAGAATTAACTTTTAGAAAATCAGTCCTCAGTATTCCTAGTGTAACTGACTCTACTGTCATACCTAAAGCCTCTGCTTCTTCAAACAGCCTCCTGATCCTTTTGGGATGGGGGGGAGTAAAGGATAACACCTGCTTTCTTAATTCCCATCCTCAGAATAAGTATAAGTATTTATGGAGGTAGAAAAACTCTATGTCTTCAGAATTATGACCTCCTTTTGCCAGAGACATACACTCTGAGCACGCTCAGCATCACTTTAATTTCTGGGCCAGGCAAACTGCCCCAGTCACTCTTTGCCAAGTCTGATCAGGCAATGAGATTTGCTTAAGGCTATACATAATTCTCCAAATTGTATTTTGAAAAATGATTTTAACTCAAAAGGCTGGTGGATTTTTTTTTTATTCATTTCAGTCTAAATGGCTTATGGTGACACATATTTCTATTGGTCAGCTAAATTTAAAGACTGGATCTGCCAGACATTACAGTACAAGTAGTGCCAATCTGAGAGAAAAAAAGAAAACCCCACAAGATTTACAACTTCTACAACTTACAACATTTATATCTCTGTTAGCCTTCTTTCTTAGTCTGCCTTCTCTAAGGCCAGTAAAAACTTCTTTTGAGTTGTACTTATGACACAACTTCTAATATATTAAGAGAGAAATAACAGTATGAATTTTCTTTGCTTCAAAGCGCTGTTCCTGCAGACACCCAGGCTCCCATCCCACCAGGAAATATTTCATGCATTCAGTATCCATCACAAATGCTCCACTTACGATCCCAGCCAGTGTTATTGCCTGGCTGAGCGTGTTTCAGCAGAAGCACCAGGTGCCAAGGCACAGACCTGGGGAGCGGAGGCGAGGGGGGCCACCCTCAAGCTCCTCAATGGGGACCGATGTGGCAGAGCCACCCCCACCATCCACAGCCATCACAGTCCAGGCACACAGCAAGGGGGGGCTCCCCAAACCAGGAAAGCCACAATGCTCGTTGCATTAGAAAATGACTTTCCATCTGGAAGCAGAAAAGGCTGTAGTGTTACAAAGATCACCGTGTTTCCTGTTTTCCCAGCTCCTCTCTGACTCAGCCTCGCTCCTTCTTTTAATCTAGGGACGCATTTGCCTTTCTCCATAAACAAAGAATAATACATAGAGCTCAAGCATCAAAATCCTTCAATCTATAACCATGTGTATGAAGTGCTTAACAACTAGCACAAAAGAGCTCCTGAATGACAGTAGGAAAAGCACAAATATGACTGAAAAGGCATCTACAAAATTAAGACTCAAATCTTTGGCACTTCCTAAAAGCATTGCTTGCAAGAAAATTGCACTAGCACGGGGAGCAATGCTGCTCCAAAATAGTGACAAAATAGACTGGTGGTAGATGACAGGTACGTTTTGCATCATTCAGAAAATAAAAATTAAAAAAAAAATAAAATAAAATTTGGGGAGCTGAGCATGGTATATAATAACATGGAATGGCTATTATGTTCTGGTCATCTGTTACAAAATTGTTACAAGATGACACCTGCTTTTCAGAAGTAAACCATACTTAAATCAGGCAGTTTTCATAAATCAGCAGCCTTATGAAGGATTACACAATCTATATTTTTGCCTTTCCATTTTTGAATGCAGAATACAAGTCCAGTAGTCATTACAAAACATAGCCAACCGTGGAGTAATGAGGGCAAATACTGCTAGAAGGACTTCACCTGCTCCTGGTTCCGCCTGTGCAACGTGCTCACATCTCATACATTCAAAGTAGGTGAATCACCCATTTCGTTCATTATTACAACCCTGATTTGAAGACTTTCTAGATTCTTTGATAGGCCTGTGCATTCGCAAGCAAAGCTTACTCCGAGCTATCCCTTTGACAGCACACGGACCACCACAGCACTTCTTGGAAACCTTCGCTCCTTGCAGGGGCTCCAGCTGCAGGACCCCAGCACTCCTGCTCGGGTACGTAACCACTCGCAGGACAGGATGATATATGGCACTGAATATTGCTGTGAAGAGAGAAGTATTCTCTCTCATGCATGCGTGTGTAAGATTGGGCTGCAATCACCAACAGTCCTTTCTATTTAAAATTTTAGTCCCTTCTCGTATCACCTCCAAGGACCAGTAGAATAATAGAGATATCTGCAAAGGGGAGCAAGAGATCTTTACAGGTCCTCTTGCTCTACCGTAATTTACTGCCTTTACATCCCGTCCTGATGGCTGGTTGCTTCCTTCATCACCACTGTGCTTTTTCCATTATGACAGAAAACAATGAGGCAAGAGGAAAAGACCTGCAATCACAAAGCAAGCCAGCGATAGCCCAGCTAATAACATGAAATAAAACACATTGTGCTTCCCTGCTCCTGTGAGAGAAAATGATGAAGCACAAACCCAGTCCTCATCATTCAGCAGGCTGGCTTAAGGAAAAAAAAAAGAAAGAAAAAAAAAAAAAAAGAAGAAAAGAGACACTACATGATAGCATAATGGTTGAAGAAAAAGATTTTGGATAGTGTCACAGAAATTGTTTTATTTTCTGTATTATATAACTGGTGAGTTTTAGGTCTGTCTTTGTACCCACACCTGTGAAGTTGTCAGACCCGATAAAAGCAAAGGGGTACTACTACAGTAGTTGACAATAAATCACATTCTCAGCCAGCATTAATAGCATCATGTTTCAGAAAGCACATGCATGTTCTTTTTCGCATATGGATTATTCCCTCCAATAATTCATGATCAATTTTCTCCCCGTTACATTTCCTATGCTCCAAGACATCAAATGATGACTGCAATGTGGAAGGCAGTTGCTTTCTTCTGTTCACCTATTTGCTATAAGACTGCTCAAAACAGCAACAACTTTATTGTGTTTAGTCTTTTCCCCCCAAAGCTAAATTGTCAGAAATATAACCCAATAAAATAAAGGGTGTCTTTTCAGACCATTTGAAGGTCTTTCAGTAAAAAAAATTATTTTTTTTAGTAGATTTTTTACCATTTTTTCCAAAATCAAAAAGAAGTATTTATCGCTTTCCACAAAAACAAAAAAGGTTTGAAAAGCCCTGACTTTCCACAATTTATTGCCCCTCGTCATCTTTTCTGACAATGCCTAGATTTTGTAATCCAAACTTTTATTTACTCTGTAAACCGTCTGACTTCTTGGGAAAATATATGAGAGCAGCCAAAACCAGCCTGGAAAGCAAGAAGCCACCAGAGCCCCACAGGCAAGACATTAACCAAGGCAGGGTCCAGCGCAGCTCGGCCCCGAGTGCCACCATCAGCCGGGGCACCCAGCACCCAGCAGGACCAGTCACCCATAAAGCACTTTGCGTGCAGAGACGCAGAGTCTCTGGCAACACTGCTCCGAGCCAGCAATGTGCCCTTGTGGCCAAGACAACCAATGGTCTCCTGGGGTGCATTGAAAAGATCAAGGGAGGTCATCCTCCCTGCCTATACTCTGCCCTGGTGAGGCCACATCTGGAGTACTGTGTCCAGCCCAGGAAAGACAAGGAACTACTGGAGAGAGTCCAGCCGAGGGCTACAAAGATGATCAAAGGGTCTGGAGCATCCCTCTTATGTGGAAAGGCTGAGGGATTTGGGTCTGTTAAGCCTGGAAAAGAGAAGACTGGAGAGGATCATCAATGCTTTTAAGTGTCTAAAGGGTGGGTGTCAAGTGGATGGGGCCAAACTCTTTTCAGTGGTGCCCAGCGACAGGACAAGGGGCAATGGACACAAACTGTAACACAGGAGTTCCATCTGACAGGAGGAAGAACTTCTTTACTTTGAGGGTGGCAGAGCACTGGAACAGGCTGCCCAGAGAGGTGGTGGAGTCTCCTTCTCTGGAGACATTCAAAACCCACCTGGATGAGTTCCTGTGCAGTCTGCTCTAGGGGAACCTGCTCTGGCAGGGCATTGAACTAGGTGATCTCCAAAGGTCCCTTTAGAGGGGGATTCTGTGAAGAGGTGACACACAATTGTATGATTTGAGTCGCTCTGTGTCTAGGCGCTCAAACTGGACACAAAGTGAGCACCCTCAGGATTACAGAGTGAAGAGATCTAAACCTCTTCTGCCACAAACCTGTTTTTCACTCCCATGATTTTATAATTAAGTAGACACCATTTTTTAAGAATATTGCAAAGCACTTGGTACAAGTCAAATAGGTATATTATCAAACAAGGGGGTTTTTTTCTTCAAATTATTTTCTTCCATCTTAAATACATAACATTACATTCATTTTGTTTTTCTTTTTTTCTTTTTTTTAGCTCTTAGTGTTATCTCTGCCTTACTGTGCATACAGAGACTACATATTCTTCACTATTTTATAGAGGAGCTCTTCAAAAATAAGCAAAGGCATGAGTCAATTTATTAGATACAGAAGTGTATTAGCCCCTGAAACTGTAGCTTCCCATATTACTGTAGGTCCACATTTCTTTTCCGCATTTTCATTTTTATCAGTGTTTCATCAGAGTACAATGATGAACGGATGTTGCATACCCCCAGGCTCACAAGCACTTGAGAAAAGATCTGCCATTATAGGAATATACAAATGCTAGATTTTAATAAATGCACTGTGTCGTGCAGCTGTATAGAGCTGACATATATAACACATCAGTATTACAGGCACACACATATTATATAATTTCATTCTAATAATGCATTTATACCCCGATTTATTCAAACTCTAAGTGATGAGCTTAATTATAAACAGAGACAAATTAAGAAGTCCATAATAATCTTCAGCTCAGAGGCCAGTACCTAGTGTGGTGGCCTTCTGCACAGGGATGAATTTTCCTTTTAAAAAACACTGTGCACCATAATTTGGAAGGAAATAACCCCCTTTGTCATGTTTGCATCTATCCAGCAAAAGGAAGCTAGTGATTAATGATTGAGATATTTTCCACAATGAAAGAATCCACTTCCTCCATATACTTTGATTTACTCTCTCTTATTATTGTGTTGTATTTTGATAAAGGACATTGTACCTGTCTATCAGGCCTGGTCTTAATCTTCGTAACTAACCCAGCTCCTGAAATACTCAGGCTTCACACAAACCATTAGTATTTGTACACAACCCCATTACCAGCTGCTGCAGAAATAAAGCAGCTCCTTGCAGCCAGGCTACCCTTTTTAAAAGCCTCAATATTTTCTCTTATAGGGAGAAATATAATCAAGACAAGGCACCAGAATTCATCCTGCAAAGTGATATTCATTGTATAACTTTATGGCAGAAACTTTATTTCCTGCCAGTTGCCAATATATTGGATCACAAGTTGCTTGCTCTCAAAATCAGTACAACTGATTTTTGTCCTCAAAGGCTTTCCAGTACCCCCAGTCATGGGGAGATTACCCCATTCGGCGGTGCCCAGCAGGATGATTTGCCAGGGAGAGGTTTGCTGCGAGGGGCAGCAGTGGGGGCGAGGAGGCTTGCCCTGCCACCACCACCACAAGCCAGCACCATCTCACACAGGCACAAACACCCACCTGGCAGGGATCCAGCCCACCCTGACTGCAAATCCACACCTTCCTAAAAATGAGCGTGCAAAGCCCTTCCTTCCTCGTCCCAGGGGCTCAGCACAACAGAGCCAAAATCCTAAACCTCCACGGCCACCTCAGTCTTCTTCCAATCCCATCTCAGCTGTTTCTACCTCAAGCTATCTCAGCAGACAGCAGGGACACCTTGCGTCTCCCATAGCCTGAGCTCCACACCCAAGCTCAGGACAAGTCACACCAGCGGCCATGGGCAGGGTGGCTCCTGCCTGTGAGACAGAGAGCAGCCCGTGCAGAGACCCTGGCCAGGGCTTCCAAGCCACGTTTAACAAGAATGCTACCACCAGCTTGGCTATGACATTTGCCTAAATAAAAATTAAATAATAAGAATAATAAAAAGATTTTTAAAAACCCAACTTAAACTCTTATTTGACTGCTTTACAAACACTTGTTGAATGGAGACTACAACTTGCCAGGAGCACGTGATGCTCCAGGAGTCCCTGCACCACCCCTCAGACTGACTAGCAGCATTTATTCCCTGCAGCTTATTGCTCGAAATGGGATAAATGCTGGAAAATCTCTTGACTCACAGCACTTAGGAGCCACAGTACAAAGCAATGTTTGGTTTGGAAGTAAGATTACAACATATACAGTGATTCATAAATATTTGCATTTTATAATTGTTTCTGCAAATGAGTTGGCAAGTCAATCCACACAGGGATGGGATTCTCCCCCTACAAAGGGGACGAGCTACAGAATTTTAACTAGTTCCTTCTTAGTGCCTGTGAGCCCTTGTCACTTTTCCTCTCTCGGACCTCTTTCTTCATGATGTGCAATGGAAATTTACTACTTTTTCCTTTATATGTCATCTCAGAGCTGTGTGGGAAAGGCAGCCATTCCCAAAAAGCATCAGGACTGGCAGGAACAAAGTGATGGCCCATTTTGAAATAATAGGTGTTTCATTCAGACTCTGCAGTTCCTTCCCTGTATCGTACCAGAGAGTGTATATACTTAAGGTGATGCTGCCACAAAGAGGCAACTTGCTCCAGCTCTTACAGCACACAGAAATCCACCCATCAGGTTCCAGACAGAAGGACAACCAGTCTTACAAATACTATCTGCAGCGATATTAAAGAAATCCCTATTAATAACTGGGGAAACCAGAAGAAGCTTAATTAGCCCATGACACTAGGATAACGCACACCCAGACTGCAGGAAGAGCACCCTTGAGGGTATCTGGATTACCAGTCCCACATGCTCTCCTCATCCTGTCTGACCTCAGGCTAGAGATCTCTCCCCAGGCTGCTGAAGAGCAAATCAAGTGTATATGGAGAGCAATTAGAGTCACTTCTCTCTCTTTCCTCATACACCACGGAAAGAAAAGGAGGGAACCTCCAAAGGTTAAAAAAGAAAGAATCCAAGTCACAAAACAACCACCTCACGGCAGCCCAATAGTGAGGTGGTCAACCTACCACTACACAAAGCAGTGAGAGTGTTACGTGGAGACAAAAAAGCACCTACAGCTGAAGCTCATGACCAAAATGCCATGGGACAGCCCTCCACTGTGCCTTGTGGACATGCTACCCAGCAACCAGGTTGCTCTTCCAGGTCTCCAGCACAAAGGCTGCCTCTCTTAGAAGAAAGAGACAATGGCATGTGCAGGATTCCACTTTGTAATACTCACGCTCAAGCCCTACTCTCCCCCACTCCTTTCCACATACTCCTCCACCCAGACAAACCAGTATACACATTTTATGGGTTTGCTCTTTTTCCCTGCACTGAGTTGGACTCTCAAAGTGAAATTCAGGCAAGAAAATGTCAGGCAGACATTGGTGCTGCAAAACCCATCACCTGGTGGCTCCTCCTGCTCTACCAGAGAAAAAGTGCTGTCTAGAGGACAAGCTTGCTTGTTGAGTAAACCAGGCTGAGGGCAGAGAAGATAAGCATGCTTAAAAATGAAAGAAAATAAGTAAACTTACAAATATCACAAAGAAACTACCCATGTTTACCTCCCTCAAAACAAGTCCTCCATTACTGAAACAACAATCAAGGCCATACAAGGAAGTCCAAATGTGCTTAACCTAAGCAACCAGAACTGTTTCAGACCAAGCACCACCAAAAGCACACACACACTTAAACTGAATGCAGAAGATGTCTCCTTCTCCATTTTGGACATCAGCTCCTTTCTCTCCTCAGCCAGTGTACCTGGCAAGCTCCCTGAGATGTCTCCCAAATTCCAGCAAGTATACCAATTTCTGATCATTTGAATGAGGCTGTTGCTTAGCAACACCTTTTCTCTCTCTCTTTTGCCTTTTTTTTTTTTGTTCAATTACACTTAAAAAATCCAGGATGTGCTGGATGTGAGCAGAGAGAGAAGATGTTGCTTAAAGTTTTACTGATTCTATCACAGATGGTCTAACAAAAAAAGTTAAGATTCAAAATTTTCAAGTTTTTTGCCAAAACAACACCTGAAAAGAAGCTTGCTCCTGTGGGAGACTAATTGTATTTCCTATACTCTTCTCAGTCTTCAAATGAAAAACAAGTTTGTTTCTTAGTAATATGATGTTACTGATTTTTACCTACAGCCCATCTTATACTTTTGGGGGTTCCAATGCTCATCATGTTTTCTAGAACCACCTGTTCCTTCCCAGCCCTAATTCTGTTCATGTGTGTGAAGGACGCTTTTCCTTTACTGAGTTATTGTAAATATGTGAAATAAAAAATCCACATAAGAGATGACCCAAAGCATGCAGTACTAGTGGGGGATTTTCTTTAATTTCAACAGATTTTGAATCAGACCCTAAGAAAAGATTCAGGCCTTTTACAAATTTCCTTGTAGACACTGCACATAAAATTATGAAGCCGTTTCTGTAAAGCGGCTCATTAATTTAAAAGGGTGGCTGATCCCTGAAGGGAAGACCCACTTCAACGGGAAGGTTCTGATGTCACACCGGGATTTCATTAGTGCACCAGCTAGAAAAGATGCTAAAATAAAATGTAAATAACTATGTAATTATGCATGCACTACAAAATGGAGCGCCTCCAAAGTAATTAGAAATGTCCATACATGGCAGTCGGAACTGTTCGCTGAGCACAGAGGGTTCGTGCTCTCCAGCTATGACAACTGAGTGATCATGGGGAATTTCTAGGCTGCGATGGGGCAAAAAAAGGGATGGCATTTCCTACGTGGGCTGTCTGCAGCTAAATTTAAATTAATAAAATTACAAGGGATTGAACCAATGCCAAGCCAAGACATTCTGGGTTTGTTCTTGACTATGGGAGACACACATTAAGAAAAACTGAAACCTTACATTAGCTAGAGATAAAACTGGATTGTTTTTAACAGAGCTGAACCTAGACAAATATAGTTCTGTACATTGCCAGTGAAAATAGTGGGAGCTACGAGAGAGGATGAAGACAGTGACAAGTCAGGAACTAAGATGTTTCCCCTTCCCTTCACCAATTAAAATTTTCTTTTATTTTCATGTCATTATCCTACCTGTAAAACCAAAGGATTCAATGTAAATGCTTCATTATTTTTTTAGAACTCCTTGTTAGACCTTTTTAATCCTTGGCACAAAGACATGTCATTTTGAAATTATTTTTCTTCTAATGAAAGTACCATCTTTGCTAGGAGATGTAGGAAACTTTCTTTGTAGAGAATACAATTATGCAGAATGGCACAAATTTTGCTGTCATTTGTAATCCTAAAACTCCCGTGGAGCTATTGAAGCTACATGGGCATTTCAGAGAAGAATCTATTTTAACTTTTAGATACTCTCCACTTTCTTTACAGCAAGAGCTGTCACTTCCCACTCAGTTCTTCTGCTAAGACATCACTTCTCCTCTGCTGCAATCTGAACCGAGCGCTGTTCTGTCACAGCGATGTGATGCTCTGTACCTGGGCCAGAGGTGTTGTACCTTAAGTGGGGTCACACCTGTAGGAGCATCATTCGCAGCCAGCACAAACACTAGACAAGGCTCCACAGCCTTGCAGTTTCCCTTCACAAGCCTCCCCTCCATTTTGAGTTAAGGACTGGTACGCTGGGGAAGAGCCCCTCATATCTCTCATTCTTGGCTGGGTATTGTGACTGCTACACACATTTTTAATTTTATTTTTTCTTTTCTTTGTCATATCATAGTAAAACAAGAAACACCCCTCAGTTTTAAGGTTCTTTACGTTTCACAGTATTGGCACCCAAGCCATAGTGTTTCCTCCTATTGATCAACTTTCTGTGCATCATACAAACATCTATCTTATTGTTGCCTTTGTCACATCTATCATAATTTCTTATGCCCCTCCCAGCATCTATCTGAAAATAATCCTGTCCAGTAAAGCCAGCTTCCTCCTCCTTTCTTCTTTCCAGAGTTATTCAAAGCCTTACAAGTCAGAAAAGGCATTCCAGTTCAACCAGCTGTAACAATTTTACATATGTTTGTATAATTCCTTATATACCACAGGTCTCTTTTGTTTAAACTGGACTGGATTGGAAACCCCTGACCACCACCTCCCCGAGCGTGGTCTGTAGATGGTTGGACTCGATGATCCCAAGGGTCTTTTCCAACTGAAATGATTCTATGATTCTCTCTTGCATCTCTAGATGGGAAGCTGAATTTGGCAACACCCCAAGCCCAAGACCTGCTTCGAAACAGCATCAGGTCCACTTACCAGGTACCCCCTGCAAAACAAAAAAACAGCTAACATCACACTTGTTGTAGTGATCTATGTTTTGGAGCAGACCATGCTTAAGTATAAGCCGCTTCTGCTGCGTGTTTTTAATATATTTCTCCAGTCAGGTTTCAGACATATGCTCCTGGAGAAAGCACCACGCGCTGCCCTCACACGCCCCTCAGGCCAGCAAAGTCTGCTCCATTAATAACTGCGGTTAAAAGACAAATAAATTTGAGGCAAATAAATATACTTTCCCAAACAAGGCAAGAGCTGATGGTCTGGAAGAACAGCACCTTCTGGTAAGAAGATCCCAAGATTATTGTGGGCTTCGTTGCAATTTCTGTGCTGTATTTTTAAACTGTGATTTTTGTTTACCTTGGGTGTTGGGGGTTTGTAACACAGGGATGAGTTTTGCATTCTTCAAGAGAGAGGGTGAGCAGAGTGGGAGCAAGGCAGGGATGGAGACAGGAAGCAGGGATGGAGATGCACAGTCAGGATGGAGATGCGCACCAGCCTGCAGCAGAAGGCACGGATCCTGCGACACGGGGGGACCAGAGGAGAGCTCGCCTCACACCAAGCCCCAGCCCCACCAGTAACGTGTTACATACGTACCATGTGGCGGTTGCCATGGGAACCACCTTTATTTTCCCAGGCAGAGTACACAGATGTGTGCAACCCACCAACCTGCTCATTGCAAATTATTGCTTTCTGAAGGGTTCAGTAACTCACGAAGGCTCCTTTCCAGAAGTTGCTCAAAGTGTTATTAAATAAACTCTTTTTGGGGGTATTGTAATTACGCCTGTGCCGAGAAAGGCAGGTGTCTGCCCCGACAGAACAGGGGACCCCAAGGGGCAGGAGGTGGGATGTGCTGAGGGGCAATGGCCATTAGGTGCCCCATCCTTCAGAGCTCCTGCATGACCACGGATATAAAGGGGAGCAGACAAAGGAGGGATGTCCTATGTAGACAAATGTACCATGGAAATACAATTTCAGCTTAAATACCTTGTGAATATTGTAAATTGATTGACCAATTATAGCAGGTTTCACTGGAGCCACTATTGTAAGTCCTTAAAACCCATAGTTGTTTGTGGTTTTTTTTAATAGCATCTAATTTTAAAAATCACCTGCATGTTTAAAAACGTACCTAGATTGAAGCTGAGAACTGAGAATGGAGCATAAACAAAGTGGGTATATTTTGCTATGATTATTAAATAAGTGGTCTTTTCAGAGTTTTATAAGTGAAAAATAAATAGTTAAATAATGCATGTGTACATTGTATAGGCTTTCAGAATTTAAAAAAAAAAAGTTAGAAATTCTTTGCGCATAGCATTTAGTTACCAAAATAAAATTAAAAACCAGAACAAAAACCAAAAGCAGTGCATTCACAGTCAATTACTTCTTTGCCTTAGTAAACTCTCCAGAAATAAACACATAGTTATTAAACTAGAAATCTGCTGTGTTGAAGTCGAGGGGTGAACACTGGATTCCGAAAAGACAACAGATCCAAAGGGCAAAACACACTCAAATTTCCCTGGGAAGCACTTGCTGCATGAGCAGAACATTTACAACTCTCTATGTGCAGTCTTTGACATATTCTTCTTTTTTTTCTTTTTTTAGAAAATAAAGAAGTGGAGAGAGCTGCTGCTGGTTTACAGGCTACAAGACAGGATTTGCAGCATGCCATATTTTGTGTGGTCTAGCAAGATACTACTGGTTCAGGGAGCATACTATTTGCAACTGTTTTCCTGGATAATAACACCACGTGCAAGTGTTTTATACCCAAGTCATATAGAAGGCTTATTATCCAAATGTATAAATACTCAAATAATCTTGTGCTAAAGCAGGTAAGAAATGCTAGAAGGAAAACAAATAACAAGAAAACATGTTTGGGAAAAAAAAAATAAAAAAGAGAGTGAGGGAAGGTGCTGCTGCTATTTTTCCAACACAGTGAGGTGGTTTGTGAGAAGCTTTACATTCCTGGAAGATAATGCTAAATTATAACCATACTTTATCCATTCAAATCATTAACAAGATGATTTAAGCTATCTTCTACGGAGGACTTGATCTGAGGGTAGAAATACACAGGAAAGAAGAAGGTACTTCACTGCTTGCTATATTCTGGAAGTATTACTTAAATTACATTCAAGTCATCAGATAATTATGAACTTTCTTTTCCTTTATATTTATATGGAATATTTATTGAATTGCACAGTGTGCTTTTACAATAAAGTGCTTTTTACGTCGGTTTCTTTGTTCATCCAAAATAAAACTGACAGTTATCCTTTTATAAGCTATTCTGAGAACATTTTCTCTTCTTTGAAACTGATTGATGCGCTACTTTAAATGTTCCTGCAAATATCGTTTCAATTCAAGTTTCTGCATAATGTAATAAGAAGATAAAAGAATTCTATACTTCAACAAGAGACATTACAAAGCAACTAGAGACATTATCAAGGGCATTAACAAGCTCCTAATAGCAATAAAACCTTTTAACTGTCTGATGTAGAACATGCTCCCACCAAACCACCACATATTATGGTAATTGGCTCCAATTTCTGAATCTTTCATTGTAAAGTTACGAAGAGTTAGGTAGAACTGAAAAGTGAACCTGGAATCCACAGTTTAGTTCCTTATCCTTTTTTTATTATTATTATTGTTATGATGGTGTTTTCTTTATAACACACAGAATCAGCATGAGTCCCAGCTGCAGCAGCAGCAGCATTTTATATTTTGCTTAATGGTTGCTGATTCTCCTCTTATTCTTGTTTCTCAATATTTAAACATAAATGGGTTTAGTCCTTCTAACAGCTTACCATTTAAATAGTATTACAATGTGTGAATTAGCCATATTTCAGCCACTTCCTATGTTCATTCACTGGAACACTGGAAGTCTAGATAGTGAAATGTAACTTAACTTCAGGGCTCTAACTTACCTTAGGAAATAACGTGGGGTACATTGCTTACTTTTCTTTGTTTGGGTTCCCTTCTCAGAAACATAAAACTCAGGATTCATCCAGGATCTCATGAAAATAAATACAAAATTCAGTAAACTATAAAAAATGAAACCAGAACCTGCAGCAGAAAAGTAGAGAGATGAGAAAAGTGGAGACATGAGACTCTCTGGTGATTAACCTGCAGTGTAAAGCCATATGTCCTGCTGACATGTCTACCATACCACGCCATTCTTCACAGGCTGGCAACCTGTTTACTTGAGAAGGGCAATCCTATTGGTATCTAGGATCATGCTCCGAAAAAGAAGCTGTCATTTCATGTCTCTGGAACCATCCTGGCTCTTAATAGACAAGACACCAAGAAACAAAGTACAGCAAAAGAAACTCCAAAGGGAAAAAACCAACCAAACAACAACAACAAAAAAAAAAAAACCCTATAATGATTCCAGGGCAAAGCTCGGGTTTTGGGTTGTATGTGCAGGGCTTACCAAAGAAATGCATGCTGGAAACACCAAAGAAGGTAACTGGACTACACACATCTCTCTCTCAAATGAGGGATGAGCAACCTCATTTCTGAAGTTCTTGCTGATGGTGTGAAAGAGGATCACTTGGACTTCACTGAAATCATAAAAGCACAGCATGCAATTTCTATCTACTCTGGAAAAGTAGTTCCACTGTTTCCTGTAATGTTTAATGGCACACTCCTTTCATTACAGTGTAAATTAAAGTAATCCTTTATTATTGCCATTATCAAAGGCTGCTTTAATTAGACTCATTTAAAGGTTTGTTAAGGTTTTTGACAACAGAGCACACAATTATTACACAGTTACAAACATGCTTTCGGCATGGTTACTAACAAACCTCCTGAAGCCTACCCAGAACTAAAATAAAATCAGGACAAACAAACTCCTTTTCCCCAAAACACTGAATTTTTCCCATGGCAGTAAAAGTTTGTGGGGGAAAAAAAAAGACTTGTGGAACACCAGCAACAGGAGGAACCTGCAATGACACCAATTACGTAGGTGAAACCTTTTGTCAAAATGTTGTAATTACTGTGACTTCACTTTCATAAAACGTGAAATGGAGTTTTTGCTTGACACCAGATCCTCTATAAATTCCACTGAAATCTCTATAGCCTTGCCTTTTCCTTATTGCAACCTACTATATCTCTGGTGTTAACTCATTAAGCATTACAAGTGGGATATTAGCCTTGTGAAAACAAAAACGGCATCAGTCAATGCCATATTATCTTACACGTTTCTGCAGCGAATCAAAGCCTACGGCTAATGTCGGTCTCTGTCGCGGATCAAGCCCTTTGAATGGTGGCATTGCAAAAGGCATTTCTACCGCATTTTAAAGGAATTTCATCGTTAAAGCAGTACATTTTTAAGGCATTATTTTACAAGAAATTAGCAGAAAGAAATGAACAATCCTAGAGCACGGGAAGGGGAATAATCAGGCACTGCAACACTGTCTTTAGTATATAGTCAAGATAAAAATCTCACTGATACTGCCTTAAGAAAGGGAGACGCGTTGGTTATCCCCTGTAAACACGTTCCCTTAGATTATCGCTGAGGCTGAATGGCAGTCGAGCCCTGCCAGTAAACAAGCGGGTTCAGACCGAAAGTTTAAACCACCGTATTAATGCCTTAGAGGGGGGAAAAAAATAAAATAAATTATCCCGAGCGGCATGGGGAATTAATTAAAGCCCGCCTGACACTTGCTGGCGGGGGAAGGGCGGGGGGTGCGGGGGGTTGGCAGGGGCAGAGCTCCGCACGCCGCGGGGCGGGGGCCGGGCGGGACCGGGTGGTCCGGGGGGGAGGCAGCGACAGCCGGAGCCCGACCGCCGCCGCGGTCCACCAGCAGCCCCTAGTGGAACCCGGGGAAGATGCTGCTCCAAAAAGCGGTGCTCTGCTCTGCAGCGCTCAACGGCATCGGCCTCGCCAGGTTTGCTCTTTTTAGGTATAGGGGGGTGTGTGTGTATATATATGTGTATATATATGTATATCATCATAGAATGGTTTGTGGTAGAAGGGACCTTGAAGATCATCTAGTTACAGCCCACCTCCCACTGGACCAGGTTGCTCAAAGCCCCATCCAGCCTGGCCTTCAACATTTCCAGGGATGGGGCATCCACAACTTCCCTGGGCAACCTGTTCCAGTGTCTTACCACCCTCATAGTGAAAAATTTCTTCCTGGTATCTAATCTAAATGTCTCCTCTTTCAGCTTAAAACCATTACTCCTCTTCCTATCTTCCTTGGTAAAAGAGTCCCTCTCCCCACCTTTCCCATAGACCCCCTTGAGTTACTGGAAGGCTGCTATAAAGATCTGCTTGGAGCCTTCTCTTCTCCAGGCTGAAAACCCCCAACTGTCTCAGCCTGTCTTCACAGAAGAGATGCTCCAGCCCTCTGATCATTTTTGTGGCCCTCCTCTGGACCCGCTCCAACAAGTACATAGCCATACCTGTGTACGTGCATGGACACCCAACAGCCGCAAATGACCTTTGTTGGCTCCATGCAGTCTGCTGTTCCCTGTGGCCCTCCTGAAAGTACTGTCTTGACTGGCTTCCCTTTGTACTTTTACCTGATTTTTCCTCCTTCTGGCATTCAGGGAGGGGGAAAAAATAAATGGGCAATGTTAAAAACACCACCAATTCTTCTCATTAAAGTATCATCTTTAAAAAGATTTGACAAGCAAGCAGCTGCCCATGAAGTGGGAATCCTATTAAGAACTTCCTCTTAAAAACTTCCTCAAATCATGGCCCTTGCTGTGTTTAAAAGGGCACCTATGGCATTTGGGGTGCAGTACAGCAATGCTTAGGCAATGAACCTCTTGTTTAACAAAGATACCAGGAAGACCCCTGAAGTGCCAAGCTACCCAGGGGGTGGGGGATGTGTGCTAGGTGTCCCCAGCTGGGGAAGAGATGCTGCCCCACTCCCCCACCACACAGGAAAGCTGCAGGGCACAAATTTAGTCCTAACAAAGACTGTTGAGCTCTGCAAGCCTGAACCGTTCCTCCAGTACACAGGAAAATGAAAGTGGTAAGATCAGACAGTTTCTGGTTACAAAAATCAGTTTGATTATGATTTAGAGAGATCAGTGAAATCAAATAAATCACTGAAAGGAGGATAAAAAGCTCCTTTGTAAGTTGCTACTAAATGTCACCTTATTTGAACAAGAAAGGGAGGAATGAATGTGAGGAAAGCAAACAGTGTGAATAAACTCAGCCCTAACTAATGATTAATAATTGCTACTTACCTGATATCAAAAGGCACCAGGAGAGCCCTGGGGGACAGAGCCCTCACAGGCACCTGGCTGCTGTACAGAGACTCAAGAGGGCTCGTGCTAAACCCCAGTCCGGGGGTCATCAGGCTCCTGCATGTCGTGTCTCTACACACTCTCCTCTACATCCTCCTAATCCCCAAAACACAGAGATCTGGGCACACCGAGCATGAAACACGGGAGCTGCTGCTCAGCGCTGGATGGGCAGCTCAGGAGCTCAGGCCCCCCCACAGTGACCCCTTGGACGTATGTATCTTGCAATAACCTCCTCGTGAGGACACACCAAACCACCACCACCTCTCCTAATCCTGCCTCCTCCCTCCAGACACAGCCAGATGCTGTTCCTGATGCTGTTCCTGTTCCTGATGCTTAGACACGTCGCGGGGTTCGGACGGCACGAGCAGCTCGTGCGCTGCCGCGGAGCCGCAGGGACGGACTGCGGGGAGCCGCCGGGAATGGGAGGCAAAGCACATCTGCCTAAATCACGAACCCGAGCACAAGGCATGACTCATTCTTGCACCTAGGAAAGGAGCTGCTTTTGCTCATTCACGGAGCGCAGGCGGCACCAGCAGCTGAATTTTACAACCTTCTCCCCAGCTTTGTTTCCTTCTTCCTATTCAAAAGTGTGGCCCTGCATTTTACAGAGTATTCTTGAAAGTCTGCTCTTTCAGTGGAGCTGCGCATTATTCAAGATGCACCTTGACTCAGATTAACAGTTTTTTGAAAATTAGTGGGCAAAATCAATCTTTTTTAAAAAATAACAAAAATAAAACCCTCAAAATAAATAAAGAAAAGAAGACTCACCTTTGAAATCCTGATCTCAAGTTACAGATCTCTCCAGGGTCATTCCAGCACTAGAACTGAGGCAGGACTGGGCTCTCTGGGGTAAAAGCACCTGAAGTAGTCCACAGTGTTATTTTCAGGAATTAGCCAACTAGAACAAATACAAATGGTTAAATATAATCTCAGAAGTCTGCAGTGGGTAAACAGCTTCCTGCTCTAGGGAGTCCACAGAAAATCTGAAGCCTAAATGTTAGAGCCTCAGCATTCAGGTGTCCAACAGTGAATTTTTGAGCAATGTATTTGATCAATTCTTCTTCCTCTCCCCTCTGCCATGTCATAGGCCCCTCAGATAATTCAGGTTGGAAGGGATGATGTGAGCCCATCCTGTCCCAGCTCTGCTCGGGACATGGTCAGCCTGAGGCCAGACCAGATTACTCAGGGCTTTGCCCAGTCTGGTCTTGAAAACCCCTAAGGATGGAGACTGCACAGAGACAGCCCCTGAGGGTCCCCGCTGCACTTCTGGACAACCCTCATGGGGAAAGTCCCTCCTGGTATCAGCTTGATCCCCTCTCATCTCAGTTTACCACCGCTGCCTCTTACACTTCTACCACACACCAGCATGACGGGCCTGGCTCCGTGTCCTCCATAACCTTCTTACTGGCAGGTAGCTGGTAGCTGCCCCTGAAGCCGTCACTTCCCCAGGCTGAGCAAGGCCCCTTTCCCTCAGCCTCTCCTCACAGGGCTCCAGCCCCAGACCATCTTGGTGAGCCTTCACTTTAAGGATGTCTTTCCTTTATCAGAGGTTCCACTAGATGCAGTATCCAGATGTGGTCTAGCAAGTCCTGAGAAGAAGAGGATAATCACTACCCTCAGTTCCCTGGCTTTGTTCCTGTTAACAAAGCTCAGGATTCTATCAGCCTTCACTACTGCTGGGGCACATTCAGCGTGCCATCTGCCACACGCCAGGCACTTCTCCACAGAGCTGCACCCAGCCAGACCATCACAGAGGAACCCCAGAGGTTCCTCCTTCCCCATGGCAGGACTTTGCTTGTCCCTACCAAATTTCATGAGGTCCCTGGCAGCCTCCTCCTCCGTCCTGGCTAGGTCTCTCTGAAGAGCAGCCCAGCCCTTGAGTGTGTTGATTGGCATCTCTCCCCCAGTTTGGTGGCACCTCCAAACTTGATAAGAGTGCACCCCACCACCTCCCCAGGTCACTGACAGGCACGTCAAACAGGCCAAGTCCTATGATAGACCCCTGGTACTCCCCTTGTGACGTGCAGAGTGCAACCCACCACCAGCAACCCTCTGAGACCCATCAGCCAGCTGGGAAGGTATCTACCTCGTCATCCCTCCATCCAGGCTTTAATATCCTAATTTGAACACTTGTTAGCATCCTTCTTTTTAGATGCTTTTTCTCCTGTACTGATGTGACATAGAAAAGAATGTCAGCATACAAACCTGCTCAACAGGCAGAATATGCAACCTGTCACTGATTTTATGGAAAAAGCCATTTCTCCCAGGAAAGAGTGGAGAAGTAAGAAAATCACAGGAGCGTCCTACATTTGCCTTGAGAGACAAGCCTGTTTACATAGTTTGCAGCATTGCCTTATCCCATAAGTGCCCCAGCAGTTTAAGGAGTTACTACAGAGTGTAACAGAGGTTTAAATGCTTTACAGATCAAACTAGCAAGTAAAAGCCACACCAAGTTGCTGTCACCTGCTTCAGTGCAGACAGGGAAAGAGGTGAAACCCCCCCCATTTTCCTTTCACACGGGGAACTTCCTTCTCCATCACAGCCTCTCTCCTGAGTCCCCACTGCCTTCGCCTTTCTGTCTCCCTGTGTCAAGGCCCTTACGCCCCCCCTGTCCCTGGGGTCCCCATTTCAGTTTCCCCTCTCTCCTCTCCTTCCACTTCTGAAAGGAAGCAGCTGAAGCCAGAGCGGCAAAACCAGACTTTTTCTGTGGTCAGAGAGATCCAGGTGAGCCCTTCCTGACTCTCACCCGTCTCCCGCTGGGTCTCTGCTGCAGGTTGCCTCCAACGCTTCATGAGGAACATTTTCCATTACATTTTTCATTTCCAACTCTCAACCTTTCTATCATATGATTTCAGGTTAAAACAGCAGGAATTTTGTACAGCTCATCTAGTTCAGTATGATCTTTCTGTCAGCTGCTGGAAAAAGATTAGTAGACGTTAAATCCAAAAGCCAAAATCCAGCTGTGATTCATCTCCAACTTCACCCTAGAAACTTAACCTCATCCCAGATACCAGAGTTTCTCTAACTGAAACTAAAGGCTTGTACACATGAACCATCATTTGTAACCTTAACACTCGCCACAACACTCTTTCAACTACCATAACCAGATTTTCTTCAGCTGTGCATGTTTTTCAGTGATTAACAGCTAAAATAGAAAATACCACTTAGTTTCAGCTACTGAACCTGTATCTAATGGCGGCTCATCGCCCTGCAGGACTGCCAACCCTGCTTTTGCTACCGGCAAGTAAAAGAGGAATAAGAGAAGAGTCACATGGGCTTAGACCACCACCAATGCACCCAGGCAAGGGCTCTAACCATGGCCAACAGGGAACAGAAGGAGAACACACACGCTTACAGTGGTATTTCCTCTGGCCATCTCTGGCCTTAAAGATAATGCCTTTTTATTTGACAAGAAAACATACAAAGAAGAAAAATACCTCACTGGTGTTTCCCATCACATTTCTGAAAGAAGAAGGAAAGCTTCTGACAAAAGGAGTCCTTCCTTTTGGACTGATGGTTTACAGTTCTCCTGCCAGCACATCTCTTCCAGGGGATCCAGAGCAAGATCTTGCCCTAAACCTAACACATAACAGCTCTATGACATACAATTTATATGTATTTTACTGGATTAGCAAAGAGATAAATGTTATTTCTGCCATTTTAAAACTATTCCCATATTTAGCAGACTTCATATACTATTCCACAGAAGGATACGTAACACACGTGATGCTAGCTATCACGTCTGTACCCTCATATTTTCCATCTCCTTTGTGTCAGAGCAGTGGTTCCTGACCTGTAGTCCACCAAGTCACAGCAACTGAGCCACAGGAAAAGGTGCGCAGCTCTGCATTGCCTTTGCAATGTTCAATAAAGTTTAATAATAAGGACACTTTATTCCTTCCTTTATTCCTTCCCATCAGCCCAACCCTTGCATCTTCATAGTTGCCTGTGGAAAGGCAAAAAAATCTTGAGAGTCACTGTCTGCTTTCTGTTCTGAAGAATAATGGCTTTGTAATGGAATTTTCCACCAAGAAAATTAATCTGGCCATACGAGCAATTAGAATAACTAAGAACCTCACAAAAGTATGTCTCTGCAGTAAAGCACCCAGATTCCAGAATTTTACAAATCCCAGACACTAACTGGCTTGATCTTCTAATTTACACTGACAACACATTACAATGACCTGCCTACATCTGACATTAAGTATAATTTAATCTTTGTTAATCAACAATAAGGGGAAGTGTAAGCCCTGCTTTCCCTCTCCTCTGCTGAGAGAGTCAGAGGATTTACCTTGCTCTGTCTATCATCATCTTTGGTAAACACCAATCACTGGAGTAAATCTGCTAAGTAGGCTGACTTCTGATTCCTTTGTTCATATTTGTCTTGTATATAAATATGGTGCTGGCAATATTTTCTGCTGGTAAACTTCTTGGGGTTTTTTTAACCCATTAAATAAAAATGCTTTACAGAATAGAACATAAGAGAATTTCAAAGTATTATAAATATAGGATTAGGAAACTTGCCAGCAATATCTATTGCTGACAGCTGACTTTATTAAAGTTCATCAGCATTAATTGCTTCATTGTTGAATGACTTTTGCATGTAATTATCACCAGTCTAAACACAGATTGCCTCAGGTACAGTATCTAATATGATCGTGTGTTCTGAATCCTATTAAAATAGCCAAGATGTAGCAGAGATTATTCTCTCCTGAACAGTAAGGAAGTGAAAGAGGCAACAGAAATAGGGGAATATTTTGCCCAGCCTAAACAGTGTTAATTTCTCTGTCTCATTCCGGGGTTTCCAGCAATGCTTTGGTGCCATAGATGCTGAAGCAAGACTCAGAGATGCCAATTTTATACCAGTGTCATTTATCTCAAGGACAAGTGAAAATTCCTGTGTCCCACTAGAAAGAAAATGCCTGAGGCATGATTGCTAAAATGGGCTTTAAACGTCATGCTATATTTTAATAGACAGAAAGATGGATACATCAATGTCTAAAATAATAATTCTTGGATTATATTTATCAGAACAAGGAAAGGATGGAATTGTAATTTGAAGAAGTCTGAGCTCCAGTATTGTGAGCTAATATCCAAGGAGAGAGGACACCCAGCCCCTTCTTTGAACTTCTATGCTGTTTTAAGATGTGTTCAAGATCTAAGGGCTCAGCATCAAAGACAAAATTTCACACTTTTTTTACACCAACCTAAAATCTCCATACCATATTACTATCCCATTCCCAAACCTTACTTTCTCAATAAAAAATAAATAAATCAATTTCCTTTCCTCAATGTACCAGCTCTTTTGAGAATTAACAGAATACACCCTGCTCTTCTGAATCATTACATGCAATAGACACATGAAGGATTTAAAAAAAAATTAAATAAAATTTTGCAACTTTGCTTGCAGATTTATTTTAGGTCTTCAAAAGGATAATCTTAAAAGCCACAGTATCATCTTAGGAATGAGTTGCTCATCATAGAAAATTTTGTCAGTGTCAAATACCTTTTGTCAGTGTCACTGACAATCAGTGTCAGTGTATATGCCTCTGTATATGCATAGCCTATCTATCACCTGCCAGGGTTCTGGAGTGACTTTTCAGATAAATTCATATTCAAGACTGTGTTTCAGCCACAGATTTAACAGCAAAGGACTTCAAAACTATGTTATGCAGTATTTAAAAATACAGCATGAAAAGCTATACTGAATAAGGACTTTCAGCAGTGAAAAAGGATTTGACTATGGAACACAGACAGACAGCTTCAGAAACGTTACAATATTTTTAAACACTACTAAGCTGTTCTTGATTTGATGTTGTATGTTGTCAAGGGCCTTTGCAGTTCTCTTGTAAGAAAAGTAGCTGCAGACATAAATGCTTGAATAAAGACAAGACTTGTCACACATTACCTTCCCTTACCCCTCCCCACGTTGCTTTTTCTCTCAAGTTTATTAGCATTAATAACTGGAAGCTTTGATGTAGCCTTTTAGGGTATTAGACCAAACCTGTAAATTAATGCATTGGTTCATCACAATTCATTAATCAAGCCTGTGCTGGATTTAACAGACAGCAGATTATTAAAGACACCAAATTACACAGACGAAAAAACCCAGCTCCCAGAGGGTCAGATGTAATGTGGATGGTTTTGCATAAAACCATAAACCTGCTATTAAATTAAAAACAGGCAAAAATTATGTCCACTGCTTATCTAAAGTAATTTTTTTTTAAAAGGGATGTTACGCTAATTTACTTCTTAACTGGTCCTGGTTACACAGCAAAGGACTAAAGGTTAACTGCAATGGCTCCTCTGATGCTTGGTTAAGCAACTTACACTAACATATCCTGACTGAGGTGAAGAACTTAATGAAATTACTACTGTAATTCATTACTAATGGAAAATTGTCAATGCTTTCAGCCAGCAGTTCACACAAATTTTCTGCAGACATGAAGACCTGGCGCTGTGACTCATGCTCTCAGACTTGCTACTCTTATTTCAAGCCCTAGCACCATTCATCACAGCCGAACTTTCTGCCATGCTATCCAGCAAAGTTGAGCAACCTTTGATCTCAATAGCTGAGGTCCTTCTACTGCTGTGACATGGGTTTATGAAGGAAGAAAAAAATAACATGTAATTTCCAGCATCAATCTAAAGAATGCTAAAATAGAGAGAGAAGAGAGGCAGAATCACTGCAACCAGCATCCAAGGTATTAAAAACACAGGAAGGAAAGACTGTAATTTGCCAACTAATGATGCCAAAAGCAAACAGTGTAAATTTTATATATTAATTACCAATTTAAAGGACAACATTTATAAGTAGTAGTGAACACTAACAGCCAGTGAAAAGCCTAAGGAAGACGGGTATGTTGTGCTACATAGTCCTGGTTTCCCTTTCTAATCCTTGCCAAACTGCAAAACAGAATATCAAAGTGAGATAGGATAGCAAAGTTGTCCATTCCATAAGAGACATTCATTTGTGACTACCGTAATAGTTGTCACCTACATATAGCAAGAATATGTTTTAATCAGTGACTTTGACATTAATACAGTACTTAACATAGCTTGACTGCATATCATATGAAACTCCTAATAGGAGCATTCTTTTATGTTAATTTACAGGACAATGTTGATTTATGGTTGTGAGGAAAGCTAACAATCTTTATGACGTTCCCATTGATTTTCTTTTTGTTTGTGAGCAAGAAAGACACTGTTTCTGATGGCCATATATATCCAATAGACAAGAATTTATAGTATGGTTCCCAACAGAGGAGCAGGGTTAAATTATGCAAACAAAAGTTAAAGTTTGAATACCAGAACAGTTTTCTTCCATGGAGAAGAGCAGAATTAAAAGAGGCAGGGAAATCCTTACCAATACAGGAACTCAACAAAGCACCCAAAGCTGCTTTGACTCTGTTCTGTGCATCCTACCATGTAAAATCGAAAGATTTGGCACAACAGGAGTAACACCAGCAAAGAGAGAGATTTTAGTGGAAGAAGCCAGCACGTTTGCTGCCACATCCTTCCCTCCCTCTGGGGAGTGGGCTCTGCATGGCCAGAAAGTCCCTGTACATCACCTATTTTGACACATGGTCTCCTAAGGAGAAGCCAGTGCAAGAAGTCCCAAGGCTATCGACCAGGGAAGAGTCCCTCTGCAGATATTGCCCATCCCTTATACTTGGTCCACAAGCACCCCATAGCTGCTTTCAGGGACCAAGTGCTACGGCAGACCAGCATCCCTGTGCACCCCAAATTGTGTTTCTCAAGCTAAGGTTTTGCTGAGTTCAAAAATTACCTTTCACTGAGTTATGAGAAATGCTATGACAAGAACTCTCTCTCACACTCCAGCTAACCCTGGCACCACAGCACACACCAGGAGCAAAGCAATGCACAAGGGGGTGCCTGACCACTCCACTTTGCAGTTGTTACTCCCACAAATTAGTACAGTGGCAGAGCTCAAAAATTAGGCAACGCAACCTATAAATCAAAGGAATGATAAGGTCTTCCTGGAAAAAGGATGCTCAGAATGTATATAATGTAAAAGCCTCTAACCATGTTTTTTAATACATAAAAATTACATACACTTCTAAGCTAATTCTCATTGAAATCAGCTGAATACTTTGTGTACACATCTATACTCAAAGACCATAATGTACTGTATCAAGTACAGTCCCTTTGCTGGTATCCTCAGCAAATCTCTACTTCAGACACTGGACTCATAACATCTTAGGATGCAAATTAGTAGCTCTTCTATCACGTTTTTAAAGCATTATTTGTAAAGCCCGCTTTAGAATTCAGTGGGACAGTATACACAGTCCCATTCCTTATGCCAAGTGTCCCAAAATACTTGGGGGGTTCAGGAGAAACTTAGCATATATACTGAACACTGCTGGAATAGCTGGACTTCTCTATATTACAATCAGATGAAAATAGGGACTAGTTTAACAGCAACAACAAAGTACACCTTCCAAGTGCTATAAAAATTATAAAATTTTAATGTTGAACGTGTTCTTTAATTATATAAAACTCTGCAAAGAATAATATGGTTTAAATTTATTATGCAAATGCTCCTAATTTATGACAGATTGCTACTTCAAATATGAGTATTAAATCTCTATTAGATTCGTTGAGGTAATGCGCTAATATGCATCACTAAGGTCTTAAATTTCTAAGCAGCAATAGTGTTTGTTAGATGCAAATAAGGATTACCTTAATTAAAACACTATCCTCAGCATCTCAGAAGATTTAATCTAAATCTTTATATAGGGCACATTCATTATCTATCTCCAGTTAATAAAAATATGACCTACTTTGGTTACATTTTAGAATTTAACGTTGATTACCATTTTGTTAATAGAAATAAGATACTAAAGACTTTAAAGACAAGCCAAAAGCAATTTTGCCAGCCTAATTAAAATACTATCTAATGGCCTCAGAAGGAGCTTTATATTTATTCATAACTGCAGAGGTAGACTTTTTAGAAATGTTTTTAAAATATTGAATTAGACAACAGAGTCCTAAAAATATACCTAAGGATAATAAGTGAGATTTATAATCGCCGAGCTTAAAGCAGCGCCTGAAGAGATTCAGAGAACTCCTAAACCCCACAGGGACACTTTCGAACACGCGAGCTGTTCTGATAAGCTCAACAAGACTCCTCACTTCTGTAGGAGGAGGCCCATACCATGTGTCTTTGCAGAAGTAAGGCTTAAATTAATCATAATGCTCCAAATGTAGCGTCAAGTTACTGCTAAGTAGTAGTTTCCAAGGAGACGTGATGCTTATCAAAATACTCTGATGCACTGCAGCCTGCCAGATCTAAGACAGTATCTGAATGGGTTAGTGCACTTCTTAGCAAAATGCAGCTTATTCGGGATTAAATCAGGGACACAGCAGGCTCAGCAAGAAGGCAATGTTTCGGGAGAGCAGGGGGAATATACGTTCTCACCGTAAAGCTTCTCTTGTACCTACTACTGCTGTATTAAATAGGATAAAGGGGTCCAGAGGGACCGCGGCCAGCCAAAGCTGTGATCAGAGACCTCGTGGGGCCACCACTTCTCCAGAGCCACCCACTCACCTCTGTGGATTTCTCATGTCCATGTGCAAAGTTGTCTTTTCACAGCTTTGCTCAGCAAATTGTAGCCTCCCTGTACATATTCTCTTCTCCATACAGAAAGGTTGGACAAAAACATACACGCCATAGAGACACTGTGTCAGGAGTTGTCCTTCAAACTCCCACACAGCAGCTACTTACAATATCCTAAACCAATATTTTTTTTTTTGAAAGTCAGGTTGCAAGGTGATCATTGAATCCAAAGTCTTGTCCACATATCACCCAACAAAAACTCTAGCATATAGAGTTTCTCTTACTACAATTAATTCAGATTGGATGCTTCTAGTTACTGCTGGGTTTAGGTTATTGAAAGGTTTTGAGGGACTGAAGAATCTTGCTGCTTTCAAGAGACACAGTATTTATGGCCTTCTACTAAGAGTTATCGTCAATTCCTACATTATAAACCTGAAAGTATTGTGGCTGAATAACGCCATAAATCTCTAACTTATGGGTTCTCCCCATGAGTGGAAATTCCCAGTTTAATTAAAGCCAATACAAACTGTTACCTCTTGATGCCCATCATGTAGAAGCCACCTGCTCCAACCAGGGGTACCAGTATCTAGTGGCTACTCCAGGGGTTTACAAAGGCTGTGAGACCAACTGGCAGGTTCAGGCAAAGCAATATTATTTAGAGAGGAGGCCACAGGAATACATCAGGATGTGTGCAGAGCTGAGCAGCGCCGGGGGAAGCTCCCTGTGCAGATGATGACCCTGGTTGGAAACACAAGGAGCGGGGCTGGGAACAGCAGTGACCCTCTTCCTCTGCTTCTCCCACTGGCATGGGGCAGGGAGCTGGAGGGACAGCCCGCCCCTGAGCCCCGGGGCACCCTGTGGCCATGGGGACTGGCCACCTCACCAGCAGCTGGCTAGCAAGTGGGGGCTGCTACCCTCAGGGCAGGTGGGAGGCCAGCACGACGCCCGCAGCCCCCGGGCAGAGGGCACCAGGCGAAGCCTCGCTGCAGCCCGCCGTCCCCGTCCACGCCGTCTGCTGTCACAGGCTGTGCTCTGTCTGTCACTCTCCGCTCCGTTCCCTCACACTGCTTTTAGCAGCAGCTTCTAGTCCAGTATCTTTTTCTTTCTCCCCCGTTCAGCACTTCCACTGTATTTCTGCCCTACTTTGTGATTCTTTACTGGCCCCGTATCACAAAAAAAGTGATGTAAAAGCTGCTTCCAGCTCCCAAATACACTTCCAGAGAAAAAAGGGTAACGACATGTTTTCCCCTCCATCCATCTCCTTTCCATGCTCAGTCCAACAGCAGCAGCCGACGCAAACAGCCCTCGTGCCCACGGGCAGCAGCGTCCTGCCCTGTCCCCCCTCGGGTCCCCGCAGCCTCACGCACCCACGGCTCTGTCCTCCACAACCCCCAAAAAGCTGAACGCTGAACATGAGGAGTTAATTTTATGAGAGGGGGAATTTTTTAAGCCTAAAAAAACTGATGACATTAGAAAGCTCATTGTAAATTTTACATAAAGAGGTCTTGTCTCTTTATCATGTACATAAATGTCACCCACTGAAAGACTGTTGTCACAAATGCCTCCCATGAGTGCCGGATCTGTCTGTAACATGGCATATAAGATGCTTGTTCCTCTAGTAATCTACACTTTTCAGCAATTATTAATTCCTTAAACATTTAAAATAGACCTTTTCAATTGTGCTTTCACCTCTTGAGGTCACTGCAGCAATCTCAGCCCATGTGGCTCATAGTCTCTCTTTTAGCATTCATGTTCAAAGACATATAAAACACCCAGACAAACCAAGAGTCAAAAGCAGACTCCTGAGGCTAAGATCTGTTTTTCCCCCAAACTCTTCCATATGTTAATATAACTCCCTTTCACCAGGTTTCATGTGTGAGACAAGGGACTCTAAAATATTCCTTATCTCGGGGAAAGCACAATAGTCAGGATTTTTCCCCTTTCAACTCTCAGCTACTCCTCTCCATGAGAGCATAGGCTGAAAAGACGATAAGGAGAGTATTCTAGCAGATCTATCCCTCTCTTTTCCTCTATTATTAAGAAAACTAAAAAATAAAAAACCCATTACCTCCAAAATGGAGGCAGGCTTTTTGTGAGATAAGCCACTCCTCCACATCGTGTATTCCACCGAAGGGATTCATATTGGGCTCAGTATCTTCTAATGGTTTCATCAGTTAATATTAAATTGCTTTCAGATAGGAAAAAAAGAATTTTCCTCGCACTGCACTAAATAATTTGCCTTCATATAGACTGCATAAACTACATTTCTGAAGAGGAACAAACAATTATTGTTCCATTTATATAAGTGGCAGTGGATGGATTTTCACAGATTGACAGCCTGCATCCCATACTGTTGGTGTTTTGCTTCGCCATTGACTTTCACTATTTGGTCATTTTCTTACACTTTACAAATGGAAAGACATTTCACGGTAAAAACACAAAAGGATGGTGTTTTGTAGCACAGAGCTCTGGAATTAAGGTCTTCCCATCCTCGCGATGGCAAGATGGTCCAAAGTGTCAGCGACACAATTGCCCACAGATATATATAAAAACAACCTGTGTAACAACTTGGGCAGTTAATGGGACAACGTGTAATATAATATATGGGGAGGTGGCCATTGGGTGTCCCCAGAGGCACTGTCAGGATCAGTTCTCATGCATCCCATACAGTTGGTGTTTTGCTAACAGCAGCCTAAAACAGCTTGGATGCCCACCTTAACCCCTTGTACCTGTCACAAGGTTGGCCAGGGACAGCTGCTGGCTGGGACAGCCTCTGCCCCCTTTGCCTGGACAGAAAGTGCATCACATTCCCATTTCTTCCAGCCCATTGCCAGAGCTGCTTTCTCAGTTCTGGGACCAGCCAGACTGAGATCGGGCCCGTTTGGGTCTCCTTCAGACAGCGGCTGCACTTACGCAGACCATATGAGAAAGGGAGGAAGACCACTGCTTTCAGCACAAGCCCATTCCTTGACCAAGCAAACCTTTGCTCTTCTCCTCAGGTCAGTAGCGGCAAGTGGAGCAGCTGAAGTGACATCAAGCCTATCTTGACCACGAGCATCCTCCATGGAAAGTTTTACCACTGCCAGATATGGTATTCCAGGGAAAAGACACTCTATCTCTGAAAACCTCAGGGTGCTGCCATCATAAGCCAATCGCTACACAAGCCCTTTTAATTGCTCATTTGTCTACCTTCAGTACAACAGGCGCTGTGAAACAAAGCAGACCAAGCGAAGAGCAGCCTGCTAATCACTGTACGTTTCTGACTCTTACAGCACTGTGCAGGAACTGCTGAAGCTCCCTGTTTCCACAGGGCCTCAGTTTTCTATTCATCAGTGCAAAGTGCACCCTTTTACTCTGTATCCAAAGGGAAATCACTACCTTTTGGAACAACTCACACCATGTTTGACTTTGAGTGACAACCTGAGGTTTACTACAGGTTATTTGTTCACATACTAGTTCTTGTTCAAAGGTTTTAGCGTGTTCCAGCATCCCCTCTGGCTTTAGTAGGAATAAAACACAAACCAAAACAAAACCCACTCCTTACCTGTGCAGACAGTAGCCTCTCAAATACGTCCGTGCACAACCCAAGCGCTGTCGCTTCAGATTGCCGCAAGCTATGGTTTGTCATGAAAGTCATCTTTTCCCAGACTTTTGCTTCCTCTCCTGTTTGCTACTGGCCACTACAAAAAGAAATCTGTTACACAAGTGAAATAAATCTTCTGTTCAGGATAAAGAACCAGAATCCTTCAGAAAGTCTTTGATGTTTCTACGTGTGTGTGCTTTGGGGTTTGCAGTGTGGTGGGGTTTTTTTAACTTATGAATGAGACCTACAGATTTGCTAAAGGTTCTGTTAGCACTTCACAGTATGCTTCCAGAAGTACATCCCTTTCTTTCTGCTATTGGAAAATGGCATAAATAGAATCTCTTGCTGCTGCCTTGGTGAAAAAAAATAAAAAAAATAAAAAATTCTTATTTCTATCCAGAAAAAATCTTAGACCCTTTTGCTGTTACCTCTAACAGTTCCTGCAAAATCCTGAGAAACAGGAATTACACACACTTAAGTCTTTCTTTGTGAAAGTTTATTCCACAGCGGCTGAAATTCTTTAACATATGTTGCTCTATTTTAATGATTTTCTGTTAATAAGAATTTTTTAGTGAGCTGTAACACACTTACATCCATAGGAAACCTAACAGCTAAAATTTCTCTTAGGATTCAATCTCACATTCTATGTAAAGGCAGGAATACTTCTTATTTTGCTACTAAACAATTATCCACAACTCATTTGTTTCAATTCAGCAATGCATTTACAGAAAAAAGTCCATGAACTACATGAGTAAGAATCAATTATTTCCTTTTTTTTTTTACATAGCTATGACTAATAACTATGCAAAAAATCCCAGTGATTATCTCTTCATTGTGGAGATGCCCAGCTTCAGTTTAAAAGCTCAGACCTTAAAAATCATCAGTGTGATGCCTGTACTTCCAAGCTTTGCCTTCAGCTGTCCCCATTTTCCTCCCACACATCCCCCCCCAGAATTGCTCTCTAGTGCCAGCAACAGGCACTACTGCATAGAGAGACCTCTTCTCCTCTGCTGAGCACTAGTATCAGCTTCTGCCAGGAGCTCGGAGAGATGGCAGCTCTGGACTGGTTTGGGAACATGTCTTTATTCCTGCTCTGCTTTATGATTGTCCTTCTTCTTATGATAATTTTTTTCACAGCAAACAATATGTAAATGATCAGCTTCTTCAGAAGTTCTGTTACTGTTCCTTTCTTTGTTTTAAAAAGCAATCCCCTGATTCTTAAAACTTAGTCTGAAGGAAACCTGTAGCATCTTTTAATAAATAGCATTATAGGAAGTAATAGAATGCCAGGCAAGCAGCTTCTAGCTCCCTTTCTGCAGCTGCTTTTAAATAAAATAAAAATAATAATTAAAAAAAAAACCCACCACACACACACACAAGAAAAAAAAAAAAAAACCCACAAAAAAGGAAAGAAATCTGGTGCATGGCTGGCAGGAAAGACACATGCTCTGTGCCAAGCTCCAGGCATTCTCCAGGTGCTGTACAGCCCAGAAACTCTGACACCCTCACATCCAGCTGAGTTTCTAGCATTTGGCTCCTCATCAATGAAAATGTAACCTTGAAGTCCTCCTATGCCACACCGGTACTTCAGAAACTATTTTCTGGAACTCCTTTAGCCATTTCAGTGGAGCATTTTCTTTGCCTCCCTTTTTGCTGTTATTAGAAGTGCCTTGTCTAACCCATACTTAAAGGGTGGCTCTTAATCCCATAGCAAATCCTTGAACCAGAATAGGTTTGCAGCATTTAATCTTAAAACTTGTAATGCCACTGACCACCTTTTTCATCCAAAATTCTCTTTGTAATTGATGTGGAAATACATCAGCCTCCCAAGACAGGACACATTGTTTTGAGCAAGGACCATCTAACATCACCAAGCCAGGTATCAATGCAGAAAAAGTCTCATAAAAATTAAACACTTACCTGTCTTCTCTGATTCCACAAACTGGACAACTTTTTCCGAAAGTGATTTGTCAACCATTTTAGTCCTTGCTTTCCACAAAGCCCATATTTTGCAGACAATCTGCTCCTGGAAGCTGCTGGTCACCTCTTTCATCAGTCTTCCCTACCACCTGGAGCTATGACAGCCTGGCTTCCCACTCTTATGAGACTTTTGGAGGTTGTTGCCTCAACAAAGCCTCTGTCATCCCTGGGTCATTTGGGGAAAATTTCTAAGAATTGCTCTAATTTCTATGCGGACAGCCTACAGCTCCTGTGAGGCGAGTCATCTCTATACCCGTGAAAAGTTCCACTACTTGTTCTCAGTTCTACACGCTGTTTCTGCTAAAAAGAGAAAATGACAATGAAGCTGCATATTTATTTCAGGCATTTTTACTTGAAGCTTGGATACAGTAGCAATTTCTTTGCTCATATTCCCAAACCTCTTTCCAGACAGTAATCAATCCAACAAAAGTTTCTTTTGGCTTCTCCGAGAGCCACATCAGTAGTGTTTTTACTGCCGTCTGTTCCTTCTAACACCTCCACTTCCACCAAATAAAAATCAGCCTCTGGCATAGCTCTATCCATACAGCTCAGCTTCTGCTCAGCATCTCACGCGGACAGTGCTCTCACAAGTAACTTAGTTATTTTAAAAGAGAACTGCTTTTTATATTATCTTGACTGAAAGGTACTCATAGCATCAACTGCCATAAAAATGTACCCTGCCTCTGTATATTACTACAGTTCAGTGATAGATCAGAGACCAACAAAATAATTTTGCATTGATTTTTTTCAAAGTGCATCCCAAGAACGGTAAAGGTACATTGATTTTAGCACCTTCAGTCTTAAACTTACGGCACTGATTTTGCTCTGCAGCGTTCTCTGTGACTAGCCCAAGTGTAAACTTTCAGTTATTAGCCCCTGTGGCACTAACATAAAAGGAGCACGGGGCCGCTCTCCTGATGTAAAGCTCAGATCAGGCAGCAGCCAACCATTCGTTCGCTGCGTAGGTGCAATTATCTCCCTCAATTCTCTGCATAAAGTTCAAGAAATACCCAGGTAATGGCTTCAGAGAAGCAGTTAGATGTGGCCCCACAAAGGCCACCTCACCTCCAGGCAGGAGGTATCAGGATCTGCTATAACACAGCTGAGTTGGCCGGTCAAGTTCAGCTCAAGAAAACTGTGATCCTTTGACTATTTCCCATAGAAATCAGTCTTCATTTCTTCTTCTCAGAAAGGTAAAAGGTGACAATAAGCAGCACGAAGTAGTGCCACTGTTCTCGTGCAGAGATCTTCTGCATCAAGTTTCATCCTAAAAAGACTCTTTGCATTCAAGTTACAATAGATAACACTGTATACATATAATGAATCATATATATTTATAATGGGAAACACTAATAAAATATTGAAACCAATTCCATGAACAGCTTTGTTCTAATGCAGGATACAAACAGATTACTTGTATTACATTAAAAAACACAAAGAAAATCAAAAGTGTAATGCCTATTACCTTATTAGCACAAAATTAAAACACCTGAATGTATAATTAACTAAAACATTACAGGATTCATTTTTAGAGTCCAAAGAATTCCTTAAATTAATGTCTTTTAGGCAAATTTTTATGTCATTCTGAAGAGTTCTCTTCACTGCAGGTTAATACTTTGAGGTTAGACAACATAAACTAATATTGATATAAAAGCCAATATATGAAAATAGCACAGAACAGTAACTGCAAAATGCTATTAGAATATTTACATTTCCATTTATATCTATAATTAAGCCTATAAACAATCATAAGTCTTGCATAAGATAACATAATATTAAGTATAAATATAAAACCAGAACAGAGTGCTGCCAGTGTGTTATGCGCAAAGAGAGAGGATGATAATGTTTAATACAACTATAAGATATATGAAAGTAGATTCCAACAATTGCACTATTTCACAATATAAGCAATTTCAGTTTCAAACTCTGGCAGAAATACGGTGCGTATGACATTTCATAATCTTATTTCAAAGGAACTATAATATGGTTACATTTGTATTTTCACAGATGAAACTGAACAAATCAAGGAATACTAGGTTTTAAATCATCCATATGTGGGGTTTATTAAACTATTTTAAAAAAGAAATTATGTAAACAAAGTATTTTCTCCCTATGAAGTTTCTTTGGGTTCATAACAACCCTTCTGTGTACATTTCATACTAATCTCTGTGGGTTTTGTGGGTCATTCACACAGAAATAACAGACACATAGTCTTATTATAGGAAAATGACCTAGAACTACAAAACCACAAAAATTGGCCTTAGTCACAGAACAGTCAAATCTACTTTCATTTTCATTTAATTAATTACGTCAAGGATTTTCATCTATGAGTTCCAACAGTGTCTTGTCCTCCCTGTAACTTCAAACAACAAATGGGGAGGGGGCAGGGTGAATAACTATAATTGTAGAATTATAATCTTAATGAGGTTGAGTAAATAAAAAAAGTTGATGAATTCCCAATACTGACAACATCCCCCACTGGAAGTACTCCCTTCTCTGGACTGGCACACTTCCGTTGAAGTCATGCTATTCTCCCGAATGGTAGGCTACTTCCCAGTATGTGCTGCTCATAAAGCTTTCTTTCCAGGAGATGATAAAAAGAGAGTCCTAAATACAAATAGTACATATTAATGCTCTAAATAATGCCTTAAGAGATTAACTGCAGAAAGATTGATTTCTTGCAGGATTGAGTAATTTAATCTGTTGGCACCATAACGTCCTTGTTTCCACACGCATCACTACTCTGCCACCGCGGAGTAGCATACATATGTAGCAAGACCTGATGTAAAAATTATCTGGACCTCAAGTCGTCCTTTTGGTTACTTTGGTTTCAACTTGCCACACAAAGGGTAATGAGGGAGAAGAGCTGCACTGCTGACCAGGTCATCCTTCTGGCATCACGGGAAGTACAGACATAAGACACTCAGAAATCGTATGAAAGGAGCAGTAAAGGCGAACGCGTACAGACCACCAACAAACCTGCCCGACACGGCCAGTGCCACCTCTTCTCCAGACTGGTGGGTGCCCAGCCACGGCATTCATTCCCCTGCAGTTCCACACACCCCCCGCCAGATCAAGCGCGTCTCTCCCCGATCAGAATGGATGCTTTGGATGCGATGTATCCGTGCAAAACCAATGCCGCAATAAGGGCTGATCTGGGGTTTGGGGTTTTGCTCCTATTTCTAGGTTTCTTTCTCTCTCTCTTAGTCCATTTTTTGTTTTCTTCACACTTAATATACCAAGGGATTCAAAAAGACCAATCAAACCTCCGTTTTTCCTAAAAACTTCATTCTTCAAGTAAGTTCTATTGCAAGAGCTTTCATTTTAACCTGATTTTCAAAAGAAACTACAGTTATGCAGCTGTGCTGTATTTATACTACATCGAGTATTTATACTACAAAATTCCTCTAGAACTTTTGAATTCAACTCATTTCAATTAAATAAGAGGTTAACAGCCTGAAAGAAACCAAGTTCCTAGAACTTTGATGAAAAGAGGTAGCAGACAGCGAAGAAAAATGCTGTTGATACTTTTACAATTTATGCAGAGAGCACAATCAATATCAAGCACTGGAGAAGCCACCTGGGAAAGCATTGCCATGAATATTTCTTCTGCAAGAAAGGCTTCATGTGGGCAATTGTTCAAACACAAGCAAGTCCACAGGAAACAAGGTTTTACTAACCATGCCGTTTGAAGAACTATGTATAATACAATATCCACACAAAAGCTACCTTCTTATTTGTTAAACCATTTTTTCTTTGTGGATTTCTTTTTCCTTGCAATTGATTGTCTGATTCTGATACCTATATGCACTTCACTAACTTTTTAGACACTGATATGCATTCTCTAACTATTCTCAGGAGTTTTGACTTCATTTCCCCACATTTTGTTCTTCTGTGTCTGCTTCAGTTCCCTTGGAGGGCGGAACATGCACCACAGTACGCATTTCGATGACTTTTGTGCCCCAGGGGCTCACAAGCTTGCCCATCTCTTTCTACAATAAATGCAAACAAACCATCAGTTAACAGACAGCTGCAGCATCCTTCCAAAAGAACAACCTTTAAAAATATTGTTTACTTGTCTGAACACAAGATATCCTTCTACCTTTCAAATTAAGTGACTGATTGATGGGTAGGCAAAAGCATTTGCTTTGACAGAATCAGACTAACATCAGTTTTCATGTTCTTTGCTGTCTGAACAGTATCAAGCTGATCAGATTTGTAATTCTTCTGAAGCACGTCAAGACAAGCAAAAAAAAAATGCAGTCCTTTCCTACACTGGACTTGCTGATTTGTCAAATACAAGTTAGTGAGTAATAAATTCAACTATGATAAAAATCCATTGTATAAAATGCTTTTTACAACTCCTGAAATACAGAAATCATCTCATTTCTTACAACAACTTTGGAAAGAAGACGAGCACAGATCAGAACAGAACTGCACCTCACCCAACTGTCACTTGTTCTTCAACTTTTTTTAATTTTTAAAACTGGCTGTTTCAGATCACTAGCTATGACCAAATAATTAGCCAAGAAGGCATCAGGCAATAGTATTCAAGAAAATATCTAAGTTTATATCCAAGTGCTACTGGCAACCACTGACACCACAAATGCCCTTTCTTATTGTAGCTTTTATATACTGAGGAAAAAGTTGGAAAGTCTGCATCAAATCTTGCAAGACAGTTGACCACAACAACTGTATAACTATTATTTTTGCAGTCACATGCAATTGAGATTACGATTAGGTACACTACTCAACCCAATTCCCAAAAACAACAGAAAGAATATACACACTGATTTACACACATGTCGGGTAGGCCCCCAGCTAGGCTTTAGTAGCCAAGACTGTGATACAGGTTGTGCTGAATTACCTTACTGTTCTTTTTGCAGCAAAGTGGAGCATTTTAAAGTAAAGATCTGGCTAAGGACGTAAAGTCCATCTGGCAAAAGCTTAAAACATTTACATCTGCAGAGAAATACTGATCACATTTCCTTACACTGTACAAGCATAGGCCATTTCTTGGTTATGATACTTATCAGATTTATTGCATGGTATAAGGAAAGGGCCTCTGCATCTTTTCAAGACTTTATACTCCACTAACACAATTTTTCAACATAGATATTTTAACTGAAAATAGCTCAATTCTAAAAACTACAATTTGAAATACATGTTATTTTAATATTTTAAAGATACTTGTGTTTTATTCTTCTTTATAAAAGTAAAAATTCATTTCCGCATACGCTTAAAATAATAGAAAATTAGACCTCCTTTCTCTCAGGAAACAAAATAATATAGAACAGATTTGTAAAACCGGTTTAACCCAGTCTGTTTTCTACTGTGCCTGAAGTACTATATGTACTACACACGAAAGACTCATTAAGAAGAGCTTCTGCTACCGTCTCATTAAATAAGCCTCAGTGCTTAAAATAACAGGCCAACATACATATTTGAGACACTCCATATTAGGAAAATCACCAAACTCCTTAAAAACTTCAGAAACTCTCAGTCTACAACCCTTTATGCATTTGATATCTCAAATAGTAAAACCTAAGAATCTTAATAGCTTGCGTTAGTTGCTTTTCCAGTATACATAAAGAGGTGTGGGGTCATGGTCTGAGTGTGAAACTAGAAATCAAAATATCTTACAAAATGATTCACCAAACCACGCTGAGGTAACTAACCAAATTGTACCAGTCTTCCCCCAGTACAACGGACGGAATTCAATGCACACTGAATTGATCAAAACTATTCAGTTAACAAAGAATGCATGAGACATTTGGCTGCTGGGGATGAGTTTTAGAGAGCAATAAAGCACATGTTTGGCTACATGCTCAAACCAATTTAAATGGCGTTAACTAGTTACTGAGAACCTCATGACTTAATTTTTACTACTGGGCAACTTATCTAGTCTTGCTAGAGAAGGTAAAATAGAAACCAAAGGACATTAATAATAATAAGAAAGAAGTATCCAGTTCTTTCCAGGCAAACAGAACTTGCACAATTTCATTTGTAAAAATTATGTATATAATTTGCAACATTATACTGAAGTAAAAGACACATGTGATAAAAAAAAAAAAGTATAAGCTCGCCAAAGACACTCACCAATCAAAAAAAAAATGCTAAAGTAAGGGAAAGTTTAATAGGGAGTTATAGCTTACCAGCTTCTAAAATGACAGAAGACTTCACAGAAGTCTTGAGAGACAGAAGACTGAAGTCTGTATATATATTGCTCTGACAGTTTAATTGAATCAAGGTATTTAAAGAGGCACAGACAGTAAAACCAGATAAAGTGCAAAATGGAATCTGTAAACTATCAAAGAAAATACTACAATTGGCTTTACCTTAGCTTTTTAATCAATTCAAATTCTCCACTTGTGTGTTTTTATACATTTTAAAATAAAAACTAACATTCCAAAAGACACTTCGAAGTTTTTTCAGACCCCAAGTGACATGCACGTTTTCTTTAAATCAACAGTCTAGCATTTACAGTCAAATAAATGGAGCCAGAAAAGTTAGCAGATGAACACCTAAGGGATATTAAGTATATACTCTCCTCACATATTCAAACCTGTGTTTGCTTTGCTTTTTATAGAAATATCTTCACATAAGCTTTCAAATCAAAATTAATCTTGCTTTCTAGCAGGCCATTCTAAAAAACCCACTACCATGAAAGATAAAAACCAAAACATTTTAAAAACAGGAATTGCGAAACAGAATCTAACTACAAGACTATTATTTTAACATGATTTCTTCCCAGTCCCTCATGCTTGCCATGCAATCATCACAATTAATTCCACATTCCTTGGAAAAAGTTATTATTATATAAATGTCAAACCATCGCCAATTCTTAATGCATGAACTGCCTTCTCAGTTTGCAAGAGGATGGCTATTTCTGGCACCTTTTGCAGAAAAGCTTTAATGTTGTTTGCCAAATTCATCCTTTGATCTTCCATCAGCATCTGCAGCCAACTGCTGCTTTGGTCAAAGAGTTCAGTGCTTTCTTTTAATTTCATTTTAAGAGAGGAGGCACAAACTCAGAGAAAAGACTTGTAAGTCCCGCAGTTTCAAATTCCTTTTGCAGCTCATCCAGCGTTGAATATTCTTTGACTTCAAACGTCTGAAACCTACATTGCAAAAGGGAAACTCATGAATATGCCTAGATTTGTCACAATGTAATTATCGACTCTTGTTACTTTTCTATCCACAACAGTACCAAATTATACCTTTTATGCTGCGACTGTACTTTTGTCTCACACAGTACACTGATCATTTTCTCTTTGCATTTCTTTCCGCTTGAGTCCACATCTACCTTAGAAGTTTTCTGAAGAATCAAGTACTCCTAAATGACAAAAGAGAACAAAATAGTAAATATCTTTGAATTCCACTAAAATACAAAAATCTGTACTGAAACATGTAGGTTTTTTGCAGAACATAGCAATCAAACTTTGAAAGTGCCAATCCCCAAAATTTTATGACCGTTTCTATTCATCAGCTTGAAGTTAAGCACAGTTTTAGATGATCTTGAGAACATGGGTTTGAAAACCCAAAACATTCTTCTCCAATATTACCACAAAAACCTGCCTAATGCAGTGGGAGGTCATAACTACAGACAAGAAGTTCAAAGCCCAGGTGTGCAGTAGGAGCACCATGTGGCCTAAGTCAGAGGCAGAAATGAGTGATAAATGTGTTATTAATTTCTCATCACAAATTTTCTGTTTTCTGGGGAGTTTGGGAAATACAGGAGCCTGAACCAAGGCATATTACAGGCAGAAAACACAGGGAATATAATAAAACACAGGGGTATAATTACAGTGGGAAGCAAAGCAATACAGGCCACAGGTTTACAGGTATCACTGGTTTCTTTCTCATAGAATAACTTCTTTTTCTTCAATACTGAATAAACTTGTTGGGCCTTCCTGGTCTTCTAATGATCAATCTGTTTCCAAAACTGTTAATCTTATAAAAACACACAGAAAATATTCAGACACATAGATTTCAGTGGTAAATCGATAGAACTAGTCAACATTCATTGTTCCTGCACCTTAATGCTGCTCCTGTCACCCTGAAGAAGAATCAATATTATCCTGCCCATGAACATCAGTCTTCCAGTCAGCCTTAGATCTGAAGTCCATTTTTCCACAGTTTTGACGTATTTTGCCTTTGCTCTCATGTGATCTAAATGCAGAAGAAGCGTCCAGATACCATCCTCTGTACTTGTTCCTTTTGACAAAGTAGGTTTTTCACTGCAAACTGTTGCTGGTTGCTTAATGGCATACTTAAGATGCTGCTGTATCCAAAGAATCAGATCATGTACCATGGGTTCAGAAAGATGCTGCTTTGCTTGTTCAAGTAATTTATCTTTCACATCCATACACTGGGCCCTCGTAAGCTGGTCTGAGTTAACAGAAATATCTGGTAGAGTTGATGGATAATTGACCGGTAAATGAAATAACAGCTTTAAAAGTACATCAGTATCCAGCAGCTCTTTCACACTGATTTGAATTCTAAATGTGATTCCATGCGTCTCTGGAAGGTATCAAAAAATAAACATTAATAGTTTGCTTGAAGTTGAAATAATATGAATTAATAATATATATGTATTTTCTTTAACAATTCAACTCAAATGACTGCCATTCCATATAAAATAAGGGGGGTAGGTTTTTTTTGCAGAGCGGGGAGTTGCAACCAATGGCTCAAGCTATACTTGCAGGGGATCCTGAAATGAAACACTTCCATATCATACTAGAAGGAGAGTTATTAACACATTCTAAAAAGCATTCATACCTTTTGGCTCTTTCAAAGTCTAGACAAGTCAGTAATAAAGAACTGTCTCTCAGAAACACATAAGTCAGCTTCTACAGCTCAATAGCAGCAGCAAGGACAACTGAAAATAGAGACTTTTCTGGATGGACTCTGCACTGCCCTAACTCTGCTCCTAGAGAAACCTGTAGGACATCTACCATCAATATCAGCACAAGGCAAATATACCTCTACTAAGCATTTTTGAAGAAAACCATTCAAAAGCAGTTCTACCCTAAAAAGAGATCTGGAAAGAAAAACATCAGATTCTTTGTCCCCTACAACTTTCAGAGAAACTATGCTTAACTCTTCTCTGCCAACTTCTCTACAACAGTTGAATTGTCATAATTAAAACACCTCTGTTGTACAGCTAACCCTAGATACTACACACATATATATACATACACACTTATATAAAAATATCCATATATATACCTGCATTATCTACTCAAAACTTCTTGTCGGTCTACTTCAGAACAGAATTATTTTCAGAGTGAAAAGAAAACACATAGTACATAGCAGGAAGGGCAAAAGACCACATCCTCCTGACAGATCACATAATCAAAGACAATGAATATGGAAGTTATGTACAATAATTCCTGCAATTAAATCTTCTTGACTAAAACATGTTTCACAGAAAAATAAAAAACTTCATAAAGTGAAAAGCAGGGACAGAGACCTAACCTACTTTTGCTCCTCTGCAATGAAGAAAGAGGGTATCAAAGATGATCTTCTTCAGATGTTCTCTGCTTCACCCCTTTGATGCGTTCTAAAGACCTCACCCCATTTCTTTAAAAAATTGCTAAAATGTCAGGTTGATTCATTCTAAGAGAGCAGGAGAAGTCAGATTTGAAAGGCAGATGAGAGCAGAGCTGAGTTTCAGAGGAGCTCTTTTGAAGTGACTTGCCGCCTTCTCCCCCTACCTTACCTTACCTTCCTTTACATGACAGTCAGTTGAATTATGTTTGATTAGTATTGCTGATGCCACTAACCAACCTCAGTGCTCTCTATGATTTAGTATTTGAACCCAACTAAATAAGTGAATGATCGTAAAAGTGGCTTGGACAGACAGAAGCACTTTAGAGAGCTTAGCCAAGGGCTTGTTTCCAAACCTCCCTCCTGGGTCATATGAACAACTCTACAGGTCAGAGCAGTCACAAAATAAAATAAGCAAACCCTCCAAACGCAATTGCAAACTCTAGCATTACTGTAAAAGTCTCCAAACATCTACAAACCATTGCTACCTAAACAGAATGAAATGCAGCACCAAAAGTAGTGGACACAAATCCAGTGAATTACATGAAATTACACTCAACCACGTGTATAATTACAAGCACTACATGTCAAAGCCTCGTCCCCTATCAAAGGGAGTTGGTCTCCAGTCTTCTAAGACCCCATGAAAGGTTCCAGACTATTTTTAAGACAAGTTTATTCCTCAGAAACACACAAGCCTCGGAAGAGACTCCAGTCTCTACAGAACCCATCGGACAGCATGCGGCCCTCACTCATGGGCCACAGCTATGCAGGAGGACCTTCCCACTCCAATCTCTGTCTTTTGCTGCCCTGACAAACATTTCTTACTGGGCACCAGCCACAACAGCTCCTCTGCCATTACGCTAGGCTCATCACACATAACGAAAGAAAAGCCTGCACTGTACCTCCTGGTACCTCCAGCACCCTCATGGCCATCACGGAGGGTCTCCTCACACAGACAGTGCCCACCAATCCACCTCCTTCCAGCTGCCCCTTACACAGGGCACCCACACCAGGTATGTGGCCAGCTGAAAGTAAGCTGCATTTGGCTGAAAGTATTAACGTTATTCTATTCCTGCCTGTGAAGCACTTTATTTTAAACTACGCCACCAATAGATTTTAAAAAGCACAGTCTACAAGTTGAAGAATACTACTCTATTGCTAGCTTAATTACAGTGACAGAAAAACATGTTACCTTTCTGATAATCCTCCCAGGATTTTTTCACTAGCTTGTCATACCAGATATCACCAACTCAGAAGTAACTGAGGGATAAACAGACAGGCCAACCTTGCCCTTTCGGCAAGGGCCTCCTGCTGCACTGATCATATTCTTAAGCCTGTGACAATCTCACACCTTTCCCTGTGATGATGAACTAATCCGAAGGAAGCCGCGCAGCCCCGCATCCCGAGGTGTATCACCCTGAGCCATCGCGAAAAGCCCAGCCGTGCTCATTTACATCTGCTTCAGACTTACTTTTAAAAAAGGAGAATTGGTTCAAAACGTTTGTGGGGTTTCAGTGTCTGAAGTTTATTTAAACATTCCAGCGTCCATTTTCTGCACCAGCGCTGCAGAGGGCTGGCAGAACAAAGAGCGAACCGCCGTCGCCCTGTGTAACGAGGCTCTAAAGAAATATTTCCTTTGTTTGCACGCGCTACAAGGTCTGAGTTGTCTTCACAGCAAAACGGTGATTATTTCTGAAATAAAAGGTTGGGTTTGACCATTCTGCTGGAATTTAATGTGCTAATAAGACTAAACTCAATACATTTTAACTCATTTTCCCCCCTAGCTGCATGCTTATCAGTATATTTAGCTCTAGCATACTTCACATTTTTTCTTATGTTCCATGTCAACCAAACAGATATCCCCCTCCTCTCCTGCCCAAAGGCATTTTATGCAACACATGCAGTCTATTTTAAAATTCAGAAAATGGCACCTACTAACGTACAAGCTTAGAATATATGAATATATTTTTATAGCAAGCTTGGTGAGCAAACCAGAAGAGAACAGATTAACAAGCAAATTATGGATTTCAATCTGTAACGCTAATCTTTGTAAATAGATATGTAAAGTAAAAAAGATACACTGTAATTAGTTTATTTAAATTCATCAACACATTGGTTTTGATAAAAATGTATTTTAAATTCTGAATACTTCATTGTTAAATTCCAGAAAGCCAAAGTTTTTAGCATACCAAGAGACCTGCAAAAGCATTTTCTTACATTTCTCAAAACCATAAATCCCCAATGGCCTCCTTTTTGATCCTATGGATCTACACGCAAATTACTTTTAATGTATCAGAGATAGCAAAATATAAAAGTTTTCCTGGATGTTACTGCTGTGGACCATTTGTCAATGATAATTTATATGGTTTGAAGAGGTAAAGCAAATGTAAGCTAATGAATACAGCAACACTTTTGTGTATACAAACTAAAGGATCTGGTAGCTCCAACATAAAATAGAGGTAAATTCTCAAATTAAGAAAACTACAAATAATCATCATTGTACATAATCTTTTCCATTCCAGCAGAAAACAATGGAAATCAATACACATGATCCTAACATATTGTGTACACTGCCTGGCTAAAGGCCCTCCAAGGTCACATAACATCAGTATAAATAAATATAATAGCCTGTTCCTGTTGTGTACTTGTGGCATTTCACTTTACGTTCCAGGAAGGTTTCTAAGCCTTTTTTCATCCTGTTAACTTATAAACAAAATCATTTTTCTGTGTATGAAGCACAGAGAATAATATGCTTATATTCCTCTAACAGATTTTGAGGAACAGACGTGCATAGGCAACGTTCAGATACGTTCACGTTTTTAAAAATAAACATCTGCTAAGCCTGGATACTGTATTTTCAAACTATGCCTGAAATAACATTCCTGAACTCTTTTACTTTAAGAGTATAAAATTCAGTTGAAACACTTCATCAATCGTATTTTAAAAATACAACTCTAAATACCAACCAAAAAAAATAAAATGGCAGAATTACCTGCCTACACTGGAGCAAGAAATGTACCATGCAGATGTAGACAAAAAAAAAAATCTGCTTTTAGACTACCCCAGTTAATTGTGCTCCATGTAGATCACTAATGTCTTCATCCCTCTGAGGACGTCTACATACAAAGTCCTCTTCTCAAATGACCACTTGCTGTTTGGTGCAAATCTATTTCAACAACTACTTTGAAATAAAAGTTTGAGGTTTATTCAATTAATTGCCTAATAACTTATTAGCTAAAGTGAGTCACTCAAGAGCAGCCACACATAATTCCACACCAAAGCAACAGAAAGTTATTTTCACTGAATTACAGAATGGTTGAGGTTGGTGGGGACCTCTGGAGGTCATTTCGTCCAACTTCCCTGCTCAAGCAGAGCCACATAGAGCAGGCTGCCCAGGGCAATGACCAGATGGCTTTTGAGTATCTCCAAGGATGGAGGCTCCACAACCTCTCTAGGCAACCTGTTCCAGTGCTCGGCCACCCTCACAGTAAAAGGTGTTTCTTTATCAATCCCAGTCATTTTGACCTGAATACACAGACAAAATCTGACAGCAGCCACTGGATCCATTTTTAACAGCATTCTCCAGGACTTTACAGCAGTCCAACCAGCAGGAAGATGCTTGCCATCACTCCGCACAACACTTGCACATCCCACCTGACACCTTCTTTAAGCCTGATAGTAACTGCTGTTCTACACTGAGATTTATTCTGCCTTGCTGAAGGGGCAGCTCCACAGCTGACAGCAAAGACTGATAAAAGTCACCTCTTAAAATTACGCTCTAATCCGCGGCCACCATGGCTGGTGCAGAAAACACGGAGTAAAGGTGTCTACACTTACTGCGTTCCCAGCCTACAGCATCCAGCAGCTGATGGGAGCAAGCACTACGAATCTTCTCACCTTTCTCCCTACAGCATACATGAAAGAGGATCCTTAGTACCCTGTAAAACCTACAGCCATATGCTTGTTGCTGAAGCCAGATAACATATGGCACATCATAAGGCCCAGAAAAAGAGAGAGATGACCCAAGTCCTCTTATCCACTGCAACAGCTGGCCCCCTGTTAAATACTACAGGATAAATACCTGGTCTTGCTACAGGTGGGAGATACAAACGTTTATTCACCTGAACAGCTGAACACCACCATTCCCACTACCGCCCTTCACCTACTGCAAGTTTCCACAGGAACCACAAACAGCGGGAATGAAAGAAGTCGCTAATTATAAACGAGGGCCCGCTAGGCTTTGTCCCCTGCAAACAGGCCAGGGCGCCCGGCAAAGACTCAGGGCGGGACAGGGACGAGCGAGAAGGCACCGCTACCGCTAACAGAAAGAGATTAAGCCGGTACTGCCCCGCTGAGCGGGGGGGGGGGGGGGGGGGGGGGGGGGGGGGGGGGGGGGGGGGGGGGGGGGGCGGGG
>JAOQGH010000004.1:14697402-14821548 GCA_025769975.1 Gallinago jamesoni
CCCCCCCCCCCCCCCCCCCCCCACGCTTCAACCGGGCCCGATGAGGCGAGGATCCCCAGCTGAGGAGGCGCCGCCGCCGCCCCGCCGGGTCTCGCCGCCCTGCCCAAGCGAGACCCTGCCGACCCGCGGTTTTCTCGGCGAAGGATCCCGGCTGCCTTCACCTGAGACCGCCAGCACCTCGCAGGCGTCCGGCTCGCAGTAGATGGCGGCGACAGCTGACAGCTCCTCTAGCGCCAGCTCCGACATGGCGGCGGTGGCTAAAGGCGCGGGTCGGGGTGGCGGCGGTGCCCTTCCCGCCCGGCCTCACCCGGTGTTGCCCTTCGGTTCACTCAGCCTCGTCAGGAAACGAGCAGCCCGGCAATCTCTGAGGCGGCAAGGGGCAACGGGCAGCACCGGAGGCGGTGGCGGCGGCAGGCTGTTTTCCCCTCAGCGCCGAACAAAATGGCCGGCGGCGCCGCCCACCTCCCTCTTCCGAGGTGTGACAGAAAGGAATAACCTCGTCGACCTCGGGGGTGCTGACAGTCAGCTGCACAAGCTCATAAAGTTTTAGTAGAATATAAATTTACGCTGCGTGTGTTCAACCGTTGTGGCTTTGTAATCCGCCCGACTGAGACTGGAGGGCTTCTACAGCCAACGGTATTAACTGCAAGGCGCAGTCCTCTTCGGTACCTTTTTAGGAAAGTATATACACCCTGCTGTTTTCAATGCCCTAAATTCTGTTGAAATGACAAGAAAGGTGAGAGTACAGAGAGCTGGGAATGAGGGAAAGGAGGTGACGGGACCCCGGGAGAGGGGGCTGTGGGCAGCCCTGCCAGAGGGGCTGCCGTAGGGATTAGCCTTAAAAATGCCTCGTTCTACTATTACGAACTTTTCCACCCCTGGCTTTTCCCCCCTTCTCCTCATCCACTTTGCATATTACATTTTACATGTTTAAATAAAAAACTCGATGTAAATGTCTTTTAAATTGACACTATCGCAAGACACTGAGGTCCCTATGAATAAGTTACTGCACTCTGACATTTGGAAGTCATCAAACGAGACAGTATAATGTCAGCTTGATATTTTTCACACTATGAAAATATCAGCTTCATGTCAAAGATCTAAATTCCATCTTAATGTAATAAATTTTCTTGTATTCACAGACTAGTGAAAATGCTAAATATTTAAATTTGAAATGAACTTCTACAGTTACAATCTGGCCTTCATTTTCCGTTATTATTAAATTGGAAGTCAAGATATTATTTTCCCTCTTTTTTTTTTTATTTCTTGAAATATTGCAGTGTTTGATAGAATAACATTAGCCATATTCATTTCTTTAAACGGATGCTTTCCCATCAACATGTGGCAAATAAAGTTAAAAAAAAATTTAAAAAAAATCTTGCATTTTAGAGTCAGCCTATATTAAACCAGCTCCAGCATCCTGTCATAAATTAATATGCCACTGACAATATCAGTACTTTCCACTTTGCCTGACAAGGCAAACAGAACTCAACCTTTCATACGTAGGTAAGATTAATCTTCAGTGTTATTTGCAAAAGTAGTATCCTTTGCTTTCCACTCCCTGTAATTATGGCCCAAATCAATTGGGTGTTGCGTCGGCAACCACTAGTGATTATATCTAAAACTGTGTGTTTAGACCCTTTTTCCCCTAACCTGCGTGGCAAACAAGAGTAGGCAGACATTTGGAAAAAATGTCAATTTGGAACATCCGTCTACATCTTTTTACCACCATTTCCATGCCAGTCACTCTGCCCTCCCTGCTGCCACAACTGTAAGTGGTCCTAAAAGCATGTACTCCAGAAGGCATTAAAGGACCAGCAGGAAGAGTCTAAGCATCCCTGCAGTTGCCCATTTGGGGGTCACAAGACAAACACTAACAAGGACCCCATACGACAGCTAAGTGTGGTGGCTAACCTACCCAACACCAGTGACCCCCACCTTTTGGCACTGCTCTAGAATAGCTGCAGTGCCCAGATTTTCTGCCACAACAATGCTGACAGCCCTAGTGCAGCCAGAATGCTATTCCCACCAGCTGCAACTGTTCTTAACAGAGTTAAATTGCTCTGATTTTTCAGATACCTAAGAAAGCCGCCATTATTTCTGTAGTAATATCTACATGTGTTATCACAATTGCAGAAGTTCTCCCAAAATCGGCTTGTACAAAAATGGCAGAGAAAAAAATAACTTGAAAACCTGTAAAAATCACTCCAAAGCTGAAAAGCAAAAGTTTAAAGAAAACAGAAGGAAATGCAATCCCTGTAATTGTGAAAAATTGTGATAAAACATGGAGATGTTTTTCCTCAGTATACTCAAGTACAGCTAGTACTTATCATCTTTTTTTTTTTTTGCCCAAAGCATGTGCTTTTTAAATGTTGGAATAAATTAATTTAACAATTTATGTCTCAAAACTCTCGAAATTTGCATGGTTTGTTCTAAAGTTAAATTCAATATTTTCATGAGGTTTTGCACTTTGGTTTTTGAAAATGAGCTAATGAATTCTCATTGATACATAAAGCAAGCCTTCTCTAATTTGAAGAAAAAACAAATCAGAGGAAAAAATCTTTTCTGTTATTTTTTCTTTTAAATATTTTAGAAGCAAGTTTTTCAAGGGCTTGTGGTCTAGAAATGCTTTTTAAAGGCACTTGCATTTATCCTCCATGCATCAAACTGCTCTAAGTCAATTCCCTAAGACACTTAATCTTTTGGCAGATGGAAACTCATTTTGAAAGTCTACTAATGATCAATTAAAGCATTAGCTATCTCTATAGACAGGATGTTTATGGGGTCACAGTCTTCAGAAGCTGGAGGCAAGAGCAGCAGCATGTTAGAAAAACAGCTAAAACTTTCTGTAGTTACCACAAAATTTGCAAAACATCAGAAAACAGAAATCATGGCTTAGCGGGGTTTTTTTGCCATAATATGTTGAAAACAAATGTGATAGTTTCTATATTGTAAGAGATGCCATCATCCAAACTGAATGTCAGCAAAGGAAACTATTCTTTTAGAAATAAGTCCTAATAACCACCCCAACGCTTCCAATAAATTTACATTATCCTTTGAAAATTTCATTCATTCAGACTCCAGTGATAAAAACAGGTACCCATGCTGCAAACCTGCAGACATGTCTTGTGCGTAGCTGCCATTGGAACCTGTGGATCAGCGGTAAATAATGCATCATTTCACACGTGCTAAAGGCCACACGTTTAGGTTGGGGTCAAGACTAGTACTCTGCCCACAGGTTTCTATGCAATTCGATGTACAAGTAGTAAGGCAAAACAGATGCAACTGTCACATTCATAAAAGGATTTAAGATTCTTTCTCTAGGAGTTTGGCAAGCTGTTTTTTCTTGAAGGAGATGCACATAAAAGTGATTAACCATCTAATGCAAGCTAAAAAGAATGCTTTTTACAAAATGACATATCTAGTATGACCATAGGTTCCTATTATTACTAACATTGCCAAGAGAATCAATACGTACTTGATTCACTGCATATAGACCTTTGCCTGCAATTTACCTTGTACAAAGTAAGACAGAATAATAAAAAAACCACGTTGTCTTTCAGTGACAGTAAAAACATATGAAGTTGCCTACTAAAAATTTGTAGGAAACTAGCAATGCTGTGTATTTTTAAAAAGAACATATGTAAGATACTTGTGGGTAGGGAGGGGTGTGATACTGAAGACGTAAGCACAGCTAGCACTACAAGTAGCGTACTCTATTCTCAAAATAAGTTCAGTTTCCATATCAAGTACTTCTGCTTGTGGAACCCTACTACGTGGATTTTCCTCCAGGCATAACCAAAGGGAAACAAAGGATTAAAGTGTTGTTTAATTTAGTAAACACTGGGATCAGACCTCTTTAAAAAGTACAGGAGTGGTGTTTTTGAAAGAAGCATTTCTACCCTCTGTAAAAACTAGTCAGAGTCCAAAAATTAGGCAGCGCTCCTTAGTTTACCAGTTCCCTTCATTTTTAGCTGCTGAGCTATAGCAACCTTAATATCTGTTGTTAGTATCTCCAGCTTTTGAGCTTTCACCATTTTTCCCCCATGCTTTGACACAACAGTTGAACAAACAACATGGGAGCGTGTAAAATGACAGGCTATTTATGATCGTTTTCAAAGCACTGAGAGATCCTTTCCCACTCTCACACCTTTTGGAGGCAGAACAATATTCATTATCATATTTTAGACTTTAATTACACAGCACATTAAAGTCCCGATAGTAAATACATTATGTAAGCATTAGACACCATTGTTGTCCCATTTCACAGTAAACTAGCTTACCTCTTTCACATCATAATTCAAAAACAGTAATCCAGAACATTTTGCTTTGGCAATAATAGCCATAATCAACAATGGACACAAATACCTTCTTACCGGCAACACAGTCTCTTTCTTCTACAGCAACGTAGGGAAGAAATTCTAGGAATTTGCTGAAAAATTCTTACAGAGATTGAAGCTAAGACCACTGGCATAATATGAAAAGGCAGAGCAACATTGTGTCTAGGGGAGAGGGGAATAAATAAATAAACGAAGGGTGGCAGAAGAGCTACAGCTCCGCTTTCCAGACTGCCTGCTAGTACAATGCCAGGGAAAAATGCCATAGGATGACTCAACACAGCCAGGAACTCCAGGCATCGAAGAAGGACAAGCTTGTGAATTACTCCCTAATTACAGGGCTCTCATGTTGGCCACAGATACTAACAGGACATGTTGCAGAAGAGCAGAGAGATGGGGCAGCGTTACTGAGCAGGGAGGGTGCTGCAGACTGGCAGCACGGTGCCAAGCCCCCTAACAGCAGGGCAGTCGCTGACTGCCTGAAGCGATACGACGGCAAGAAGCCAAACCCACATATCTGAGTGTAGAACAGTCTCCTGTTCCAGGTAATAAAGATCAGTACCGCTCTCACCTACATGTGCATGACCCAAGACCTGATTACAGCTGGAGTGCTTTGCCGGAATCCTTCTCCAACAGTCAGCCACAGGGACTGCAGCTTCCGAGCACCGGATTATCCTCCAAGAACACATCTTCAGGTGCCGACCAAGAGCACTCTCCTAACTTGTTCTAACTGCATGTCAAACACAGTAGGTCAAGCAGGGTTTCAACACAGTAAAGCAGAACACAGGTGAACTGTAGTTACCTAAATACACAGCTGATTTTTAAAATGGCCCTGCTTTAGTGCCAGTGTCCACATTTTCCCTTTTCCATGCGCACAAGGTTAACCTGGTTTGAGATGCTGGGTTCCAAAGTTCTGTGTCGGCCTGACTGGGAGCCTGATGCTGCTGCAGAATTCCCTGAAGGGCCCGATCAGGATACTGCTTCACTTCTTGGAGCTTCATGAACTCTCCATACCTTTCCATACTTACAAAGAAAGGATATAAATGTATTTAGTTACGCATACACACACATTACCATTAATCTAGCCTAAACAAGTTTTACAGTTAAAACATGCTCCCAAAGGGTAAAAAACATCAATCACTGTTTTACCTTAGAATTCTAATCACTCTGACACCCATCTTCTGAGAAATAGTGAACTGCCAACACCATGCATAAAATAACCCAAACATAAAAAACTCCATGTTTACTTCCTTAAGTTTTACTCCTTGTAGAGGTGAATTATTTTCATTTACACTTCAATGATTATTTAAAAAACAAAAAAAATTCCACGCATTCCTCTCTTCAGAAGTTAGTCAGACTCAGGATGGTTTCAATTTGTTGTTATTCTGAGAGCTGCTGACTTAGTTGACAAACATTTGAATTTAGTCCTTGGTTCTGTATTCACCTAAATAAATGAATAGTACATATTCAAAGATGTGATTAACTGCAACACACTATAATCTCATATGACTCATGCAAGAATTCATCTTAATAATTCTTACAGCTAAAAATATGATCACCAAATACCAAAGTTAAGAAAAGTATATTTATTTGATTCTCCTTTTTGTTTGATGACAAAGTAGTATATTTCATTAACAGTAGCACAGAAAAGAACAATTTTGAATCGATGTGAGATGGAACATAACAGAAGACAGTAAACGCATGAAGTGGCAAATGACACCTTTCATCTGATTTAGCAGCAATTACAACTTCCATAATGCGCTCAACATCACACTTCTGAAATCAACAAAGCAAACTCCTTCTTTTGAAGCTTCTGAAGCACTCCCTGCATTGGTGTCTTTTCCGTATTTAGTTGCAAGAAATACAGAACTGTGCATATACTGTTACCAAATGTATACATAAACCAACCAAAGGAAAAAAAAAAAAAACACTCCAAAAAGCAGTAAGCCTGTTTTCACTGTTAGAACAGAGAGAAGTAGCTCTTTCATTATCAATACAAGCTCACACATTTCTCATAGATCTCATACATATACAATGCTTACTTGGAGATTATTTTTTTTGCCCCAAACTATTTTTCATTTATCTATGAATCACCAAAAAAAGTGAAAAAGGAATGAGGAATGTGGATAGGGGTAAGAGAGTGGTTTTCTCTTTAGAATTCTGGACTTTTGGTTATTATTTATTCTTACCATGCAGGACAGCTGCCTCTGAAGCAGGAACCGTTCATCAATACTAGTACTTTAAAATACGAAAGATTCCCTGAATAATTTTTTTCCAAAGTGTAAAGTTACTTGACTGAAACATTGAGGGGCTTTCCCCTTAGACCAAAAAACCAAAAAAGCTTCCCATGTCAGTTAAAAATAACCACTTTCAGAAAATGAAGGTACAGCTGGTTCCCAGCTAAGGTTGTGAAGTTTCATGAAGGAAGCTTCTCCCATTTGAGAAGCTACAATCTGAAACTCTCTTATTCCTTCCATTCCCAAGTACTTTGCATGGAGAACTCATTCTCAAGAGTAAAATATGCTGAAATGGAGGAATATATAACTGAAACTTACCAAGCCATGCAGATTTAAAGCTATTACAGTGGAAGACTTAAAAAAAAAGTTGGTTTCCCTTATTAAGCACAAACATTAATCAAATCTTTAAGCCACACTGCATTAACACGCATCACTGTTAGAAAGCACTCACATCAACCTTACTTCTTGGCATTTTTGATTCCCTTTTAGCCAAGTTATATGCACACCTGTAATATGCCTCACTATAATCACTATGCAATAAACGCCTATGACTGCAGTCATCCACTCTTGTGCGATTCTGTATAAGGAAAAAAAACCAAACACCTACTACAGTACAGCTGATGAACCCAAGCTGCACTGCATGTTACTTTGAATAAGGCTTATTTCTGTCCTGAATGACTTGAGACATGCATTAGACACAAAACCACTAAAAGAATATTGTTTTCTTACATCAGAAAACAAACCTTTTCGATACTCAAATAAATAGCCATTAAATATCAATTTTGTCTCCTTTTAGAAATGTTTTTAAAGTAAATGACATTCATTTCCTGTTTCTAACACGTTCTTCTGTTCAAAGATAAATTGCAGACTAAGGCATGCATATATTCTCCTTATTTTCAACTTAACATACCTTTAAAAATATTCATACTACACTATACTTCCTTTAACAGAATAAACTTGATTGAACTTTTCTGAGGAAGCATGTGTTTGAACAGGTAAAGTGTCCATGTGAAAACAAACACATGGTTTTATATCATTAATAAAACATGCCTTTTGAAACAGTCCAGACCTTTTACCCTTTATTTATCATCTAAAGTATCCAAAAGCTGTAACTATGTGAAACCGTTTATGAGACTTCCAGTTTCTGCTATTTAAGTCATACTCAAAACTCCAGTCAGAATCAGAAACCTAATGTATTTGGTGCAGCTCTGGAGTCACGAAAAGGTAGCACACTTATGCAGAATCTGTGACAAAGCAAGAAAAAGACTTCCCAGCTCTTAAGAAAGTTAAGATATGTTTTTGCTACTATAACTTTATTATTTCATTTGAAACACCATAAAGCACCGGTGTACTTAACAGATTTCCCCATCCTCCCTTCCCATCCCCAAAGAACAAGTGGTGATGATGAAAATAATGATGGTTGCAGCGATCTTCTACTTCAAGTCCCAGTATTCACTTATCCTTAGTCTAGGAGAAAAGTGGTTTACTTTCCGACTACACACCACAGGAGTAGTTATGAAGTCCACCGCCACCAAGCTACCTTCATTCTGTCCCACACAGCCGAGAGAGAGTCAAACGCAGGGCGAACATCCAGGATAGTGAACTGGTAGTTCTTATCTACTGCTCCACCATCATAGTAATCAATGACATAGCGCACTTCTTTTCCACATCGGTCAACAATCCAATCATGTCTGTCAAAGGGAAGTTCGTATCTGGAAAGACAGATAATAGACCACATAGATATTTTACTGGATACTATGAACCTGGGAGACAAAGTCCTACTCAAGATTTATTTATGCAGATACTAGCATAAGGTTCCCACTAGTCCTTCTATCTTCTGGTAATTTTAACTTGCAATTCCAGTTCTGAAAGATCGTAAAATTAATTCTACACCATGTTTTCAAACATGTCTGCCTACCCTCCCACCTCACTGTAAGACCTTCTTTCCTGTCCACGTACCCCATCCATGAACGTATTCTGGCTCTTGGTGAATACTCCTTTGCTTTGCCTCCAAACCGCATCAGTGATGGTCCACATGGACATTCCCTGTACACAGCATCAAAAAAGAAAGTCGTTTTTACCTTTTAAAAGTCTTATTTTAAGTGATTAAGCCACTACAGTAATATGTTTTAGTAATAGAAAAAAAGAGTAAGAGCAACCAGAAAAAATTAATTACAAGTGATCTAAACCAGCTTTTTTTTTTTTTTAGAAGGTTAGAAAAGTACCCTAGTTTCTTACAGCAGTTACTGCTGGTATGATGAGGTACCTTTGCTCCACAACATTATTTTAATTTATGATTAGAGCAGTTCTCAGCAAATCTAATCCACAGATTTAATGGATTAAAGAAAGAAAACCATAATCCCAACTACTGTGTAACAAAGGTCACGGAATTTCAGAGAACAATTTTTACATACAGAATGCTTAACCAGTTTGTCTCTTCTAGGAACAGGGACTATATTGATCTAAAAAGCGACAGAGTTTGTTTTATACCAGTCACTTTTAGTCTAAGTTTACATCTCATATCCTTTTCATAACATAAACATATCAATTAAATAATTCCCAAATAGATACAATAAGAAGTTAATTTCTCCAAATCCACACTATACACACACCACCAAAATGCCCATCAGTTTTATCAACATAGTAATTATTCAGTTCTAGTTAAGCTCTTCTGGATAATCTTCATCCATATTAATTAAAATGCAGGTTCCTACAAGACCCTAACTTTTGCGACATAGCAGCATCAGAATATTTCTGCAAGAACTAGAGACTTTCTACTTTCAAAGAACTACAAAAGCAAGGGCTAAACCAAAAGATTTGCTTTTCATTTCCTATGTACATACCCAGCATGAAGAGCTTCCCATTTTAAAATCTCCTTCCAAGCTTGCTCATTATTTTGGTTGTGAATCTTAATGATGTTGGTCATGTCTTCACTTGTTATGTCATCGTCTTTCCACCTCCACCTAAAAGAAGAATTTGGAAACAGTTCATAAGCATTACGGCATAACTATTTCACCTTCCTCAGTTTCCCTGATGGATTTTTGAATCAAGAGATTTAAGGTTTTATGCAAAGACACAAAGCAAGCATGGAAACTTCTGGCCCAGAATCTGCTTAAGAATCTTGAGAACCACTTTGTTTTCTGTGTAGAAGTGTAATTATCAAAGTTATCATCCTAGAGATCCACAAATTCTAGTTAGCTAAATTAACAGCTTAACTGGATCAGAAAGTTATGCAACATCAGCACATCCATGGTATTCATAAAAATGCTTAGGAAAAATCCCACTTGCATTCCTAATACGCAGAAGTCCTGCACTGAATACATTTTGCATACATTTAGAAATGTCTTTCCTATCTCTGTCCCCGCACTATGACTATGCACGTGCTTCCTGTTCAACAGGCACAACATGGAACACAAGTGTTTACAGGATCACAACTAGTGTTTTAAATATGGACTGTTTATGGCATACTGTCTTAAGAACAATATTGATACGTAGAACAAAGAATTATTGTTGTTTTAATAGTAATTGCCATAAAAGTTTATCTGTTTGAGAATGACAAATACTTGCAAAAGAAAAAGGAAACAGCAGCACAGGGAGGTTTTTTTTAGGCCACAGGAAACATTTATCATTCAGTTAGCTCTCGCCTAAACTAAATTTTTCTAAAGACTGAAAAGACCTACTTGTCAAACAATTCTCCCATTTTTAGCAATTTTGTAAAGTCATTAGATGTTCTCACAATCATAGAGCTTTTACTATCAGTTTACAGGGTTAGCATGAAGCTGACTGGGTTTGAAAGCTGGCAATCATGCAGCATTTGTCTCTGCCTATACAGTGACTTCTAAAAAAAAAATTTCTGAGCTAGTGGCCGTTGCCTGACATTCCCTACCATCTTGCTGATCACTAGAGGAGACATGGCTTTTGAGACCACCTCATCCTTTAAAACAAATCTGTTTATAAACATAATAATTTTTAAAGAGCTAATTATTTACTGCTTAGAGTCCACAAACTCTTAAATAATATCAATGAATAATAACTAATGATATTACTTCATGAATTTCAGACTGTCAGATTCCATTTGATAATTCACAGTGTATTTACCCTTTTCTTAGCATGGCATTCCAGAACATTTGCTCTGAAGGGTAGACCCATTTCTTGTCAGAATGTGCTCTAGGAATGGAAGATTCTTCTCTAACAGTTGACAATGGAAACGGTTGACCTGGGGATGGCTGCTGATTAGGAGGTGGCATCTAGAACACAAGGAGAATCAACAACAAATGAGCAGGAATCATTATATGTTACAGTGTTCGAGAAGAATCAAAGCATAATTAATCAGCTGCTACAAAGATCAAGTTCAGCCTTTATAGAAGTCCATTAAAATAATCTTTCTCTTTTGCAGCAAAACTCTTTGCTCAACTTTGTCACCTGAAAACTAACATCCCTTTTGCCTACACTTAAACTTTCAAAACAGCAGTGCTTTTTTTAAATCAGAGGAAATCTTGGAGATTTGAATCAGAACTTATCCATATCACTATTATACAGAACCTAGAAACGGCTAAAGTGGCATAAAAACCACAGGCGTAACTAACAAATAGAAATAGCAAAAGATATTTACAAACTGAAAAAATATCTTTTACCAAAAAGATGTAAATCTGAAGAAAAGAATGCTAAATAAGGTGTAACGTAGTTTTATACAAATATTTGCATATAAAATGAGAAAAAGCAGTCTTAAAAGCTAATGTTAATTGATGGACTTTCCACCTTACTATCAGTATTTACATTTTGGGGATAGTATTTCAAGAGAAACAAGACTGAAAAAAAAATTACCATATTGCTAGGATCTATGTCATCTTTCATTTGAGACGTCACTGGACATGCTACAAATTCATACGCTCTATGCTGATGTGCAGGAACATCATCTGTGTTCTCAGCTCTATGGTCAGGAGACTTCATATGCATTGGACAACCTAAATAACAGAACAAAATAGTGTACATTATGCTACAAAATGATAACATGGCAGGAAATGGGAAACAGTTCATTGAATGTTCACATGAATGCAAACTGGTATCTTGCTTTTTCTTCTGAGTTTTGCAACAGTTTTAACTATTCTCTTTCCTGACTATTTCAGGACCGAGCACCATGGCAAGATCTAAAATTCTTACGTAGTCCTTGAACGCTCATTCCCCACCCCTATAGTGAGCTGTCTGTAGCTAAAACTTCCACGGCAATATTAATCCAACATGCATTGATTGTGTCAACAGAAGAGCTGAAGTCCTCCTTCTCCAGACATTCATCTTATCCCACCCTTTTGCTGCTCCTTCCCAGATATGTGGTCTCTAGCAACAACCACCTGCTCCCAGTTACCACCTCTGCAGGGGCCCCTGCACCTCCCTGACCCTTCACGCACGTACCACTCAATGGGAACAGACCTACAGGACCCCTGTGAAACGTGACAACCCACATGTCCTACAGCAAGCACCTACGCTCTCTACAGACAAAAGACCTTGCACGCTCTTCTGGTGAACATCTGACTCCTTTTCATGAAAAGTTACTTGAGAGCTATTTTTGATAAAAGAAAAAATCAAGCTTTTACTTGTAGAACAATATTTTTTAAAAAAACATTTGTCAATCTTAGATGAGATAAAGTCTTTACACAGAAAGCAAAGTTTCAAAAATAATTACCGCTCATTTTTTCCTGATGCATCGGGCATTCTGAAGGTGGGGACTCCGTTGGATGTTGCTTGGGTGCATTCGGCAACTGACCTGCAGCTGCCGGCGAGGACGCGGACAGACCCATGGCTTCTGGGTCTCTTTAGATCAAGTTCCTGAAGAAAAAATAAGCAAATAACTGTAAAACAAAACTACACTGATGAACACAAGTGCATATGTTGCTGCATCACAAATTAAAAAGTTAAATAAAATATGACTTTAAGTAGTTAACGCACAGGATAAATAAGACTCCACAGCCCGAGCGTGTACCGGGGCTGAGAAGGAAGGAGCTGCCGTGGGACAGGAGCCGCAGGGACTCCCCACGGCGACACCGCGCTCAGGCCGCCGCCCCCGGCCCGGCCCGCCTCCTCACGCCCACCGCCGGCGCGGCAAGGCCGCGGGAGCTCTGCCCGCACCCCGAAACCCGCCGCGGCCCCGCACCGGGCCGCGACACCCCGCCGCGGGCAGCAAGCACCTCACATAACGCGAGGCCGCCACACCGTTACACACACCGTGACCGACGGCGGCCGCGGGCAAGGTCAGGCCCGCCCCCAGTACGCAGTCGACCCGCCCCGGTCCGCTCCGGCACCTCCCCGGTCCCTCCCGCAGCACCCACCTCCCGCCGCCACCGTGTCCCGTATCCCCAAGAGCCTCCGCCGCCTTACCTCAGTCCGGCCCAGCCCGGCCCGGACACCGCCGTCGGCCCGGCGCGCAGTCCGACGCCCCGCGCCCGCCTCGCGAGAACGCGGTGCCTCCGCCGGCCTGCTCCGCGCCTGCGCAGCGCCCACGGCCGGCGCGAGGGGCGGGGAGGGGCCGGGAGGAGCCTGAGGCGGCACCGCCCCGCCGGGCCCGCCCTCCCCGCGCGTCAGGGCCGCCGCTGGGGAGGGAGTCAGTGCCGGTGTGGCGGGGCGGGGACGGCCCCGGGTGGTCGCCGCAGGGGCAGGCTGCGGCCTGCACGGGCCCGGCAGCGCCGGGCTGCGGCCGCCGGGGGGGATACATCTCCTTCCGGGCACGGTTAACGACTCCCCGAAGCGGGAAGGGACGGGGGGCGCCCCGGGGCGGCGGGGTTTCACTTACCAAGCTGGCCTCAACTGCGATGCGGCGGTTTGATCCCCCGCAGCTGTGTTGGCCTGCCTTAAAACCACCGCATGATTTGTCTGTGAAATTACCAGCCCTTACAACTGCCCTTACAAGTACTTTTTTAAAGGATATAAAATTTACTAGCAGCATGAATCAATACTGTAAAGGTGTATCCTTCCTCAAATCGGGAAGAGGGATGAGCTGTCTTGCACCCTCTGCATGTATTTTGGTGTAAAGAAAGGAGTGATTCTCCCCCGATTTTTTTGAAAAAGATCAGAAAGATTAATAAAGACAAATTCTAAACTACACTGAAGCAGTTCTAAGAGCACTATTTCAAATTCTATAACTACCTGAATTTAAAGACTTCTTTTACACTTCTTCTTGAGTGCTTTTAAGAACATGTTCACATACCATCTTTCAAAATAGGATTTTTTCTTATTAACAAGGACGTTGCCATTCAGTGTGAACACGAAATAAAACTACAAGTACAAAGCAGTATCAAACATCCACCCTTTTGCCCTTTTTTTCCCATTTATTGTCTTTCTTATGTAAGAGGAAATTGTTGTCTACCCTTTCTGCATGAAAGTGGCACCGGTCAGTAACTGAGTCTCTGCTGTGTGCCTTAGAAAACACCGCAACTGCCTCCAGTGTTGCCCGAGTTTTAGGCACATTTGGCTTTTCTGAAAGGCCTCAGACTGCATCCACAGCAACAGCTGCGTTGCGTAAGCAGCACTACACGAGATACAGTCATTTCAGTCATAACTTGCTGCACTTGACAGCGCAGTTTAATCTTAAGAGCCTCCTGTAGACCAAGTGACATCTCTGCTTCCAAATATTTCAAGTCCGTGGCAGAACAACTCCAAGGTAAAACACATTTTCTCTCTCTGATGTTCTCAAACAGGGAACTAGTTGTACACCCACCTCTCAAAATGCAGGATGTTGATGTCAGTGTGTTGTCTCCCTGCACACTCCACCTGAAGCAACAATTGCACTACTTATTAGTCATTGTATAGGTAATAATTTTCACCCTTTATAAGATAAGCCAAGTAGCAAATACTTTCTCCTCAATGTAAAGCATTACAGAGAACAGCAAGGTCACAATCTCAACAAAGCACACAAAGTACATTAATTACACTGTGAACTCCAGGAAAGCAGAGCAAAATAAGAAGATACTCACAACAGCAGTCCACCATCTAAAAAATGATAGATAGCCACTGTGAAGATTAAATACATGTTGAAAAAAAAACAAAACAATGCAGAATTATCACACCAATACAAGTATAGAAAACAAAGTTTTCAGTAAAAACACAAAGAGAAGTTAAAAAAAAAAGGGGGGGGGAGAAAGTGAAGAGCAACTTTGTACCAGAACATGACAAATAAAGTGGATATACAAAATACTTTCTGTATTTTACATTTTAGGGAGAGGTATGTTTTTCCCATTTTGTCAAGTTCTGAGCAGCTCACTGAAAGGCCTCCCTTGTTCCCAGCCATGCTTAGTCCTTCCTTTCCACCATTCAGTGCTAAAAGCTGCCCAGTGCCAGTACGGAAGCCTCCCACCAAGCCCCTATTGTCCTTCCTCAAACAGTTGGAAATCTGACCTATAAAGCATCTGACCCCAAATAACGTTTCCAGACATTCCCAGTCTAAGCCACTTCCAGACAGACTAGTTAATGAGTAGCTTTCTACACTAACAGTGTAAAATTAGCACCCTAAGAATATCAGTGACAAATGAAACTAAATACCCCTGAAAAGATGAGGTGAGAAAAGTAAAAAACACTGGAATGCTTCATGTTTTCTTCTAGTAATTTAACCATTGCATAATACAAAAGAAACCTCAAAGAAACTCGAGCAGTTCCTGTGCTTGGAAGCCAATGGTTAGGATACAAAACAGCAGCAGCTTCCTCTGAGGATGCTCGGAAAAATCACTCGATTTCTTTTTTACCACTCCATTCATGCTTCCTAGACATACCTTCACTGCACATATAGAATCTAGGAATCACCATATCAAGGAACTTAATTACCCATCTTAGTATTCAGCAAGGGACTGTGCAGTGCATCACATTTACAATACGCTGGCAACAGCAGCTCTTTATTTCTAGAGCCTTCAGACAACTGTCCAGCCTGTGCCCTGAAACGTGGTATTACAATACAATACAATAGAATCATACTATCCAATAGAAATGTAAATTCTTCCTTATCACACAACAAAATTTATAGTTTAAGTTGCATTCCTGGCCCCAGTGATATCCTACATAGAATTTCAGCCTTTAGAAGTCTAGCCACTTTGAACACCAGTGTGGCTCAGACCTCCTACTCCCCCCTTTTAATTAAAAAAAAAGATACAGCACAAAATTTCAAGATACCATATAATCCAGTTGTTTCTAAACTGATCCCAAAGAAAATTTTTCTTCCATGAGAAATCCATTCTGGGTACCAAGCTATTACCATATCAAGAAAGAAGAATTCACAAAACAAGAAACTGTGTTCCTTTCCTTTATTACGGAGTACCATTACCTTGCATACAACATGCAATTTATTGCTTATTGACATTATTGCATATATCAAAGGGGAAAAAAAAATAATCAGCCAATATCATTTTAAGCAAGCTCCTAAACTGTTCAAACGAAAGATAGAAATGCCTTAAATGCTTTACAATATCACTGAAATGCAAACAAATAATTCAGATTCTTTTTAATAATGAAAAATAAATTTAAACCCATAATACTTAATCACTCACCTTTACTATGACTGATTACTTTTATCACCAATCTGTAGAATTGTTATATTGCATTTTTAAGTTCTTGTGCCATGATAAAGATTGCTACTATGGTCAGGCCACATTACTATTTGAATTTCATAATGTGATCCTGACACTTTGTGACAGTATTAGTATTTACTGCAAACCAGATTGTCAAGATTTACCAGAAGTCAGTCTAGCAGAATTTACAGGTTTTGTCCTTGCTCTGCACGTAAGTTAAATATATTTATCAAGTTTCTTCTTAGACAGAAGATTATATAAACAATTTTGAATTTCAGGCTCCATTACACCTAACTTGTAACTCATTTGTTCCCAATATTTTTGTAATTTGGTTTTATATCAGGTTAGCTGTGCTTATCTATTAAATTATTCTACATATATATAAGTATCTGTTGATATTAAAGAAAACACTGTTTGGTATATGCATGCTAGAAACAAATCCAGGATATTTGGATGTGTGCATATTAAGTGTGCAAATTATATAGCTGAGCTCACGATTAGCCCTTTTCTTCCTTTCCCCCAATCATATGATGGATTTCTCTTGTGAAACTGGGATAGGGTTACAATAAACAAAACCAATATAACCCACATTGCATTCAAAATGTTATGTTCTGTATCACAGCTTAGTATTAATAATTAAACGTTGCTTTCAAACTTAGCAAATTTTTAAAAATACCAAAATTTAAAAACTTAGAAGACAATTTACATGCAACATGTTCCACTTGGGTGCAGATTCTCAGATACTTAAATATTTATAGGCTCATAAAAGCATGTCCTGTCCACAAGACAAGTACAAGGTTTGACATCCCACACATAGGTTAAAAATAAAGATACACTACAGAATATTTTATTTGCTTTTATATTTTCAATTTCAGTAAGTAGGGAGCTATAAATAGCACACTGAATCATTATATCGTTGATACCAAGCCATGCTGAACTCTTCATAACCCACTCTCTTAAAGACACTTCCTTTACATTACAACTAGGTTAAAAATTTATATACATTGTTATTATCAGATGCCCTCTTAGTGCAGGACATCACACAATGAAACTGATATCAGAAGAAATTTTGCCAAAATATTTCTTATACCGAACAATAAAATTTATTCTTCATAGCTACCTTCCATTCCTTATCGAGCTATAAAGTGCTTGGTTATTATAAATAGAGCAAGAATGTCAACAGAGGTAGCTAGGATCTCGGCAATGAAGCACTGTTCTTTTACCAGCTGTCAAATATATTCCATAGACAGAGAAACTACACCAGGAACAAATCCTTCCTCATGAAGCTCCTTGTAGCCAGATAATGATGCTGTACAGTAGGCTGTTAAAAATATGAAAGAGGGCTGCCCATACTTTACAAAGTTTTCTACACTTACTTTTTTTTTTTTTATTTAAAGGTTCTAGTCCCTTTCTTTTTGCTTATTGATGGATTTCACCAGCAGCCAACACTGCGCCAGATTCTAAGCTGGAGTAATTGTCAGGCAGCCCTTTATTTTCATCAGAATGGCTCAGCAGAAGCATCACAAAACAATTTTACAAACTTCTCTATTAAATGATCTTTTATGGAAAGCTTGTGTGTACGTATACTTAAACACACACAAGCCCATAAGAAAAACTCCTTTTCAAACAGCAATCAACAACTGATAACCCATTTTATACAGATAGAAAATTTTAAAGAATAAATTTTCATTTTCCACTGTAAACAGAGATATAAAAATACCTAAACCTTTATGCTATGTATCAGTCTGCTGTTGTCCCAGCCATAGCAATAGGAAGACATCTAGATCTCTATACTTGTGTTCTCAAATTCTCCTCCACCTCTCCCTCTTTAAAACCTGCTTGAACACATTCGCTCACTTGTTTAAGCTTTTAGGTTAGTGTTAGTTCTGCAGTATAAGTAATCTTCTCCCATAATTTTCCAAGAAAAGATGGAAGCAATTCTCTTCCAGACACTGTTTAACTAATTTATTTTTTAATAAATTCTAATATAAAATTTGGAATTGTTAAGAATTTATATATAAAGTCAGCTCCCCTCATTTTCCTGTGCATAGGATATTTTTTATTATCCAATAGCTTCTATTTTTTAAGCAATTAAGTTATTAAATTATTGAGCTCACTCAAGATAGCATGTATTTATAGAGGTAGAGGTTTCAGAGATGTAATTCTCACCAGTGAAGAATGTGCACAGATAACCCATAAAGCATCTCTGTAGCGTAAGGCTCTCGACTTCATTGAAATCCACTGGAACACTCAATGAGAAAAATGAGTATTTGAAGTACATTTCCTCTCTGCATGTACTGTAGCCACAAATCAATTACAAAAGCAAAACCTGACCAACCATTCCCTTGTAGCTGTTCTGAAAGTGGTATTCACTCATCTTTTGATGAAAAAGTAAAGCCACAAGAAAGAGAAATTTACATGCCTACATACAGCCTTACCGGTACAAATAGACTCTTCCACACTCATTGTGCTAATTTTATGTCCCCTGGTACTGAAGAATGTAAAAGAAAAGAAAAACAAGATATCTGAGCATTTTTTACAAGGTTATCTCCTTCCACTTGTTATGTCCATGGCAGAGACACCTGGTGACATACCAAGAGTCTGCTTTGACACCAGGCAACGCATCTGTTAAAAATAGAAGTTTTAAGCCACTAATAAGATATTATTACATTCTAAAGGTAGCATTTATTATGATGCTACTGATCATGCATTTACTTTTTTTTTGCATAAAAAAGCAAAAGACACAAGCTTGCAACATTAAATTTCATAAATATTTCACCACAGTTTTTAAATTAATAAAGTGCAATTGAAAAATGGGTGCCACAGCTATCTAATTTGCTGTATTATAAGCTTTTAATGGCAGGTAAAAAGTGACCTATGTTAATGTATTCAGTACATCACAACTTCGCAGCCTGTTTACTACAGTTCTTGCCAAATACACAAGTGTTCATTTTTTTCATTAGAAAGTTGTCTTCTGACACATAGTAGAAGCATCAGAACATAACTGTAATACATTTAAAAAAAAAAAAAACAAATTAGAAAATTTAAACCTAATGCATTGCAAAATATTGTTTTAATTCCACTAATTTTGTACAGCAATCCAAAATATTACATGTTTTAAAATAATTATCCCACTGCCTTTCCATTCTGGATTGGTGCCAAAAGTGTATTATGCAGGGGTTTGAGTTTGTTTGTTGGGTTTTTTTCCCCTTTCAATCTAGTTTTCACGTGATTTATTATAGCTTGACTTCCCTCCCCCCCCCCATCAGACAGAAGTTCTATCTAGAAGTGAAGGAAATGGACCGTTTTAATCAATGTTCTCCATCGAAAGCAAAAAATTTAAAACACCAAAATATTAAAGATTCATGTTAAGAAATGGATTAATTTCAAAAAGTTTTCATGAGTTACGACCTTAAGAGTTGCTCCAGGTAATCTTCCTTATCAATTTTTTTTTTCATCCTACTTCCCAAATAACGTAAGCAGACTTCTACTTTCAAACATACAGACTTCTACATTCAAACACTCTCTGAAATGTTTGAATTTACTCTATTTAAAACGTGTTTTGGAAAGGAATAAGGTATTACAAAATGATTCACTGATCTAGTGACTTAAAAATCAAAAGAAGAAAGTATTTCATGTGCACCTTTAAACCATAAAGGTGAGCCTTTGTACGTAGCCTAGATTTTGCGTTAGACACAATGAAATAACAATTTTAAAAGATACAGGTTCTGCAAATTAGTATAAAAGGGGGTCTGTTTCTTTCAGAAAAGCAGGTGACAGGATCAACTCTCAGAGACTGTGGATTTACTGGTACCCAAGTAAGGTGCTGCGCTCGCTCAAATCTTCCAGCTAAACAGATTAATTGCTAACTTCCCCAAGGCATAAAGAGATCTTTTGTCCACAGGCTTCTGAAGTATTAATAAGCAAAAAACAGAAGTATTAACAATCCTTGATACCTCCCTTAACAAGGCAGGATTGGGCAGCAGTTTTGGAACTTTATAAAAGCGTGTGTTACGCTTACCCGAAACAATACTCCCTGACATCGTCTCAGCCAGGGAACTAAACTGATCGCAGCCGCCTTGGTTACGCGGCGTTTGAGCCCGGGCAGCCCTCCTGGGCTCTTACAGCTCCCGTTCCTGGCGGGTGGGAAGGCTGCGTCCCTCGGCCGGGGCAGAGTCCTGGGGCGCTCACGTCTCCTGCTGCCGAGGGCAGGGTTCCCGTCACCCAGCTTTGACAGCGGGAACAGGACAGGAGGAAAAACAATTATCCTACACAGGGTAAATATTTTATCTTTTTGTTTAAAAATAAATTGCCCAAACAGCCTGCTTTGCACAATAATCGGGATCTGCACTAAAATACTGAGTGAAAATTCTAGCACACCTTACCAGAAGGTATAACAAATAGCAAGCAATGTAAAAAACAAACACAAAAAACCAACCAACCCCCCCCCCCCCCACACACACACACACCCCAAGGGAAAAAACAGAAGTTAATCAGTCTCAATTCAGATATGGTTTAAAGTAAGCAAAACAAAACAAAACTACACACAAATACAGCTCTGAAAACCATTTAAAGCAAAACCAACAAGAAACAAACAGGAATTTCCTGAATTATAAATTAGATTCTAGATTATTCCTAGATGCCCTTTCTGATGCCCTCCAAATCTTTATAGCTTGCAGAAGAAGAAACAGAGTTCCTAATGACAAATACGTGGTTTAAAAAAAATAAAAGGTTGTGCCTACAGAAGTGAACTGCCATTCTACAGAATTACCGAACAGCTTTACAGGAGTTTGGCACAGTTAATTCAAGAATGGTTTTAGTCAACACCTCAGATTTTTGATGTGACTAGCAAGGAAAATAAGTAAAAAAACCTCAACACTTCATATCAAATGGGTCATTTCTGTGATAAAAGGAAAAAAGTATTACTGTAAATTACACATCATATATACAGAGGAATTTTATCTCTTTACATTTAAACTTTGCATTCAGATAGGCAATGGTTAAAAATACTCTGAGGAGATTTGCAGCACTTCTCAAAGGTAGTAGCAGCAAAGGAAAAAGCACTCCAGTTAGAATTATGCTGTTTCCACACATCATTTACCATGCTAACTTACAAAAAAATTCCACGGGCAATTTAGAAGGTGTACTATTGCACGTAATCTAACTTGAGCAAAAGTTAATCCTTCCCATCATAATCAGGTAATTTTAACAATTTTTAAGATATTCTGTAGTCTTATAATACAGCATTTTAGATAAAATTATTTCATAAATTTCCCAAAGTGGTTTGCATTCTTATAAGGCAGAACAAAAAGCAGTAAAAGACTCCACAGAATCAAAGCTAATTTTTCAGATTTTCTTTCAAAAATTAAAAAGTTGTCAAGAATGAAATCTTGATTGTTATTCCTAGAAGGAAACATAGAAATGTGCCAGGAAAATTGCACCATATGAGGACTTTGGGGAGTTTTTTTGTCTTCTAAAAAAAGAGACATGTCAGTATTCACTGGATTTATAAAACACGTTAATCTGAGAAACCTGAGTGAAACACTTCAAACACACTGGTGGACAACAAGCAAGTAACCAGTCTGCTCCTTTCTAATTTCAGTAGTTTGTAACTGCTTAGAACAGAGACGTGGAACTCATTTGTGTGAGCTTTTGCTTTAATTCCTCACCAGACAGGATCCGTAAAGCGTGGCCCTGGGTGTGCAGGCAGTGTGGCTAGGGAAAGAGTAAGGTCAGTACAGAGGTAATACCTTGTTTCCTTAAGAGGAGCATTCCATGGCAGAAATGTGCACTGTTTCAGTGAAACCAAATTATTTTCATAGCAGAAATTTCATTTTATGTGTATGCTTTCTAGTCAGATTTTCCATTTCTATGAGTTTTGGCTTCCTCCTGTCCGATAAGACAAATGACTTTGTAGCATCCTTTTGCAATTTTGACCATCCACATCACATTCATAACATCCAAGACAACACTTGAGATAATCCAGGCGCTCTGGGCTGCAAATCCTAATCTCCAGAAAGCTTCTGTTCCAAATGAAGAAATTACATGGCTGTAGTATATAGGCATGACGGCGATCCTCACCACAAAGAACACAACTGTCATCAGCACACCGTTGATAATGTTGGCCTTTGAAGATTTGGGATATCCCAGTACTTCAAAAAACCACCTGCAAAAGAAGGGTTCACAGATACCAGGGAGATTTGAAGCCACCTCATTAAAAAAAAGGATTTAATGTTTTTTTTTTAATTAATAATTTAATTTATTAACTGCTTCTACCTTTATAATTTCTAAATTATTGCACCGTGTCTTGGCTTATTTGCAAATTATTCTTCTTGGCTGCATTTTCTTCCCCCACTTAAACACTGTGTGATATCCAGTACATTGCAAAATAAAGTAAAAAATCCTGATTTGAATTGTACAGCATTTGACAACCAGTGTGCATTTCAGTGACTATTATGAAATGCATTATAATTCAAGTTATCTTTTTAAATGGTAAGTAAAATTTATCACTAGTTACTATGGCTTGCACCAGTGGGCAACTAAAATCCTCAACTAAACTAAAATGTTTGTCTGAAAGTAATTCTAGCACTGTATTTGGATATTGTAACATAGATCAAAATCTAATTTCCAATTTCTCAGATTTGGGATTTTCTGAAAGCTTCTGCTGAGCTCAAAACCATAACTTCAAAACCAGACAATTTAAATGGCACCGGATCATGTCACAGGTAGTTATGGTATGTAATGAAACAGATAAATGTAAAATCCCCTCTCCCACTGCTACCACTGGGTCATAAACGGTCTTTAAAATAAAAAAAAAACTTCTTGCATATTAATTCCTTAGTCAACGGGCCTAACTTATCTATTGCCTAGCACACAGAACCTTCATATGAAGGCTGGTCTACTCTAAAAAGGAGCCCAATGGTAAATACATTAGTTGTAACATTGCAGCTATAGCAGCAAAAAGTTTTCATAGCAAAAAAGGTTTCCACATAGTAATCCTTGGTTCAAGGTACAGAAATTCCCTTTCAGCAGACAATCAGCAACAAAAAAAAAAATTCTTAAGTGACAAATAATATATATTTAAATTTAAAAGAACTATGCAAAAATTCCCTAACCACTTACCGCTGATTGACAAAAGGAGTGGAGAACTCAGCAAGTAGACGGAAGTTTCCAAAATAAGCCAGCAGACCTTTGCTCTGGTTAACAAAACAAAACAGACATACAAAAATCAACAATATAGGTGTGAAATCTTGATTAAAGCCTTCAAGTATACACAGAATGATGAGTCTCAACTTCATCAATAAAACTGATAGTAAGCAAGTTTGCCAGTTGTGGCCAACTTCCTTACAATTTCAAAATTAGGTTTATTACAAAACCTTCAATTGTCCTTCAGGTATCTCAAATCAGTCGTTTCTTACTTTAAATAAATCTTTAAGGGTTACAGTTAAGTGGCCGAGGAAAGCTAGCTAGAGAAGACTGGCACAAGTAGTCAAAGGTTATAATTTAACGATACTATTACTGTCTAAGAGGATTATAAATATTTTTCACTTCTCAATGTTTAGACAAGCCCAAACAGAAACACTGTAAGCTAAAGAAAAATGTCCCTACCATAGTGAAGATGAATTCCCAGCTCTTATTTGGCCACAGAAGGCGCACAAAAAACCCTAATCTTTTCTCCTCCCTGCTGCAGGGGAACCCTTCGGCCCAGCTCTGGGGCAGTCCCTGCCGTGCCCTGGGGCTGGAAGAAGAGCCACATCTTCTCCGCGCTGGTACCCCGATAACCGCCTGGCACATCTACACTGACACACACTGTACCTCAGCACTGCCCTCCAAGTGCCAAAGTACAGCATATTCTCTGCTTTATCATTTGGTTGTGTTGGAAATAGTATCCCATTAAACACTGGCTGGGTAAGCAACAGTTTGCAGATGTAGAGATAAAAAGATTATTTTTTTTTCAAATTTCAGTAGGTCTCCTGAACAAGCTATGGAGTGTGTCATGATTCCTCTTTCTCCCACCGGGTGTGCTAGTACTCACGACTTGTGGCATTTCATGTCAGTTCATACTACACCAAACAGAAAAACTGTGTTCTTAATCAAATTCTCTATCTTCAAGAGCAATTTTTGAAATAAGATACTCATGAGCAACTTTCTCTGAGGATAAAAGAATGAGAGTAACATACAGACATTCAAGGACAGAGCTATATCCAAATAATAAGAACTGCTTTAAAAGAAGCTCACACTGACATTACACTTGCGATTTACTCCAGAAACAACTAATGAATTTTCTGTATCGGGGATTAGCCTTGGTAGCGGTATTTTCATTTCTCTAATATTCAGCTCTAAGTTATTTTCATCTGTGATAATATTAGTAGCTGTAATTATTTTCAACACAAAACAGAGCGTTTGCTTGTCAGTGTGCTTCATCCCCTTTCAAACCATTACATGGGAAATCTGACAGTAATCTGGCATCCCGTCACTTTTAATATTGTAAGCCTGGGATTCACACAGTAGGCAGGCAAAGATGTGGTAAATGTATTAAGTTGTATTTATAAGATTTCTTTATCAAATGAGCTTTTCAGAAGAAATTCAGGAGCATTATTCTGGAGGTCAGTGGGATTTCTACCAAGTCACATGGGCATCTTTGAGAAATTCCAGCAGCAGCAGAGTAACTCTTTATCCTAGAACAATATCCTTCAATCCCTTTTCCCTTCAATGTATGCACACCACAGATATTTATTGATATATACAATTAATCATCCATTGTTTCCCCACCAAAGTGACCGTAAACAAGAAGTCTCAGAGGATCAGTTTGTGTCATAAAAGATTTAATTAAAAAAAGGAAAAATAAAAAACCCCATCCCATAAAAATTGTAGTACGTTCACCAGAGTTAGGGATCACTGACCTCCGACCTTGCAAATAGTGCCACAAACAGAACATAACCACTTCAAACCACTTCCTTCCAATTTTCCAGTTAAATATTTAGACTTGTGATTTTATTTGAAACCCTTTTCTATAACCATGTGGAAAGCCCCTCTGTCAAAGTACCTCTGGAGCAAAAAATGGAAAGAGTTTTAATTTCAGCAGTTAAACAAGTTACACATTTTTGTTGAAGGACTTTAACATCAAAAAGGCATGCACTTACCAAAAACAATTGATAAAACCATTTAGAAAGTAATGATGATTGAAAATATAAATATACGTTTCACAAAGCTAATACACCAATCAGTAAAGAATTTTTTTAAACATTAAGCAAATGAGATCTATAAAAGCATTGTGTTAAATCTCATCTGCTTGTTATGTTACTGGAAAATACAGCACTCACCAGTACAAAATAGTAAGCATACAGAGCTGCCAAGTGATGTATTACAAAAAATATGTCACCAATTGCCTTCCAGTAGTAAATAATAAGCAGTAAGTCTACAAGAGAAAAGAAATAATGATAAAGAACAAATTATTATACTACCATTGCCTTCAGAATAGCGTTTCTCTAAGTTTTAGAGGTATAAATGCCTACATGTGGCATCAGTAGAAACTCTCTGAATTAATTATCTCTGAAGAGAAATCTTTATCCTAAATACTTTAATCAAAGCATTAAGCAACGGTATTCTTCCAACAGCTGCCATAAACTACTATTTTCCACATCAATGGAGGTACAGATGTAACAGCTTTAGGTGAAATATTTTGGAAGGGAAAAGGGGACCCTGAATCTCATAGCAAGACTTAACAGTTATGAACTCAAAAATCTGGAACAAGTGACACCACAGAAACAAGGTGGGGAGGGGAAAGATGGGCTACCAGGGGCATAGCCAATATACAAATACATGTAATAAATGCAGGGATCTGTAATGGGGGGCTTCTGAATCAATATTAGCAAACAGAGAACCATTTACCAAAAATATTTTGCAAGGGGCACTTGGAATGAGAAGTATTTTTGCTTTATTTAATCAGAATTTTCCAATTACTGCAAAAGTGATATACTGTACCTGAATTACTGTCATAAGGAAACCTTTGACAGAAAAATATTTTCGTCTCCCATGATGGTCTGACATTTCAGATTTTTTTTTTTTTTCTGTACTGGAACAAGCAATTTCCGCCCCTACTTTCTCCAAATGAGTACTTTGGACTGGAATATTAGTGACCAAATCAAAAGCTTTACCCCTATGCCTTTTGTATGTGCACTGAGTACCTTGATCTCTTTTATGTTAGCTATCCTCAGGCAGGACTGTGTATCATCTGACATAGACACTTCACTTCCTATTAATAATTACATATTAACTATATAAGGAAGTGAGAGAGAATGAGTGGCCAGGTTCAGGTCTCTGTTCAAAGGCATTCATTAATTCATAATGAAGTCTAATGCATAATTATTCAAAAATAGATTCCAATGAATTTAAACAGAGAAGCTGAAGTTCTTATGGAAAAACCAGAGACTTAAACTAACCCACAGTTTAACCGAGCATGCTGATCAGATGATCAGTTCCACTGGACTGAGAAACGTAGCCTGAGAGATAATCAAGTTCACTGTCCAGTCTCTGACCAAAGACTCCATCCTAACATGAGAAGTTTTCTCCAAAAGTAGTCCAAGTCACAAGTTTTTCCTTTGATAAGTTGGTGTTATCCCCACACAACAATGAAAGTGCCAAAGCATTTTGTAGTAAAATTCCCATGCCACTTTTAGTTGACAGTAAATAATTAAGAACACAAAACATATGCAGGCATAAATGCCATACCAAAACAATAATTTTAAGTTTCCATGTTTTATATATGACTGAATTTTGGCTTAAAGTGAGACTAAAAGGTGGGTGAGTAGGATTCTATGGTATCTATCTATGTCTTAGCTTGTACTGAGGGTTACTAAAATTCTTCTGCCAGCATTCTGAGGTGACAGGAAGAAACACATGATAAAAGAGCTACAAGTTGTAGACACCCTGAAAGGAGTGAAGGGCACTGCTTTAACACCTTCTCAATTGGCTAAAGGACAAAACTGAGCTGCAGTTGGTGGTTGTGTATCAAACCATCATAAAGCCACAGTGGCATTTCCTCAGTGCTTAGGGAGATACCTTTCCATCTTTCACGTCGGCTGGCAAGATCCTGTGATTTCACCACAACCCACAATTACATTAGCAATTTTAAAAGCCACAGTAGAAACTGTGTTGTAAACACATATCACATCTTCAGCATAGTGGCTCAGTAGAAATATATAGGCACAGTGACTCAATATAAATATACAGGTTGTGTGTGTTATATACACATTGCATAATTACCAGAAATGAGGTAGCCTGTGGTAATAGCAATATTCAGTTTCACAATTGAAGGGTCACCCCTGTAAACACACCAAAAATACACAGTTACAGCCTTTATAACAAGGTAATTTGCAAAGGACATACAGATATCAAACATAATGTCCATCAGGTCACCTTATTCTTTGCCCATCAGTAACATATTACAAGATTTGGTTAAGAAAGGTGCTAAGCATGAAAATGGATCCCTTTTCCACTCAGATAAAACATATCTACTAATTACCCTAATCAGGATTACCCCCTGCCTTGGAGCAGAGACTGCCCAAGATCTTTGCTAGACACTAGAACTGAAACCCCGAGATGGCTTCTCTGGAAACAGAGGGTAAAAAAGAACAGCCCAGGCAGTGTCTCTTAGACCTTTGACACTCTGTGTCTCCATTTTTATTCTTCTGCCAGTATTAAAACTTTGTTAAGGATGACAAAAATATCTTGCTCAGCTGGTACTTTCCATATTCATAAGAGGATGGATGCTGATAGGGATAAACAGAGTATAAGTAGACATGAAAGAATAAAAAAAAGCATCTAATCTAGATATGTTTTGTGTAAGCATGAACTGAGCTTCAAGTGACAGGTCTAAAGATTTATAAAAACGTAGACTGCTCAAGACAAGCTCTGAAAGCAATTTTTGTTGTAAACCTTTCTAGAAAAAAGGAATATAACTGTGCTTACAGCTACCTCAATACAAAGTCCACCTCACCTAGAAAGCAGTAAAATACTATTATTTAGCTATTATATTTTAAACCTATTGAAATGAAGCAGTGGAAGAGATTTCCTATATTATTACGATCTGTTTGCTGAATTTTAAGCCTTTCATAGATCTAAAACTAACTGCTTCCCTGAGCAAGAGGGTAGCTTACAGGAAAACAGGACTCACAAAACCAGAATTCTGCAATTAGGGGAGGAAGAACATTACAAAGAGACCCTGGAGTTCATTCCATCTCTTAAGATTGGCCATAGAGGCTCCCTACAACTTGAGACAGAACATTTTCCCATGGCTTTCCCATGGCTTCAAAACACAGTTTCATGAGCTATGTAGGCTGTGAGCTGAGTGCTTCTTTAAGTATAGCTCTTGACTCTGAAAGTCATAGCTGACACAGAGAATAGGCAGATGTGCTCTCACAACTTTAACAGAAACTCTTTAAATATTTATAGCCCTCCTGCTAGAGCTCCCAGCTACAGCAACTTCATAACCAAACTTGTAAGTGCTTCTAAGCCATCTCAGCAAATCACCACCAAGATTGAGGATGAGCTCAAGAACCTTCATATTATTCTCCACACAAGATGCAAAGGACTAAGTATATGAAATTGCTTCCTTGGCATTGGTAAACATGACTTACGTGGATAAGACAGGGAATGATTTACTTCCCTTCGTTCTTTCCATGAAACGGTCACCTTGCAACAAACATTCTCTAGGCTTTCTAAACCAACACTTCAACAACATATATGGCCATCTGTCACCTCCATTCAATGTTAGAATCCCAAGTTAATCTTAATTAATGGAAAATTTAGAATTCAGTCTAAAAATCTCCTGGGTTTCCTGACCAGTCTCCTTGAACGAGAAGTGCAATGGAGCTTATAAGCCCTGATGTTTGCAGCCTAGTTTTGATGGAAGCAAGAGCCAAAAGTGACAAACAGGGAGTGACTTGAATAAGCGAAAGGGAAGAGCTATCTCTTTTGTGATTGCAAAGGAGGTATGTGTGGCAAATATAAACATGCACAGGCAGATATAACAAACAAAAGTCCACATGACCAACTTTCTTCAAACATCTTTGCAGATACAGAGTCATATAAAATGTAATCAAAGATCAGACTTCAAAAAGTGTAATGACTGCAAAGTGGACAGTTATGTGAAAAAGCCTGCTCTTCTGTGAAGCTACAACTTAATTCACTTATTTACATCTTCTCCCTCTCCTTATCTGATCTCTACCACCTCCACGTTTTCTACCGTGTTATTCTCACCACCTCAAAAACAATTTCTACATCATCTATATTAGCCAGTCAGTATTACATATAGAAAAAAAGGCAAAGTGTTATGAGAAGTCAGAGACCATTTAAAAGTTTTAAGTACACTACACTGATGCTTCTCTGTAACTTACCAATGCTCCAGTCTTTATTATCCTTGGTTAGGATCTATTGTAACTAGTTTCAGGCACTACCTGACAGTAATGCCACATCCTCTCTCCACTGAACCCCAACCCTCAGCAGGAGTCCTGATCCCTTTAAATACGTATGGGTATGACCATCACCACACTTTGTGTGAACCCAGAAGTTAGACTGACGTACATCAAGGCTCAGAGGCTGCATAAAAGATTCCTGGACATTCACTTACAAATGTTTCTTGTATTGTTAATGGCAGACTCCTACAGGAAGGCTTATGTATCCTTCGTATCTGTAAATGACCTAGTCCCACAGCTTACACCAGCATTTCAAAAGGGCATTAGATTTCCAGACTGAGCAATCTTGCAATAGTCCATCTGGCATATCCTGTATAATTTGGTTTTTTCCTCTTCAGTCTTATTCAGTTAAAATCAAGACTATGGATTCAGCTAAGAATCAATGTAAAAATGATAAACTACTTAGGATTTAATGTACAGTTAAATCATAAAACAGACTGAAAAAAAAAAAAAGGTTACATCTCTACATGGTCAGCCAAGGCTTTAATTACTGTGTACCAGGAACTACTATGACATATAGAATGGGGAATGCATAGAATAATTCTAGCCATCTCATTTTTAAGAGTAATGTAAAAGTCAGCCTTAGAAGAAAATATACATCTGCAAATTCTGAGGAAACTGTGTTATGGTTCTGGCTTCACTGGCAGAAGAAATCTAATATAAAGTTCGGTTTTACTTGCAGGCTGCATACAAGTACTTGTAAAGTCATGGGCAATATTATGTTCAGTCTTCTTTTGCACTTAATCACTTGCATGAAAATGAATTCAAATCATTGTATTTGCTTTAAATACACTAAGTGATACTTCGCACATTTTAAAATTATTAGTTTAGTAACTATAAATACTGATTTCCACATTTAGAGTATGTTCTGTGCACTTATTGACAAACTCCTGAAACCACTAATATAATTTTGACAATTTACAGAAACACTGCCATGAAATGAACCCGAAGCTTTGATTTAAAACACACAGATTAGATATATTCCCACTAGATTTTTAAATATAGTTTTGCTTAATCTACCAAATGTAAATAACATCACTGATAGCAATCATTGTAAAAGTATCCAAACAGAAGAAACTGTTCAGAAGCAATAGTAGAAATACAGAAAAAAATTGTCCCAAAGGCAGATGGATTTTATCTTTTAAGATTTAATGTTTTACATAGTCTAGAATGCTAAGACTCCATAAGTAAAATTAAGTCGTTAATGCAGTATACAAAAGTATCTAACATAACTGTTCTCAAACTTTCTATGAAGAAAAAAGTGGTTCAATTTCTGCTTCATTTGAATTTTTCCTGGAATTATACCAGGAAAATTTAGTAAACGAGAAGACTCAATTTATTTATTACCGCCAAGAGGCTTTTATTTCTGCCATTCATGACTTCTTTTGTACTGTTTAGAACAAAGTCTACTCAAAAAAAAAAAAAAAAAAACCAGGATAAAACCTTCTGTCTGATAAAGCTTAGCACAACAAACATTGAGTGAGTTATAATAACCTGCTGCTTTTCAACATGGTTAACAGATCTCATAAGATATTCAGACTCTACTTGGTCTCTCTAAATACACCAGAATGCAATGAAAAAAAATCCAAAACAGCTGACAAATTAATCATATATCACAATATACAAAAGAGGACAATGTTGACTAAATTTGTGTTATGAATTAGAGTTACATTCATTACAGCCACATAACAATCCAGGGGCAGAGTGCTTCAGGCACCCAATCCTGTCTAGTCCATGCTGCATTTTTATTAATTTACAATATCAAAAGAGAAGAACAAGCACCAGATGTTAAATTTATGTGAGTTTAAACTGACTCACAGTGTGAGCCTTTGACAAGGTTAAAAACAACAGTCTATCACACAAATATTAATTGAAAGTTAAAGTAGTCTTCAGGAAAAAATACAGCCTCTTCCTTCTCTAGGGAAAGAGTTCCAGAGGATAACAAGTGAAATGTCAAAACACCAATAGCAATCTATAACTTGATTAAAATGAAGCCAACTTGTTCCTCCTCCCTCAAAAAAAGTGTGAAACAAAACAACATAAATAGAAATCTAGAAAAGATACGCTCAATATAGAATATTTTGTTAATGAGAGAAAATAATAGAAGACAATTTATTAAATATTCCTATTGCTTGTGAAGACAGCACTTGAAACTTCCATACTTTACTTAAAACAAAGATTGATAGAAGCTTTATGGGAGGCAGAAAAATAAACATCTTAATTTATCAATTTACACATATATATTTTATACATATAATAGGCCCCTTCAGCTTTTTCACACACATATACACTCCAGACCTGCAAGAGCATTTCAATTTCACTTTAAAATGATTACAGTAAATAGCATAGTTTCAGTCATGCTGACTTACAGCTACACTTTTGGTTCTATGCTTTAATAATTTAATATGCTATTTCAAATCAGTTGCTTGTATTTTATCTATTCCACTTCACAGAAACACAATGCACTAAGACATTAGTACTGACAAAAATAATTTGAAATTATCAAATAGTACAGACATAAAAATGGACACATCCCAACTGCATATTTTAATGGGAAAAGAAACAATTATTTCAATAATTAATACCCTGCTGGATTATTTTTTTCCTTCTTAATTATGTCATTTTATTGTGTAAACACTACATATATGTAACATGCCTTACCAGATACGGTCAGCATTAACAGCGTCATCGTACAACAAAATATATAGGCAAAACCCACCAACCACCAAGGCGTGGAATGTGGACACTGTCCTGAAAAAGAGACCACAGTCATAAGGAGGTTCTCTCATTCACAGCTTTCTGTTCTGTGCTCAAGGTAGGATGTTTCCAAAGACGTTCTCAACTGCATCCAGATACCTCTGGAGAAGGCAATCATCTCTTCTTTACACTACATCCAACCACTTACACGATGACAGGTGGGAAAAACAGTCAAGAAGGACTCCATTAGACTGGAGTGGGGCTGGGGGACGTTAAATAAAAAGTAAGGTCTTAAAGTAACTGAGATCTACATTTTCCTCCAGTTATCCCAGAGATTAATGAATCCTTAAAGGCAATATGACATTCAGTTCTCTAACAAATACCTACTACATTGTCGGAATTTGCTGGAAAATCTGTATGTATTTCATATTCAGATTGGCCTATGAGTCCTGCAGCAGCAGGTTTCTTGTTAATAGAAATAAGAATAGACCCATAATATATCTCCCAAGTTCAAGTTTTGGAAAGAGGGGTACTTAATGAAAAATCCTATCATGGAAAGTTCCAAAAACAGTTTGTAGTGCATTTGAAGTATATGCTGATTTTTAAAGAGAAAACTTGTCTAACAAAAGGTTGTAGATGATTATCTGAGGTATAGCAGCTACAGATTCATATGAAGTAGCAGCTTCACTTTATTTTATACTCCTCTTGTCCTGTACAAAGTCACAGTAACCACAGTTGCCTTGTCTATACTTGGGTACTAAACAATATTATTTTTTTTCCCCAAAGACACCAGTCTCAAGCCTAGAGGCTGCATGCACACTATAGATAAACCCTAAATGTTAAAAAACACTTGAAGAGAATTACCTATTTACAGAGGCCCCGGCAGGGTTTCTGCCAGCCCACAGGCCAGGGCCATTCCTGCCCTTTTGAGTCCACATGTATTCTTGGAAGGTAGAACAATGCAATGGGCACGGGTCCAAAATGCGTAACCTCATTCCTCTAGCCATGGGTTTAACACTACTATAAACTGCATCTAGTACTGTGTAGCTAGGGTCTGCTTTCCCACTTTTCAAGTGTGACTAGAAAGAAAAAAAAAAAAGATGTGCCAAAATATCTCTACTGAACCATGGATACTATTTAAGAACTCTGAGTTCAGTGCCGTGTGATCAGAAACACCTTTACACCATATTCACAGCATTAACAATATGCGCACAAATGTATACATGCTGTTAGTTATTAGTCTGTCTTACCTTTGTACATCTTGAATACATTTATTTTGAATGTATTCATATTTTAAAAGTGCACAAGACACTCTCATAAAACTAAACTATTAGTGTTTAGAATACAAGCTATACACAAGCTTAGCACTTGAAGGGGAAGGAAAAAAGAAAGAAAAAAGCAGATTTCCTTTTTAACTCTGGACTTTGAAGTTTCTCCACAGAAAAGGGGACTGAAGAAAGGAAATAGTGCAACACTCCATTTTAATATTGAATCTAGTTCAAACCATCAAGCTCAGTACCTTTCCTTTAAATTACTGTCAAAGCTTGCATCCTTTAACTCCTCATTAAACTGCAAATAAAGTTGCACTGGTAAGTTGCATACTTGTTCCTCTATTATTGAATATATCTTTTTTCGCAACTGCTTCATAGCAGTACAAACGTGTATTATAGAAGAGGTGACAGGAAATTATTCATAATAAATTAAAGAGTTATACTACATGTGTCAAAGTATAGTTTTTAACTCAATTTGAGCATCTGCATACTTATGATTTCAAAAGCAATTACTTTATTGCTTCTTAATTTTTGGTCAGAAGGAACAGACAGTATGGCAAACACAGTCCAGAGCCGCAGTTCAAATGCTTGATTACAAAAGCCTCCAAACTGTAGCAATATATTTTCAATGCTACGGCTCATTTCAGGCAGATGCCCTCTTCCAGACCCAGCTGAGCTGATAAAAATGCATAACCATCCTCTGTGCCAGTTTCCTTCAGGACTGCCAACAGAACCATTTGTGTGAGCACTCCCTACGCCAGTTCAATATAGGACAAAATAACAAACATCTACTTTTAAATCTTTTAAGTTAACCCAACTCATTTTACTGGGAGACAACAGCTTTCTCTACCTGCACAGCTGTCTGCAGAGTACATTTGTGTCTATATACGTTCTCTGAACATATAAGATACTCCTTGGACTGCCTCTTCATTTTGGTGAAACACTGGTGCGTGACAAGGCAGTTTGACAAAACACTGTGTTTGGTCAGCAGAGTTAACAGTCAATTTTGTAGGAACGCAAGCACAGTTTGCCTTTCTTTCACTTCATGCCCCCCTCAGGTATAACATCAACAAGCTGCTGATGAACACGCTTTGTGCTTCGTGCCTTCTAATTCCAGAACTGAATATAGCACTGGACCACGACTCACCCACCTGTGTGATAACATCTACATCCTGCTACCAACCCCAAGGAAATATGTGGAAAGTAGTAACAAAAAGGACACAGCCTGGGGTGCTCTATCAACTTGAGCAGTTAAACACCTTACTACAAAGTAGCCCAGAGATTAATGAGCAGCTTATTTCCAGCACACTTGTGATGTGTGAAACAATTCATATGTTCTTATGCAAAGCACTACAACTTAGCATAGTGCTACCAAGCATGGGATATGTTCTCAGAAAGCCTGTTATGCAATTCAAGGGTCATTTGATGTGGCTTAGAGACAAAAGTTCAGCTCCAACACGATAACAGTTTAGTTTAGTTTCCCTATCTGCCTCTATTGTCAATTGTGACAGAGATAAACCTAAGCTGCACTGCTATCATGAATATCCTACAAAGTTATTCTGGCAGATAGATAATTATTCAAAGATTGAACTGAAATTAAGATGGTGCCTTTAAGAACACTGCAGGTGGACGTTGGCCAAATGGAAGGGCACCACTATTTGAGTTGCTAATGCCGTCTCGAACAATGGAAACAATTTAAATAGTATCCACCTGATACTGCCTTTAAAGTGCACTGAGGAGGAACAGCGATGCGACTAATGCATTTTAAATGCAGTGACAGCCATATAGCACACTTTCTTGAGCTTCAAATTTGAGAAACACCAGAAAAATACTTCAAAGCTGTAATAGGCTACTCAAGCATAGTTATATGTTACCATATACATAGTATATAATGTAATATACATAGTTATACTGTATAAATTAATTTTAACTGGAGAAGCTTGTGCACTATATAAAATACAATTTCAGAGCAGTATATCACAAATAAAACCTCAGTGATCATCCCATTTGCGACTACTACCCTATAATTTCTTTATGTCTTAAAAAAGATGAAGGCATCCAGGAGAGATTCATAGGGTTGAACAAGTTTCTAACAGTGCTCTGTCTGAGGAGACAAGTGTAATACAGGTGGATCCATCCCATTGACACAACTGCAGAAACACAAAGGGAGTAAGGAAGGTTTTCAAGATTCAGTTTCCACAGCTCCTTCCTGAATGTGGACCCTGTCTCTGTCATAGCTTCCCACTCTTCTTCTTGTACTCTACTTCCCCACCAACACACAGATGTACCTGTCTAACCCTGTCTCATACCACTACACAAAGACTCATCAAATTTCTTGGAAAATCATAACTTATCAAAACCAGGGTGTAGGGTAGTAGCACTGGGAGAACAGAAAGCAACTTGCTTTGCACCCAAAAGCATGACGAAAGATGCACTAGAATTTAGATCACAGAATAAATTGCAATACTTTTGATTTTCACATATGTTTGAGGGAAGGGAATTTTGTACCTCTACTCTTTTACTAGAAGCATTACAGAGAAAACATTTAAAACTAATCCCCTTTACCTTATTACCTCTCACCAGTCACTGATTTTTTTCTACTGACTTTCACTTGGGCAACACTGCCTAACGAAATGTTTAATATCCAAGTGTTTGTAATGCTGTGTGTTCAAGAAGGTCCATCAACATTTTATATTTGGAATTTGTCAAGTGCCTAGAACTGTCTCTCTAATCATTACAGATATTTAACTAATAACATTTTCTGCAGTTTTACATATATATATATATATATACACACACACTCAGGTGGTTCAGATGTGACAGTTTCAGGTAGTTCATCAGCTGTAGTTTGGAACACTATGTTGGAATGTTTGGAACACTATACCTTGAATTCCATTCGATCTTCCTTTTTTGGCTGAGATTGCTAAAACCAGGTGTTATTCGTGTTGACACCCAAGAACTTAAAACATGGAACAGGAGTTGAAATACAGCAAAACTGGTGACAGCAATGACAATAGTCAGGTTGCTGAAGGAAGCCATTGTTCTTCAGCCTGTGAAGAGAAGCAGAAGGTAATTTCAGTCCATTCTCCATTTAACTATTTTAAGCAGACACAGAAAGTGTTTTGACTGTTGGTAAGCTAACTTACCAACAGAAATATTATTCACTAGAAGTTCATGCTGTTCAACAATTCTACTTAAGCCTTAATAGTATAAAAGTATCCCCAAACTTCTGTAAGTAAAAGTTGCATTTTGAGTTAGGGTTTTTAACTTTTGCATACTATATATTTTTGATGCCTGAAGTATTTTATCTGCACAGAAAGGGCAGGGAGGACCACTCAAGAGGGCAATTGCTGGCTCAGAAGCCTCCACCCCTGCCCCAAGAAGATCCAAAGTTAAAACTCATCTCATTCTTACCAGATTGACTGCTGCCGCTGGGATTTTTAAAAAGCAACAATGAAATCAGATAAGCGTAGTAGAGAGATTTTCAGGTCACCGCTGTATACTTTACAGAGGCAGTACTTCTCAATTTGCACTTTGTTCACAATTGAGGGCTTTTCTTTGTGATAACGTGTGGCCTATCATATCTGAGCTTTTTTCTTCTTCATATGAAAGTTTAAACTTTGCACAACTTCAGAAAAACTTCCTATCAGCAGAGCTAAGGCATTTTTCAGATGCTGGATGTTTACCTATTTCACGAGGCCTAAATAAATAGCTAAACAATTCCAAACATAAATATCAGTCTCTGAATGCTTCAGTCAGTTCTCCTCAGTTGCCAGTATTTTACAAAACAGTATGATATTTTCCCAGAAGCCACAAACTTCTGACATACATCTCCAGTTTGATGGTTTTGCCAAGTATTTTATATTCCAAGACTGGCAAAGGTTACAAACTCATAAAAAATCCATTTGTATGAAGTTGAACAGAAAAGGGGGAAAAAAGTCAAATGCCTTCATTTAAAATATTTAAATGATGATTTTAATAGCCATTTAAATAACTGCTATCATTTATTTTAGTTGTAGTGAAGAAAACATCTAAAAATAAAATGAAGACTTAGAGGCTAGCATAATTTGATGTTACTACAACAATCTAATGGTCAGCAAAAACTGATACAATTATATAATACACTTATGTCCATCTTTCGTTCATATGCGTTATAGAATGAGGGAACGTGCCTTAGATTTTAGAAATTGTATCTGCATTGCAGATGGAAAGAAAGTTGAACTTCAGGGGGGAAAAAATGGAAAGAAAAGTCCATCAGTTAAAATAATAACTTTTTAAAAAGTTAAGCCGAGTATTCTCACCTGGTGGTATAAATGGGGATTACACTGAAACACCGTTTGCATTTAAACTTACAACTTCAAGAAAAGGTGTATTACAATTAGATTAGGAAAAAAAAATCTTTGTCTTCAAAGGTGTAGAAGCAGAAGGTTAAATGACCTCTAACTTTTTTCCCCTCCTCCTCTTTTTCTTTTTTTTTTTTTTTTCCCAGAATTGAGGAGTGAAAAAAAAAAGTGAATTATCTGAAAACTTTCTCTGACTAGTACCCACGGTAAAAGCTAGAGCTATATAAGCAGAATGCAGGATAAATAAGAGCAGATTTGCTGAGTGAAACCTGCATCCATATCATATGGATTTCAAGGGTTTACTTCAGACCAGCTTTAATTCTGTCCTGGGGACTCCACAGTTGTTAAGTCATATTTGATGTGCTCTTCAGGCCTATCTGCCTGCTCAGTTTAACCCAAAAGGAATTCAGCTTGCATGCTCTGAGACAACTATGAAACACAAATCAGAGGCAGTAAGTGTGGGTAAGAAGATTCAGTTCCTAAGTGCACTTTTACTCCAAACTAAAATTTTAAAGTACACACATTGCAATGCATTGCAACAAACTCTGGTTCATTCCAGTTGTTTACCTGATGACCTGTTCTAGTTCAGCAACATACTAGTCACACATACTTTTTAATGTTAGTGTATTAAAACTTCCAGTTTCAAATACCATCCTGAATATTCAGTATTCTCTCAAGTACTTTTTACACTATTCTCTACATACTTCTCTATTTGCCTCCACTGACCAAGAAGATACAAAACACACATCAAATTTTATGCACTTTTTGCACAGTGTAAAGTTCTAGAAACAATGGATGTTAAGCCTGATTTTCTAAAACTTTTCAGTTTGAAGGAATTCAATTTTATATCTTCCAGTTTAAACCCACTGATAAGCACTCTATGGTGCCTCTTCCAGACTCTCCCAGGGCCCACACTTCATTATTACATCATCTCCTTTGTAGTCAGTCAGTCCTCTCTTGGACCACGTAAGGAAAAAAATAATCAGTTGGTTTAATTCCTAAAGGGTGTGAAGGAAGCCAAAATGCACATTGAAGACAATTCTCTTCAGAAAAATAGCAAAACCACTGAACATCAATCACACCTACTTCATCCTTTTGACTAAAATATAGCAATTCTCATGATGCTACCAATTTTACTAATCTGCAACGACTATAACTTGTACCTCTGAGTTTCAGAGACACTGACATAATCTCTTGGACAAAAGAAATCAATGTTTAGTTTTGTTTCCTTAGCACCAGAAGATTTTCTTAGGTAAGTAATGTTTCCGTGCATGACAGGTGCTCATTTTAGTACAGGAGATTATGGAATTAAGCAAAAAACTGCCAACCATCCCTTACAAGAAATGCATTAGAAAAGCTAATCTTTCTTCTAAGGAGCCTGTAGAGGGAATTCCTATTAAGAAAAAGCAGTTGTGTGGAAAGTGCAAGATCTGACTTTCAGAAGTATTAGGTACCTATGCCTCTCAATAGTCCTAGCAGCAAGTACAGAACCATGCTGCCAGCAAGGGAGAAAGGTATGATGGTAGCAGAGAAGAAACTACTCAGCTAGCCTCTGTGGCTGGTCTCACAGATACGCACATTGTTTTGCAAGGCTCATTTCAGAAGGTGATTTCATATATGCTTATCAAAATGCTATTTAAGTACATGAAGTACGAAGTCCAGGAATAACTTCATGTTTTACTTAGGCAAATTAAGAGTGCTATATTATAATTCAATTCAAGAATCAGGTGTAAACACAGTCTTTCACATGAGAAGGAAGAACATGTCTCATACCTCTAAGTTGTTTTCAGCTGTATCCTGTTTAACATGAAAACTGTAGTTTACCAGATTTTCTTTTTATTTAAAAGACTCATTCTTGTTGTTAAACCAAAGTTTATCACTTAAACTTAATAAGCATCCAATTATGTATGATTTTTCTGCCCTGAGGACAATGGCCAAAATTAGTGAGTCAAAGGTGGTTCAACTACACTGCTTTTCTGCCCCAGTATCTTCTTATGGCTGTCCAGCAAAGTGTGATCAAGATACAAAACTTCATGGATTATATACAAGCAGACACTTTATCCCCCAAACTGCATAGTCATTGATTACCATTCAGTCAGCTGATACGGTTTTTGAGCTAGTGGAAGGCTGGGTGGGGAGGGAGGTTTAGTGTAACTACTTTGTAATTCAGCAAAAAAATTCTACATCTAGTTTGGTTCTTCACTGTTAGTTCTTTAGCAGTGGTCTTTTCCTGGCTTTCCCAAAATTACTGTCTTAACCATTCAGTTAGACAGTAATTACAAATGATCAGTACTTCACTCTTGCAGCTTTCCAATGTACTCTTTAGATAAGTAAATATCAGCAAATGCTTGAAACTAACAATTATCAGCAAGGTGTTTATTACACATGTCTAGTGCAGTATCACATTGCTCTATTGACCCCAGTAATTTTGAAAAAAGCTCATAACGCAGCTTTTCAATCATACTCAGCAAGAGCTGAAAATGCACTCATCTGCTATTAACACGCTGTAGTTTTCCAACAATGTTAAGACTCAACATTAATTCACCCCCAATACAAAACCATTATGAACTTCTAATAGAAAGAAGTCAGCACTTAACTGGAAGAGGATAAAGGAGCAGAAGAGTTACCAACCATTGTACCATCAATGCATTTAGCATTTATGTTCTCCTCATTTCACTGTTTCCACACAAATTTTTCCCATTATAAAAATAAGAAATACAACCATATAGCCACAAGACATAGTAAGGAGGTGCAGAGAAAGGCATAAGGTCTGCAGCCCTTACTTTCTTCAAGGCTGGATTTCAAGATGAGCTAGATCAATTTCCAAACAAGATTACAGCGTAAAGCTGCTAGTGACACCAGGACATCCCATTCAGCTCTGTGCTCTCCTGATCTGTTTGAAAGCTAAATGACACGGCTGTAAAACTTGCCACACTGATTTGTGGACAGCAACACAGGACTAGTGCCTGTTCGCACATTTTATAATAAGCCTAGTAATAAAACATCTGCAGTGCCTGAGTTTTGCTGTGCTGCTGGTTCTGAATGGTACTTCCTACTGATCCAATCAGATGACATGTACCCCGTTTGACATCTTAGCTCGGTAAGCAGCATTAAGGAGAAACGCGACAAAATTCAAGGCACTCAAGCCATTCCCTTTGCTAGGCAAGGCTGTTCACACGCCGGGCTCCGATGTGATCTCTGTGGGCACGCCAGAGCAGCTCGCAGACGAGTCACGCTTTTTATGGAGCCCGGGTAAACAGGGTGAGCTGTTTACACACCGGGGTGTCCGCAGCCCTGCCAGGAGTTGGCAGCCGGAAAGCAACAGGGAGGGGAACCCCCAGCCTCCCCCCAGCCCCGACCCCGGCGGAGGGACCCGATGGCTCCCACTCCCGAGCGGCGCAGCCCTGACGAGAAGCCGCCGGCCGCTCCTCCCGGGCATTACCTCGCTTTCCCTGTCAGCCGAGGCGCCCGCCGTTCCCACCGCGGCGGCGGCGGCCCCGAACGGCTGGCTGGCTGGCTGGCTGGCTGGCGGGCGGGCGGGCAGCCGCCGCTGCTGGTGCGGCGGGTGGCGGGGGACGGAGCCGCTGTACTTTCCGCTGTCAGAGCGGCCAGCGCCGCCGGCTGCGGCCCGCGGCCCCTGGGGGCGGCGCCGAGCGGGGGCCGGCCCGTCGCTGAGGGAGGGAGGGAGGGAAGGGGCCGCTCCGCGCAGCCCCGCAGGGGCGGGGGGAAGGGTCCGCACCGCCCCCGCGCCGCCACCCCGGCCCCTCCGCTCCCTACCGGGGTGGCGGCCCCATCTCCTCCCTTCCTCCCTGCCCGCCGGCCGCACCTGGGAGCGGGGCTACCTCGGCCGCGCCGCCGCCATGCCTCCCTGCGGCGGCGGGGACGGGACAGCCCTTCCCGGGCGCAGGATGCTCGGCCCCGGTGGCGGCGGGGGCTCCGGCGGCGGCGGTCGGGTTACGGCGGGCGTAGCCTTAAAGGGGCCGCCGGGCCGCCGCTACCTGCCGCCGGGCCCGGCTCGCCGCCGCTGAGGGGAGGGCGGCCAATTGCCCGCGGCCGAGCACGGCTTACGGCGGGGGGGAGGAAAAATTCCGGTCGGGTACAGCATCTCACCTTCCAACAACGCGTCAGTCGCTATGGCTTTCACTAACACGCACACACACGCGCACACACCCCGCGTCTAAAATTTTTGCAGGGGAAAAAAACGCTGATGTGACTGTGCCCTGGGAATCCGTTTGTGCGCTCCTTGGTAGGTAGCCCTGTATGGCATAGGATCATAGGGAACGCACCCGCCATACGGAGAATAGGTGTTGCTGACACTTGCTATTTTTGAAATTAAATGCTGTGATTTTCATCAAAGTATTTTTCATTTTACATTTTTTGAACTGTTGGAAAATCAAAACTATTGGAAAATCAAAAAGAAGCAAAATTATGTTGACAAATATTATGATGATGAACGGACATAGTTTTTTACCAACTAGAACGCGTAAAGGTCAGGAGTCTGCTCCCCTTGGCATGCTTCTAGTACCACACGCATCCTAAACCACCTCAACGTTCCATTTCCATTAAGGATTCCAGATCTTCCAGATGAATGACTTAAAAATTACCCCCTCTCAAACAATATAACGCTGAAGGTGCTCATATATATCTCGCACCAGATCAAGCAGCGGCTGACAAAGAGATCGCCTGTCCCAACTGTATGCACTAATCTCCCTTGCAAGATGTCTCCCACAGCAGGCGTGCGATGGCTTAAGCCTGACAGAAACTGGTGTTGGCTTCCTTTAACGTGCCCATCTGCGGAATGCAGAAACTGGGGTACTGATTAATGAGGCATTGAGCCATCCCTGCTGCAGGAACGGTGGCCTGTGGGAGGTGGGCAGGGCACGCCGCCAGCATCTCTAACTGTTTCAAACCATCCCAGCCTAATCCATTGCTGAACATAAATCAACTGCCAGATAACTTTGTGTAAACATCTGAACTACTGAAGTTGGACTTCTTGTGGAATTGCATCTTTTGGTCGACCACTTTTGAAACTGATTTTTGTACATAAAATTCCATGGGACATTCTCAGCTGAGTGAAGGAGGAGAATCTTCTCCCGTTCCAGAACAAACAGATTGGCAAATAAAGACATCATATCAACACAATTTCTTAGTGAAATTGGGATAAAAACCTCATTTTTTACGCTCATGTCTTATTATTTTATTCCTCACATAAAGGAAGATTTCAACCTATTTTCTATTATGCCTGTAGTTTTTAGTGAAACAGAACAGCCACTAAAACTGAAGAATTGCATGGTGGGATCACAAGCCACTTTCAAGATGACATAAACTAGAGAAGTTCCAAGAAATTTTTCTGCAATAATTCACCTTCCAAAGAACAGTACTCAATTTTTGCATATGCTATTATCACTGTTTTTGAAGTTTCTTTGCCTTCTTGAATTGTAAAAACTATGACAACAGTCTTCCAGGTGAACAACAGTGGACCTCTGGTGTGACAGAGCATCTGCAGTGGCAGTGAAGACAAGAATGGTTGTCCTCAGCCCAGCAGGCACAGGCAAGGTCTCCTTCCACTCATGGTTAAGAACCAAAGGCTCTGAACAACAAGCTCTGGCAGATTTAGCTGCCGTGTTTTAAGATGTTATTTCTCCCAGCTGTCTGAAGTCATGATCATTCTAGCAAAGTACAACAATCAAAGTAAGTAGTTTTTTAATATGCCAGCCTAAGGCCTGGAGTCCCCACCACAAAAGTGTGGTAATACCTAGCAGCAGGGTAAAGGAGACAGACAAGAGTGGTAATGTCTTCAACAGAATAGATAACCCTGCCAGAGACCACATATCAGAGCTCTAAGCCTCGAAATAACCTATCACCATTATGCACTTACAGGTTAGGAAGCACCTAGGAGAAGAAAAAACAGACTCTCCCTAAACCTCTGCATCAGGCCTGTGTAGCACACATCCTACCAAACAATTCCTTTGGCTTGGTGTGCTGCGTGGGTGAAAGAAACTAGTTTGACCTGCCTCACTGCTCTCTCCTTGGCCCACGATCAGCGCGTTGTTGAGCACGCAGCAGATCATGACCAGAGGCAATGCCATCTTTCAACAGCCCAACAACACATGCTGGGTTGAGCGCTGCTGACTGTAAAGCTAAGAATGGTGATGCACTGAGGATTCCTGGCTGGAAGCTGCTCTCCATGTGATCCTGACAGCAGGATATATCTCAGCTTTTTGTTAAGGAGAACTTGCAGATAAAAGAGAACTGGCTATGGGGGTATGAAGGCACTGCAGTAAAAGGGAGGCCTGTAGACATGGATAGATATGGTTACTTTAAGTCCAGGTTGCCCTAGATTAGATCCCATGTCCAGCTATCCCAAAGGGAACCTCACAGCCTGTATTGCATGTGCAAAGCAATTCCAACACAACCAAGAGAGTACTCTACCACTCCTACAAAGTGTTGCATGATCTTACAACACAATTACTTTGAGCATTTCCAGTAAGACCTAAAAGTGTGAGGCTTACTGTACTTGCATGATGTAACTGGTGCACCTATTTCTGCATCAGAAATAACAGTAGCCAAAGGGCGGGATAAACAGTCATCAGAGTAGTATCACAGCCAACTGGTTGCTATACAGTGGCCACAGTTTGGCTTTCACAACTAATATACCTCTTCCTCACTCCCTTGTGATGTACAGGCACCATTTCCCAGCAGCTGCAAACCAAAGTTGCCACCACTAAGTGGCAATTGCCAAGAAGTTCCCCAGTAACAAATGCAACTTCTGAAGCCAGCCTTCAGTAGGGAAGGGAAGTACGGGTGATGGGCTTGCTAAGGTGAGGTGCAGAACAGAGATTTAGGAACACAGAGCAAAAAATAAAATTATATTCCATGTCAACAGAGAGCACACATGCTGAAAGACCACAGGAAAGGTAGGGGGGACATGGAGATATCACAGTAGCATGTGCATATAACAACATAATTCTGTTGGCTTCAGTTGAATCATCTTATTTATGCTATGTATGCGAAAAATTGGGCTTTACCTTTCATCTATACTTTAATTACAATTAAACTTCTTGGTTATAATGATGATTTTCAGCTTCGTGCCAATTAGGCTCAGGGATTCCATAAATGAGGAACAAATCATGCTGAAATGGAGGGAGTCGGCTAAGACAGGGTGGGAAGGAGAGGGTAGTCCAACATGAGTAAGCTGAAGTCTGCAGTAACCCATCTTCAGCCAAGTTGTATACACCTGTTGCATACTCTTGTCATTCTGTAATTGACTTTCAGGGTGGCACTTCAGGTATGGTAAACATTTGTTGTCAGATGACAACTTGTAACTTTCACTAAACTTTGTGAGAGGGATGTGACTGTGAATAGAAAATGCCACGGTACTATTTCCTAAGTATGCCTGTAATTTCAGAAACATGCTTTCTCAGAGCTAAGCCTGCCTCTGCCAAGAATGAAGCCTTTATCATGTTGCTGTACTGAGAAGTGAGGCGTATGTGAGAAAGGAAAATACTTCTAGAGCATTTGAAAATTATTTCACTTGTCATTTTGAACTTAGAGGACGTAACTTAACATTTCTGTCTGAATTTACCAATTGTAGTAAGAATAGAGTCTTAATGAATGTTTAAAGCCTGATCAGTTTGTGAAAGAAATTATATAACATGGTGTTGTAGCAGCAGTGCATTGAACTCAGTGACCTAAAAAATGCTTAAATTTATTTCCATCTTAGGAAGTTCCTAGGTCTACCTGTCAGCAGGAGAAAATCAATTATACATGTAAGCAAAAATATCATGGAGATGAAAGAACATATGAAAGAGCAAGCACAATTCTCCTTTCACCACACTGTGAATCGAGTAATTCCAATGAAGCCAATGAGTTACACTGGTGTAAGTGAGAAAAGAACCAGCTCCATTGTCTGAAAATTGCTGAGGCCACCCATGGAGTCAAATCACAGTAACTGTAGGCAGCTAATATTGCAGCGTTTAATTCAGAAACCCCAAGTCTGAAAAGAGGAGACTGAAAAGAAAGGACCTGAATTTGGTTTTAGCCAAAAAAGCCGAAAAATCATGAATGGAAAAGGAAAAAAAAAAGAAAAAGATTCCATTTATTAAAAAATCCTCCATCCTTCCAAAACAATTTGCATAGAAAAAATGGTGAAACAGCTTTGTTTGGTTTTAAAAAAAAAAAAACACCCAGCATGTAGGCAGTTAACAGTTGCTGAGCTCTGTGCTTCCCTGAAGGAAAAGTCTAATCTTCATTTTCAAAACAGCAGATGTTTTGTGTGTTGGTGTCATACCTCCTCAGATTGAGAGCTACAGAATGTGAGTCTTGCCTTTCCAGCGTAGGTCACTGTAACATATCCTGTCACATTTTTAGATAACAGTGTACTAAACAAGACCTTCATTTTCCCCTGCTTTGGTTTACTTCCTGCAAACACACACACACACACCCCTTTTTTCACCCTAGATCGGTTAGTTTAGCTTTCCTAGTTCCTGTCACCTGCTCATCTGAAATAGCATTTCTGCCAGTGGTACTTACTCTCAGTAAGGGAATAGAGATTTGTTTCTGGCAAGCTGTCTGGTCACTAACTTCTTCCTCTATCTCCGCCTTCCTTCTTCAGTTTTCTTCCAGTTTTCCTGTCTTCTCTGCTTATCTCTGTTCACACGCTGTTTCTTTCCTCTAGTTACACCCCACCTGCAGTACGACCCTCTCTATTGTCCCGATTATAAGCATCGAGGAGCTATTGGGGACCTGTAAGACAGCACGTTGTGAGTTTATTTTGCTGCATTACAAACTGCTACACTGATGCACCATGTCAGCATGATCGCAAAACATCAAACTGCATTAACCACATATTCAGATGTGCTGAATATGATCCACTGAACTCACAGGAATGCCATCTCCTTTTCTCTTTTCCAAGTCATTCTGACTCCTCTTTTTCCCCTCTCCCACTTCACCCTGTTTTCTTACCACCTTCTCCTTTTCTGTCACATTTTTTTTTCTTCCTCCCCACAGTCATCCTCCCCTCACTTTCTCCACTGTCCATCTCACATCCCTCCATGCATTTTCATAGCCCACACAAAGGACTGTAACGGAGCCAGTACCACAGCTTTGTTAAATGTGGTTTGTCCTTTATAAACAAAGCTGCACCTGGGTGCATCTCTGGCATCAGCGAACTCAGGCTCTAAAAAGCATTTCATTCCCAAAGGCTTAAACCAGGGAGCTCCAAGATTAGTGTGGCTTTTCAGTTCTCTCATCTCTGAGCTGGAGCACACCAGAAACAGCAGGAGGAAGCTTGAAATAATACCAGACTCTTTTCCTCACATGCTTCCGTCTGCCTTGTGCGAGTGGAGGCTCTTAGCAACAAGAGAACTGTACAATGGGGCAGTGACTAGAATTTGATGATGTCAGAATAGCAGAACATGAAAGAAGATGTAATGGCATACAAGAGAAAAGCACAAAATCAGTGCCAAGCAGGGCTAAAACCAAACAAATCATTTCCCAACAATTCAACATGCAAAGGGTCAGAAAGCAACGGGTTTTTTAATATCCAGACTGTTAATTAAAATCAGCATAATTCAAGCAGCAAACAAAACACTGCTTGTTGATAGGAGGTATTGTGTTTTACACGATAGCATCAGATTTTCAGGAGCAGCACATCAGGTGAAAAGAGCATACACTTGGGAGAGTATCACTCATCTGTATGCTAAAGATAGCTTCCAAGCCTCGCTTAGATCAGTCGAAACTTTGGCACATGCCATAGCAGCTGCACAGCATTTAACTATGCCTCCTTCGGCACGCAGCACAGCGCACAAAGAACGGTTTATTAAGGTTTTTTTGTAATGGCAGATATATTCACCTGAAAAGCTTAAGCAGTTTCTTCAGACAACATAGTTTCCTCTGAGTGTCCATCAATTTTTAAGATTTTGCAAAAAATTGTCGATCGTTTTTAGAGATGTTTCCATCCACTGTTGATCTGTGAAAGCCTTGAGGAAATAAGGAAGGAAAATTGCTTAGCGGCACAAGGAAACAATGAAACCTGGTGCGCACTCACATATATTTCTAAATGATTTTGAAGTTAATAAAAGAAAACTGAATAAGAAAAGGAAGAATTGTTTTTCACATAGTTCTCAAATAGAGTACTCGGTAACACTTGTGATAATTAAAGATTTTTCAGAGAACAACATGACATTTAAAGTGATATCTCTTAAATATTACAGCTTTTTAATTTAATATTTTGGGATAGATATTAAAGTGGTGTAATACATTGTTTCAAAAAGAAATATACTTTAGTCCTAATTTTGTCAGTTTAGGAACCCCAGAATGTACTATTTGTTTTTATTTTATTGTTAATTTATTTTAGCAAAGACCCTGCTTCTAGCAGTAGTACTTGTTAATATTGTAATTATTTTCAAATTTTGTATTAGCACTATTCTAGCTTCTTACCTAGAGCTTGATTCTAAGTTTCCATTGACACCAGCAGGCCTAGCAATTTCTCCCCTTTCTAGAGCCGCATGTTGTTTCATATGGGCAGATTTCTGTGCCTCTGTACAATTCTAGTCATCTGAAGAAGACCGTGCTCTGTACTGTAACTTCCAAACCTAAGGTCTAAGACAGGAGTCCTAGTATGAAAGATATAAAAAGAGAAGAAACAATACATTTAAATGTATCAGTGCTAAAACACAGAACTAAGGCTTCCCTTTCCGATCAAGAGAGGAAATCTTTCAGGTTTCCACTTCCATTTCCACTTCCAATAACACTATTCAATACCATATATATTTTGGCTGATGAGCAGCACTCACTCTGACATACTCCAGTATTTACAAATATTAGAGGAAATGAATATAAAACCCAAGGATAATTAAAAATAAAGAAAAATATAAAAATAATCCTCATTGTATACGTGACATGAAAAAACACTAAGGTGGAAGAGTTTCACCATAAAAATGCATCATGTAAGCATTATAAACAGCTTTGTGAATTGCACCAAACATATTGTGTAATTGAATAAATTGCAGGAAAATTGCATTGTAATATACACTAATTACATCATCTTGGTTTGTCTTTTTTTTTTTTTCTTTCAAGTGTTACATATTTACTCTTACTTTGTTGTAAACGTGCACATTTTGCTGTTCTAATTCTACTGGGGCTGGTTAAAGAGCCAACATTTCAGCACCTGTTCATTTGATTTGCTGAGTAACAGGTATACACTTCTGGAGTTCCTCCGGCCATGTCCTCTTTTTCTGTGTGGAAATTATGCCCCAGTGGAAACAGGGATCTCCCTACTGAAAGTGGCAATGGCACCTGCACGTACACAGACCAAGATGTTCTAGTCCAACACCATGTTCTGCAGTGCACAAGTCAGATGCGTTCTGGACATCCCATACTCCACGCACAGGCACCGAGAGAGACTGGACACCTCTGACTCACTGCACGTGCCAGACATACCACACAGCAAGTCCATGATGTTCAGAACCCCACATTCAGCAAATTTGATGCTTGTGTATACAGGCCATCTGGGCACTGAACAAACTCTTATACGTCAAGCTATCCTAGGGAAAAAACATATGAAGCCAGATGCTGGAGCACGTAATGCTCTGCACCTTGTGTAATTAATCTTTCTTTTAAAAAAATGCATATTTCAGTAGATCTCCATAAACAAGGAATTGTTTCAACTGACTTTTGTATAGTGCCTGTCCCAAAGAACTCCTTCATGTCACAATAATAAAAAAAAAGAAAATCTGGACAAGAACACAGTACTTCACCTCAATCCCCCATCACCACTGTGGCAGCTACAGAAATCAAGGCTTCTTGTGATCTGATTCTCTACTACAAAAATAAACAACAAAGAGAGAAGGTAACAAGTCCAGGGCAGTAACTCAAGTTTCACTTCAAACAAATTTTTTTTTTTGCTTTGTATGTACAGTACTCCTTAAAGGTGATTGAAGTTTACCTTACAAACAGTTTATCGATTAGATTTTTAAATAATAATAATAACAATAATAATAATAATAATAGAGGCTTATACAAGCTCTTGGCTTGACTATTATCTTCTTAAAAATTGTTTGTATTTCCAATTCTACCAGTCCTCAAACACAGAGATAGAATCAAAAGCAACATAGTTTGTCTTCAAAGTATTCTAAAAAGAATATAAAATCACTTGTATATCCCTATTTGGAAATTATTTCTATTATTAATTTGTCTTTGGTCGGCTTTTGTAAATCAGAAGCTGCTATGAAAACTCATAAGTGTTTCCACATACATAACTTTTTTTTTCTTTTCAGTAATATATTAATCATCAGTCAGCAAAATAATTAATACCATAACTTAACTCTAAGTGGTTGTCTCATTATCACTGTTTAATTCACAACATCAAGAATCAACCAACTCTCTTGACACCTTAACAATGCATTAAATTCACAATAACTAATGCAAATGGTGTATAATTTCCTAACATTAATTTAATCTGTAATATAGGCAAGGATATTCTCTTCTTTTACTGTCAAGCACAGAGAAAACAGTGTAACACAGCACTTGTGGTTGATATAAAAAAAATGTGAGGCATATCTGGTTTTAAATTTCATTATCACAAATTAAAAAACTATTAAAATGTAGTGCAGAAGGCGAGTTATATTTGCTATAGCTGGACTTCTAACTGTGACAGCTTTTTGTTAACGTAGTTTGCTGTGCTTGACATTTTACATATTTTTAACTAAACGTGTAGAAGCAATAGAAGGAATTTCAGATTTCAGAATTTTAATATTTTGTCTTACAAGAATTATATACAAATGTACAGAAATTTGTGTACATTTGGCCAGCCCTTGCAAACTCTACAAAGAATTCAATTTATCTCCATTGAGAGCTACTGAAGTCATTACATTCAATTGACTTTAATAGGATTTGGACAAATCCCCAAACCTACAGCCTTTCCTGGCAGCATCCCCAAAACAACAGTCAATAAATGACATATTTTTAAATACAACTCCATAAAGAAAAAACACAAGGAAAACAGGAAGAAAATGAAAGAAAGGGTAGAGCAAAATCAGAACACATAATCTTTCCTCTTTTCATACAACCAGTTCTTTCCAACTCCAGCATGTCATTAATTCAATGTTAAACCTTTAGAAACCTAAACAGCTCAGAATTTTACCTCAGGAACCTGTCTTTACAGCAGAAGGTATCAATTCTGACATATTTGGTATGCTCATAAGGAGAGGATGGAGGGAGCGTAGAAGGGCAAGAAGCCTTCTCAAGCCTAAGAATACTGAGGGATGGGATCTGAAATCTAGAAGACCTGTGATGGCAGCAGCAACCCCCAAACTACCTGATTTTCAGTCTGAGAGAGGAAGAGGTATACACTGATACAAGCTGACTGATGAGACTAGCCTATCTCCCTGCACAAGCAATGACCAGTTTTCCGACAGCAGGAATACAGGAAAGGCTAAACAAATGTGCTTTTCTTCTCCTTACAGATCCATGGAAAGCTCAGGAAAACCCCAGTTAAAAAGCAGCAGTGAATACATACAGAACCCTATATCCTAACCCCTGAGTACCCTGAAAATTTCATTTTACATTATAAACAGATTTGAAAATATATTTCCAGGAAGGTAATATAAGACTCCAAATCTATTTTTAGGAGTATTCAAAAAAAAGGACTTATTTTTATAGCAGAGTGGCCAGTGGCACCCAGTGACCTCCAGGACTCTCAGTACTTTTAAGATGTGAAACAGTAGTCTCTTTCTCCTGCCTTTTGAATAGATAGAACATTAGTTTATATTATGTTACTGAGTGACTGCTTCCTCAACGTGCTACCCAGTAATTAGAGCAAGTGGCGATGTGTAATTTTGGTGTTGTCTACTACAAATGTCCTTGCTTCATAAAATCAGGCTCAGAATGCGCCCAAACGGTTACCAAACCTTGTGTCATCAAAGCTACACGCACTGGCTTTCTAGCCATGCTGTCAGATGGAGTAGGTTAAAGAAACATCTGCTAGCAGCGTGGCTCCTGCCTGTTAAGAGAAAAACATTTTCCCTACAAATTGGTACTTTGATTCTAAATTTGTACATGCTATTTATAGCCAGACCAATTTCTAAAAACGACCTCCTCCCCTGCTTCCGAAGGTTACACACCGAGAACTTACCGCAGCCAGAAAGAGGGAAATCTTTCCATAGTGGGAGGGAAGGACACCTTATTTACTGAGCTGGTGTGAACTCAACAAGCGCTTTGTTGCCTGTCACTGATGGCAGAGTTAGACACCACAGCACACCACTGGGAACTGAGGTGCAACAAACGGCAAATGTGAACAGGAGAAATAACTGAATTTTAATAGAGAATTAATCTTATTATTTGGGGGATTTGGTTCCAGCCCTTAGGCTATTTATGACAAGCAGTGTTTAAGTGTTTGCAAATGCTGTATCTTTGTACCTAAACAAAGGTAAAAAGGAAGGTTTCTTAAATATATATGAGAAGTGCCTTTATACCAGGAAGCACAGCACTAACTGTAATGTTAGCATAAATATTACAGATGTTATTGATTACAGATACAAATCAGGACTTCTAAGATTACATTCCTGTAATTGTAATGACTCAGAAGTCATTACAGTAAAGTAAAACTGCACTTAGCCCAAAGTAATTGAAAGTAACTGCTGCTAAAAGGGACAAAGTTTACCACAGACTGGCTCTGGTAACATTCTACCTCTGCCATCAAGGGAGATCAGCCAGTAGCTTATATAGTTATCAGCTGTCTGCTTCCTCTTGGTTGATTCCCAATGGTCTAGTCCACTGATTTAATTAAAAATCCCTTTCCTTCCCAGCAGCAGAACTTTTTACAACATTTATGATGTTCTAGAGTCTTCCAGATGCAGCTTGCATTTCTACTATTGATGAAGAACCATTAGAAACCCAGTCAGAATTCTTCATGTTTTCTCTAATCAAAGAATGTAGTATCACTGCTCTTTATATTTCTAAAAACACTGGATGAACATAAAAAGAAATATTTGCTTTCTGCAGAAAATCAAGTTTACTTGTACAGCATGTCTCATTTTTCAAATCAGTTCTCTTATGAAATTATCACACAGAAACTCAGAATATTTAGATACATTCAATATATGACTGAGTTTTAACATAATAAATGGTTCCACGTTACAATTTTTCCAGTAGCAAAGCCTAAGAGGTTTTGCTGCCCTTTTCCTCATCCAACCCCTCCTACCATTTTGCTAGTTTATCCCTCAGTTATGCTGCTGCAACTGTTTGTGGAGGTGCACTCTCAGCCAAAACAAGGCAAATGACCTCATTTAAGAAAACAACAGTATAATCACACTTGTTCATAGGCCTACTTTTAGAATTAATAATTAGAAGGGAAACAAAATGTTCAAAATGCCAGTTGTCACAAATATAAGGTGTATTGCAGCTCCACGGAAAGACTTGCCAACAGCTCAAGTTAGATCACTTAAAATTGCAACGGAAGGAAGTGAATGACCATCAGACAGGCAAAGCTGCCAACATTTCATTTCAGGGAAAAAACCACCTTTGTTTATATTCCAACTGTAGCCCTTCTCACTGGAGACAAAAGAAACCAAAATTACAAAGAGAGAGAGTTTTCCTCCATTTAGTACTCACCAGTGTAACCTTCAAAGGAGACATGCACCAGATGAACTAGTAAGCTTTCACAGAGAATATTAACATAAAAAGAATAGCAGCAGCTTTTTCTTTGGAACATTGTATCACAAGCAGTAAATGGAAAAAAACATTGTACCATTTTACATTCAAGAATTTCACAGTTTTCTTTCAAACAAGACTGATCAATTATTTAGAATGAGTGCGGTAAAGAATTTCAAAGGTAACTTCCTGCATCACAGGTACCAGAGACAGCCCTTGTAATTACTGCACTTCCATCACTTTCTGTCAAATAACTTCACTGCAAGTGCACTGCTTCCTCCCCAACAAACAGGTTACACATTCACTTGCAGTATTATTAATTTTACCAACTGTAGAACAGTATCATACACTAGCCATTGCCTTCCTCACATGAGCACTACACTTCACCTGCTTCACATTATTTAGCTCATGTGAACATGATGTGCTAAGCTTTGGAAGAGTTACTGACTTTTCATATTAACTTTCACATGCATGCCTGATGCTCAGAATAAGCATCCTCAAGGCACTCGATAGACGGGACTCTATCACCCAGCATGGAGGGCAGCTCAATGAGAGCGCAACCTGCCTGCTCCGTGACTCTTACAGTTCTTGGACTGAAGTCTCCCTGGTCCATAACATTACCTGCATCAAGTGAGCAAGGAGTTGCCATGATGAGCCAACACAAGTGATCTACTGAGAAAATACATAATAAGCACATACTGCAAATGAGATCTTTGTCGCCTCTACTCAATTGTCACAAAGCAAAAAAAAAATATCTCGATGGCAAAACTCGATGGCAGCTATGTTGCAGGCTGTTGCTTCAATCTTTAAATAGTTATTTTAACAGTCTCACCAAACTCCAATTCTTCTCTCATGAGCTGCAATCTGCTGTGGATACTACTTGAAAGCCAAATTCCTTATTCAAGTCAAATGCCCAGGGAGTAAGAAGACTTCCAGCACTTCTTCCAGGAACTTATGGGGCAAACTCACCAGTTAGCTTTTCAGACCCCTTGAAAGTCAGGATCTTTGCTTTGCTTCCAAGGAATTGTCAGATCCTCAGTTTTCTAGTTGAAAGAAGTATTTCCCTGTATGCATCACTCTCATTTTTTCCTCTTGATTTTAAATGACTTGCCCAGCAAAAAAAAACCCCACCCTTCCAACTTTACTGGTTTTAGGTCAGCTTCTTATGAATTTCACCAAATAGCCTTACAGAAGAATTCTATTTAAGAAGGGGAAGTATGTACATACAAAAAAAGTTACATGAAAAGGAGAAAATAAATTGAAGTTTTTACTTCAGTCACTGCTGTTGAGATTCCAGGACTCTTTCTCTGACTAAAATGCCTAATCAAAAGCAGTTCTTTAACAGTTCTTATGGTAGGACAAATAAAAGCAAATGGAAGATATAGAAAAGCCTTGAAAAAATAATTCCTTATATAAAACAATTGCTACCTACACCCCCTGTGGCAACCTGGGATACATTCTACATCACTGACATTATTTTCACTGAAGAAGGTACAAGAGGGGAAAGATCATCACAGACAAAACTAGTATTTAAATTGCCTATAAAACTTACTCTCTTAACATAGTAGTTTATTTTCTGAAAAATGACTGTGGTGCTTTCTTTCTCTTCTGCAATTTAGAGACTTGCACCTCTATTGCCCTTAATTATTAGTCTTACATAGCTAATTAGTTGGAAAGCAAAATGAATTTTTGAAATCCATGCATCATCAACAGAACTATTAATTAAAACCTTATAGTTTCCAAATGTCAAGAATGATTAAGCAGTGAGATTTTTTTGGTGAGGTTACTCATTTGGGTGGAAGACCTTACCATGGCAACACTGGTTTTAATAGTCTCTGTTAAAACAACTGCAATATTGTATGTTGCACTGATGTAAAGAAAAACATAATCCGTAGAATTGTGAGAGGCAAATCAGAAAGATTCACTTTAGTACAGATCCTGACATGGCAAAGGGTAGCTAGAAAGTATATCTTTTACTTGTAAATTATTTAATAACCATTGACAGCCATGACTGGCACAAGTTTTTGTTAAAAATTAGAAAGAAACTTTCAGCTTCCAGGGTTGTAGGGATACAAAAAGTCCAAGTTGTTCACAACGAACAAGAGGAAAAAAAAACAGCTAGAGAAACCGCCACAGAGAGATGCAGAATTGCAATGTGCTGGCTCTACTGTGTTTGTGCACTTGAGGCGTAAGTGCACAGCTGTCGTGTTTCATGTTTGACAAGTCACCCCACAAGCAATGGTATCAAACAACTCCAAAAAGTTCTGGAGTTCATTGATCCTGATTCATAGCCAAGAGGAGGGTCTGTGTCCCTGGGAGATAAATTAAGGACAGTGATGAACAAACTCTTTCCTAATCATAAAATGTAGTATCTTACTCTTTCTAGCAAAAGCACATCACATCTGAGATTAGTCCTGTGGCTGAATCATCACAATCTCCCTAACAAAGACTGGATGCTGACAGAGATGAAGAGTGCTGATCCACACTCCCTACTGAAAATAAAAGCTACTGAAATGAATGAAAACAAGAATCATGAGAGGCAGTGAAATATTAATATTGTTAATTTTCTGCATTATGGTAGGCCATGTAAAATTATACCTGCCTGTAAGCACACATACCTGGATAAGGATTACTGCCCACACATGCTTGCAAATTCCAGCAGGAACCCGTACGTGTCAGTGGGGCCACATGACTACTTCTTCAGCGCGTCTTTCTCAATTTACCCATTAATTAGAGCAGCCAGACCTCCTTTCACCGACAGAAAGGGCAGACGAGGGACAGGTAGGGAGGCCTGGCTCAGCGTGCCGGACTATGGGGGCCTGTGGAGGCATCTGTGCTTGGTTACCCTCGCTCCCACAGGGAGTATTTCAGAGCTCCGGGGACTGAGGAGTCGTTGAAGCGGCGACGGCCGGCTCCTGCCGTTCTCACGGACAAGGGGCTGCTCTCGTAAGACAGGAGCGCAGGACACAGCCGCCGCCTTGTCACGTTTCAGAAGCGCCTCACACTTTATTACCGCGAACGCACATCACGCACCCCAGGACAACCCTGCGCCCACCCGCGCCAGGGACACCTGACAGCATGTACCCCCAGCCCGGCCCGGCGCGGCCCACCCGCCACCGGCCCCTCAGCGCCCGGCGGCTCGGGCTCGTACTGCCGGCCTGCCGCGCTCCCGCCGCCACCGCCACAGCCCGTATGGGGCGACCAGAGACGCGAGGAGGTTTGAGCCACGCCGGCCGCCGTACGCCGGGACGTGCTGCCGGCTGCTTCGGCGCGGCGGGGCGGGGCAGTGCTGGATGAGCCATGGAAGCCCTCGCCCTTCTTCTCCTCCTCCCCTTGCTGCTCTTCCCCTTGGCGCTCCTGGCGAGGAGGCGCCGCAGCCGGCCGACACCTCCCCTCAGTCTCCTGGTGGTGGCCGGCTCCGGTGAGTAGGGGTTGCCGCCTGCGGGAGAGGGTAGTGCCGCAGAGCGCCGGCAGCGGCCTCCGGGAACTACAACTCCCAGCATGCAGTGCGGAGCGAGGGCCATAGTGTCCTTTGCCGGCGTGCCCTGATGCATGCCGGGAGTTATAGTCGCGGGAGTAACTGACTGAGGGGAGGCCTGCCGACGGGATGCCCGCCCTACGGCTCTTCCCAGGCGCGGCCCGGCCCGGGTCTTCGTCTGTCTTTGTTTCTTTCCGTTCTTGATATGAGTAATCATTAAGCTTCATTTTCCCTTGAGGCACTCCATACATATTTTTGTCTGACGCTTTGGTTTCTGAACCTTTCCTTCAGATGGCACATGCGCGTCACTGAAGTTGGGGACAAATATATTTGCTAAAACTGATGCAGGGCAGAGCTGTATGGCCACTTGGTCTTCTGACAGAAAATTATTCATGGCGATTCAGGGCAAGGCTTTCCAGAGATCAGTACACCCCTTGCATACGTGACATATTATAATACCTTTACCCAAACCACGTTTCTGTGGCTTACTTAAAAGAGCCTTTCGTGGGTCCGTCAGAGGCAATACTGTTGTCCTCATATGCCACCCCACACCAAAGGGACACACACACATCTGCTGCTCTTTGTTACCTCCACAAAGTTGCAGGGCAATTTATTTACCCCCCAAAATTAAGACTACCTTGAAAAATTGTAATTGACAATTCAGACAGACTTTGATTTCATTACCTCAGTATCCCTGTAGTTTTTGCGCACTGACTAATTGAGTAATAATCCCAGGATGTCTCTGCAATCCCAAGTTTTACTGGCAGTTTCATAATTTTTCAGTTCATCTTTACTTCCTTGAGGGTGGGAGATGTGCTTGTTTTCTTTCGGTCCTTTGGAATCTGGTCTGTACATATTAAAAAAAATATATTCACTATACATAAGCTTACCAAGTTAAATAATTCATAAGTCATTTACGACTGATATAACGTTCAAACCTATTCTCCGAGACTTTTTGAAGTAGGAATCTCGGAATCTCCTGCTCTTCTGTGAATGTTCAGATGTTTGCATTAAAATTTGTGAAAGCTTCAACAAACTATTGCTCATGAGATGATCCCTCCAAAAATGTTTGAAAAATGCTGCATGAAATTCTCTGGAAACGTGTCAGACTCTCATATCTACTGCAGCAGAATAGCTCTTGCTGCTTGTCAGTTGTTTGCCTGCTAAGAGTGCTTGGCTTGCATAGCAAAGGTCTCCTGGGAGGCTAATGACACTGGGCTACTACTGGAGGTAAAAGGAATACATTTACTGTTTTGGTCTGCAACTTCCAGCACAGTCAAAAGAAACACATCCAGTAAATGCTTATACACATACTTATGGGTGCAGTTTGATGTTAAGCTGATCCAGCCCAGCAGATAAAAGGTGAGCTAACTCCATTTTACCTATGCACACAATCTTCCCCCTCTTTTTTTCCACTTGTACAGGTGTTCCTGTAACTCCAGTTCAGGAAGCTCCACTGACAAAAAAGTTTACCCTGTTTCCAAAAAACACAATAAGTACACCCTCCCCTTCTCTCCATTTTAGTGCCAATTTAGCTACCTGGACAAAGTGACCTTGCAGTTGGAACGCTGTCAACACCCATTCAAGGGCACTGGTTAAAGTACTTGCCTGGTGCTGGACTATTTCTTCTGTCAGCATCCAGCTTTTAGCTGCAGAGGGAAATAGCTGCCTGCTTGATTTCAGTATTATGAGCTGTGATAGTACAGTCCATGCTCTTGGAGGTAGAGTGGTAGAGTCAGTGGGAGAGCTGCTTCCATGGCACAGCTCTGAGCCAGATCCTGTCCAGCTTCATTTTGACCATTGCATCATGGTATGGCATTTGACTATGGACTGCAGTATAACTACATAAGTAGACAAAGGAACAAAGACAGATGGCATCTGTCTGGACTTCTGCAAGTCCTTTAACATGCCCCCCCACAACATCCTTCTCTGTGAATTGGAGGGGTATGGATTTGATAGGTGGACTGTTTGGTACATGAGGAATTGGTTGGATGGTTGCATCCGGAGGGTAGTAACCGATGGCTCAAAGTCCAGATGGAGATCAGTGACAAGTGGTATCCCTCAGGGGTTTGTACTGAGACCAGTACTGTTCAATACCTTCATCAATGACATAGACAGTGGGATCAAGTGCACCTTTGGGAAGTTTACAGACAACAGCAAGCTGAGAGGTAAGGCTGGCACTCCTGAGGGAAGGGATGCCATCCAGAGGGACCTGGAAAGTCTCAAGAAGTGGACCTGTGTGAACGTAATGAAGTTGAACAAGGCCAAGAGCAAGTATCTGGAGCTCTGGAGCCCTCAGCGCAGGAAAGATGTGGACCTGTTGGAGTGGGTCCAGAGGAGGGTCGCAAAGATGATCAGAGGAACGAACACCTCTCCTATGAAGGCAGGCTGAGAGAGTTGGGAGTGTTCAGCCTGGAGAAGAGAAAGCTCCAGGGAGACTTTACTGTGGCCTTTCAGTACTTAAAGGGGGCTTACAAGAAAGATGGGGACAAACTTTTTAGCGGGGCCTGTTGCAATAGGATAAGGGGTGATGGCTTTAAAGGGAAGGTTTAGACTAGATGTAAGGAAGAAATTTTTTACAATGAGTGTGCTTCAGCACTGGAATAGGTTGTCCAGAGAGGTGGTAGATGGCCCATCCCTGGAAACATTCCAGGTCAGGCTGGACAGTGCTCTGAGCAACCTGATCTAGTTGAAGATGTCCCTGGTCATTGCAGAGGGGGTTGGACTAGATGACCTTTAAAGGCCCCTTCTAACCAAAACTTTTCTATGATTCTTTGTCCAGTTGTTTCTGCATCGTGTGCAGGATGATGTTAAGCACAAATGTTGTACTTCTGTGTGATCCTGGTTCAATCCCACCGAACTGAAAAACTTCAGTGGGAGTTTTGTCTTCATTGTCTTCATGGTACTTAAACATTCTCAACCATCCTTTAACTGAATCCTCTGCTATCAGAAGAGTGTCACTGATAATAGTAGTACCAATACATTTTAAAAGGGAAAGTGACTGATTCAGCTCAAAAAATTGGAAGTTACAAACTTTTTCATACACTAACTGCAGTTTATTTTGTTTGTACAGGTGGGCACACAACAGAAATCCTGAGGTTACTTAGCTGTTTGTCGGAGTCGTACTCTCCTAGACATTACATTTTTGCAGACTCAGATAAGATGAGTGAAGCTAAGATACGTTCTTTTGAACAAAAAAGGGCTGAAACATTCCCCAATTCCCAGGTAACTTGCTAAATATGCTCTTCTAAGATAAAATTATCTTAACATGACATCCTAATTCAAGGCAATTTGGAAGTGATTATTTAAAAGGATGTTTTTAAGATCAGCAGGTGCTTTTGGTTTTCTAGTTATTGATAATCACTTGCACTAAAGGTGCCATTCTGTACATTTTATGTTTCTAAAAGTGAACTGAATAAATGCTATTGATTAATGCTATACTAGAGAGACACTGAAAACGCAAATACACCTAAGTATACCAAAGTAAAAATAGCAAATGCCATTCTTGCTACTAGTTTTGACTACCACATTCCTTACTTTCTCTTAAAATGGTCTTTACTTCCTGTTGGCATGTTGGTCTATTTAAAGCAATGAGAGAACATAATCGTACTCAAAGTTACTGTACAAAGAAGGCTATCTCTTGCTCAAGAAAAGCATGCTGAAAATAAATCTTTTCTAATTTTATAAACCAGCTAGCCATTGAAGTGTTATTTGTAGCTATGAAAATACTGGGGTAGAAAAATGGTGGGTTTTTTTCTCTTTTATTTTTTACTTTGGCATTTTGCTCAGTGACATAATGTATTTTTTGGAAAGAAATAATATCTAAAAATGTTTTATCTAAGAAAATGTTAGTTGCAATTGTGTTATTTTTGTGTGGTTCTAGACTGTGTTGGTTGGATTTTAAAATTAAGCATTAGTTACACATATTTTAAAAGTATGCAATACCTATTAATGTCAGGTAGTTTTCTGGTTGATCACTTGAGCAAACGTTGATCTCCTAATAATCATGAAAAAATAATGAAAATATCATGTTTATCTTTTTCTCAGATGTTTGCTTGCTTTGAGATAATTTGCTATATGATTAACAGACAGCAGTATGAGTCCAGTAACTTAGTGTTATCTGATATCCAGTGAAATTAGTAGAAAGATTATATTTTTATTTAGAAATTGGAAAAAGTACAATGGAAGTGAATGTTCTGGCTACAAAAATCTTACTCCTTTTAAGCAAGTAGTACAACGCAGTAAATTAATTATTTAGGTGGTATTGATTTCATATGGTGCACTTCTGATATTTCCACTGTCTTCAGCAGTGCTACTGGGACAACAGATTGTAGGACTCGGTACCAAAGATTAGCAGAATAAACCCTTTTCATGTAAAGCAACTGCTGCTAAGGTGAGTAACAGGCTCACTTAGCAATGACATTTTTAAGTTTGCTTACACCACTTTCACCTTGGAAGACAAAGGTTCCTTGCCTACCACAAACTGCTGAATCAAGTGGGGATGACTTAGTTTAAAATTGAGCATGGCTGTCTCTTCTCTCATTGTGCACCAAGGGTGAAAGTTTAGTAAAGTGACCAGAGGTATTCCTGTTCAGAGAAATCTTGTCTGGCAATTAGTCATTCACACAGTCATATTCACTTATCTGAAAAACATCCTACCCTAAATTATTAAGTTTCTTAAAAATACGTATTTTGAGTATTAAAGGATTATGCAGTTTTCCACTAGTTCACTTATTTTTGCTAAGCAGCTTCCCTTTTGTACCCTCTCCAGCTGCTAACAGATCATGTAGTTATATTTTCCTTTAACACTGAAAGCCAGAGGAACATTTTTGGCTGCATCTGAGTTTGCTGTCTGGATAACAGATGCTCATTTTCCTTTGGCCATTTTTTTTCCACTGAACAAAAATATTTAGAGTAAAAATGGAAGATAAATTTTGGAACGTAAAGGTCATATGCTTATAGCATATATTTGCTAACTTCCAGAGTGTGCTTTCATATAGTATGTTTTTTGGCACTGGAGATGCTGGAGATCATCAAGCATTTAAAAATCATGTGTTAGTAGCTTCTTGCAGCTTTGAATAAATGAAAGCAAAAAATCTGAATGTTTCAATGCATGGTCATTCCCTTCCTCATCTTGTCAAGGAAGTAAAGTTTTCTAGAGCTAAGGACTGGACAGAAGACAGTTTACAATAATGACCTAAGAGAAAAATCAATGCTCACGTTTAGCAAATTCTGATGTAAAAAACCACAAATATAATCAATTTTGCTTTTAGATCTGTGGTCTAGCCTGGTTCTAGAAGCTACAGTATTCAGGGAGAAGGAAAGGAAGCCAGAATGAGCATCTTACTTACAAGAAGCAAAACGTTGCACCTTTACCCACTAGGTCTCTTGAAAAAAAAATAATCCAGATGCCTCCTATGGAAAGTCTCTGGTCCTGCTATCACTTGCCTTTTTCTTCTCTGTTACCCCCAGCCTGTAACCACAACTCTTCTACTTGGATGCCCCAAGAAGTGTTACTCAGGGAACCTTCTGCTGTCAGTATAGAGAACCTGCATCAGCTCCTGCCGACCTACTTTACCAGCAGAAAGACAGCTTAGATTTGTTGGCAGAAGAACATGAATTCTTCACTGGATCTTATACCCCCATTTGTCATGTCTGAGATGAGCAGCCAAATTAACTACCCTTTACATAATGCTTATCTGACCACATGTTCTTTTCCATTTTATATTTCATGAGAGGTGATATGCTAAGAAATCTTGTTCCTCAGCAGGAAAAAGAACCACTTAAATGCAGTTTCTTTGCAAGCATTGCAGTATATTCAGTTGAGCATATTATAATAATTCACAGCTGTGGCAATTTTCCACTTACTTTTCATTGCATGCTTGCAAAACAACAATATTGACTAGGTAAAGGACTACATCACTGGTTTTGAAATTGCAATAGCCAGTCAACCATTACAGAATTGCCAGTTTGGAACATTGTCTACAAATAACAAAAGCTTTCTAACTTCAGTAAAGATGTAAGAAAGAATAAATACAACAATATGACACGATAGAAGATAGGGGAGCAATTTTTCTGTTTCTAATATCAGATATAAAAGGCAGTTTTCCAGTAAAAGGTGCAGGAGATACCTTTGTCCGGAATACTAATGGTACTCCATCAGATGAAAGGCTAGGATTGCAGAAGCATCTGGCGGTGGCTTTTAAACAAACAAACAAAAATCTGGTTTTGTTTCTCAGCTTAATGTTTAAGTGTTGGTTGATATGTGGGCTGAAGTCCTAACATATGACATAGGCATCGATGTGCAAAGTTTCAAGCATGTTTTTTGAAGAGCATAGATAAAATTAGGTTGATCTTTACTTGAATTCTGCAAGTAAATTTCTACTTTGATACTGTTTGGAGTCCTTACCAAGTTTTGCTGCAATCAGGTTTTTATGATGAAGAAAATCACATACCTTTTTTTTTGGCAAATGTTGTTTAACACCATTCTACGGTGATGGGAACATCTTTAATAGTTCCACTAAAACTCAATCTGCCTAAAACTACTTTACGCATATTTCTTGCAGAACTGAATACTATGCAGGGGTCTAAACTCCACTTAAGTATTTTCTTTTTATCACCTGATCTTTTCCAAAGCTTTAAGACATAGAGAGATAGTGATAACCAGAATCCTGCTGAATGGGGAGCAGAGGGCATATTTATTTTTCCATATTCTGTTGTCAGACTAATGCAATCGGAGTTTCAACATTTGCAAATAAAACATAAAACAACTACTTTGTAACATCAGTTAATGCCTGCCAGCTTCACTGCAATTAAATAACCGTATCACAATGAAACAGGATCATTTCAGTCAAGAAAATTAACTTTATAGGCTAGATTTGTAAGTGGGCTGGGTTTTTTATTCTTTCCATCTTATATATTAAAAAAAGACACAGTTATTACTATTCAAGACTGATTTGTAGTTTGTATTTACTGTACAGCTGTTTGCAATATAATCTTTCCTGGTCACAAATCACCAGGGCTAGGCTATGACAATTAGCACTGGTATATTTGAAGTAACTGAGTAATTTTCAGTATTTATAATGATACTTAGAGTCTCTCACTCCCAGTATGAGTTCCGCCAGAGTAGCAATCATCTGGTGTCCCATATGAAGCAAGATAGTGACTATTATCCAGATCTAAACAGTATCAACACCAATGAACAGTGCGCTGCAGCCATTATATTTGTCTTTCATTTAAACAGTCAAAAATTTCATTGGCATCAGGGCTGCCTTCTGATGTAGCTATAGTTCTTGGGTTTAGTTGCTTCACGTTAAGATAAAAGCTATCTGTGAAGAGTGCAGGAAGCCTAACTTCTGTTAACTGCTTACAGTTCTGAAACAAGCAGAAAAAAATCTGAGTTTTTTTAATTTGGTACTTTTTACAAACAGTGAATAATCTCTACTTTTTCCTAGAGAAAGAACAAAGGAAATTATTTCTTAAACATTTATTTAATGATAAAATATTCTTTCCTGTTTCTTATGCAAATATTTTGCATTTTGAGTATGCATCTTGCATATCTTTTGAGTACTCAGTGAGTACTAACTTAAAGGATAGTGGTATTTGCTGTTACATTTTTGATAGTACACACCGGATACTGACTGAGAAAAGTTGTAACATTTTCTGAAGTGTAAATCCACCAAGTATTTAAACAGGCAAGAGACAGAAGAGTCACCGTGTTTGGGTTGTATCTGATCAGACCTGGGCTTTTGTCTTGGTGACCACGAGGTGGGGCACTGCGTTAACATACTGCAGGTGAAGCTGCTCCAGCTGAGTTGTTTATTAACTTAGAAATATTTTAAAGTAACATTAGAAGAGATTAAAAAATAGATATATAGTTCTAATATTTCGTTTTACTTTATTGCCAAGAGTGGTAAGCATGATACTAAATAAGGCATCTAAGAAAATGTTTCATACCCAAACATTTCAATAGTAGATTTTTTTAAAAAAAATTTAAAATTGGCACAGACAGATCTAATAATTCTATAGCAAGAGCAACAACATTTTTAGAAATATAACAGTTCAGCTTATCATCCTCTCTTGCAGTTCACCCTTGATAGCATTCCCAGAAGCCGTGAGGTTAGACAATCTTGGACCTCCTCTGTGGTAACAACCCTGTACTCCATGCTTTACTCCCTTCCTTTGACCTACAAACTGAAACCAGATTTGGTAGGTAAAATAAATTTTAATTTATTGAGAACTTGCTAATCTGCATCATAAAAGCATTTGGAATATCAAGACATGATAGACTGTATCTCATATATATGTTTAGATTTACAGTTCACAGGAAAAGTATTTTGAATGTAAAATTAAAGCTAAAAGAGATGTAGCATCAATACAGCAAGAACAAGAGAATGGATTGTACTGCTTGTGACTTAGAGTAACAAATACCAGTTTTCCCTCTCAAAGTTTGGAGGTAACATCAGAGAGCCTGTCACTCCCTTGTTAATGCTGGTAGAACTAGCACAAACAAGGTTGCAGGTTCTTGATAATATCTCTTTGCGATTGCAACAAAACAAACTGCCTGAAAGCCTGGTTATCCTGTTGGCTGGTCTTGCTTCTGAAATGGTATGACCAGTCTGGAACAGGCAGGTTCAGACCAGCAGAAATATATACAGATTCAGTTCTTGTGCTTACACGGACTTTTCAGCTACATGCGTATTTATTTAGTCTTTGGCTGACTGACATTAGTTATCTCATCAAATGACAAAAAACATCACTGCTGAAGCGGCAACTCCTAAGCACTTTAGTAACTTTTCCAAGTTGTTCACAAAACTGCACTCCCATGCTTATTACAACATTTATTTTAAACTAGTCCACACACTTAATCAAATAAGAAGTATTCAGGGTTGACAGGTTAAAGAACTAAAATAGGGATATTCAAAAGTTTTGTGTTAATGCAAGACTCAAGAGGTAGGGCACTGGACTCCCAGATTTAAGCCCTGCAATCCTTTAAGAGAAATTTTGGTTAACGCTAGCTTTTTGCTAGAGGAATTACCATCTCAAGGAGTCAGTTATCCAAACTTGAGGTTTGTTTTTCTTTAAAAAAAAGCATTATTTTAGCAGAATTTCAAATTAATAATTTATGGTGGTTTAAATATTTTAATGAAACCGGTAAAAACTTGCGCAGTTACAAGACATTTTTCATAATTTAGTAGCAGAATATATACACCCACAGAGGATGTTTCTAAGCTGACTTATTTTAGCTCTCACTGTTAACTGGATGGCTAATTCTAAAGAGGCTCGTATATATTTGTGGTATTTTGAATGTTTAGAGAAGCTGCTGTGAATAATGTGATCTCATTGGCTTTAATAGTACTGGTCAGTTCCTATCAGATCAAAAGCTACTTGCTTCCTGGAGTTTTCAGAGTAGTTTAGCATGGAGAACAGCAGAACTAGCTTTTTTGCAGTTCTTGTTTTTCAAACCCATTCTGAAAACTGGAAATAAAGTTGGGAGGGAAGAGCAGATGGCGTGCTATTCTTTTTACAGTGATTTTAATTTTGTGGAGGAAACAGTAAAGGGATGTTTACATGAGACAGACACCTTACAGCAAAGGTGAGTAACAAGCATTTAGGAATCACTTTGCTACACCACTGGTTTCATTTAATGTATATACATTTTTTTAATTCTTATTGCAAAAGAAATTGACTGGAAAATCTCAGTGTGTAGCTTAATATATTGCCAAAAGCATCAACAGGACGCATCATAGAGTAGGAAGTTACTAATCTAATTCCAAGGGTTCTCTGTTTACAAGAGAAAATTAAAGTGACAGTGGCATTTACACATAGAATTATTACAAATTATGTACTGTGATAAACTTTCAACAGCCTAATGTATTTGAAAAACACTTGTCCTTGTAAAATTAAGAATACATTTTAGCAAGGTCATTAAGCCTTTGTAGCATTTAAGGGAACCACCATCTCAAAAGACCATCCAAAGAACCTTACCCATGATTAGAGAAGGGCTGGAGGGGAGGGTGTGCCCAAATATTTTTTTGCCAGGTACCATCATCAACCACAAAAGCAGCTGGTACTGCCACTGACAGAAGCATCTCTGGTGGTATGCCAAGTTTTACACCACTTGAAAGCTACCTGCATACTACTACTTATATGTATCTTAGTTTAAGAATTCTGTAAAATATAATAAATCAGAGAGCTGTAAAGATTTTAAAACACTTGTCAAAGCAGAAGGATTCCAGAATTAAAATGCCTCACTGCCAGTGAAAAGATTCTGTGTGGTATGTGAAGCAACCGATAAAATTTAATTGCCTTTAGAAGAAAATGCTTGTGGTAAATTGCAACTACCGCTACTCTTGGGAAAATGTAATGCTTAGTAGTTTAAAGAGCTAGAAAGGGTGGGACAAATGCTAGCATTTACAGGATTCATCTATAGCTTTTGGCATGGAAATCAACACCCAACTTAGAAACAAGCACAGTATTACATCATGCTGAGAGCTTCATATTTTTAAACAATGGAGCTTACAGGTACTGTACATTTTCAGTCTAGGCAACTGTGTTTGTTTAACTGCAGGAGGGAGAGACAACTTTGAATTGCTTTCAAGTCATTTGTATGTTTGAGTGATCCCCAAACCCTCACACTGGCTTTTAGGCTTGTCACAAGCGTGTGCATGTTGGAAGGGATGACTGAAGTCTTCTCCAGACACCCAAAAGCTAGAGAAAAGCAGAAATGTTGCAGCCGCAGTTTTCAAGGAATGCATGAGAGAAGTACTACAACGGGAGCCTGAAACCATTCAGTGCACAAAGGCAACATTTGGAACAGATAGGCTTAGGCTGGCATAACTAGCATATCTGTGGAGCCAAAATAGCTGTAAAGGGGAAACAACAAACCTGCACAGGAGTTACTCTATATGTGCTTATTTACATAAGCAGTGTGTCCTCTTTGTATCTCACACTGATCTTCTGGCAAAGCTTCTTAGTTTACTTTGCATGAGAAAGCAGTTCCATCTAACCCTTCTTCAAGATAACAAGTTCAGAAATAACTGAACAGCTTCCAGGAGACCCTTGCTGTCTTGTAGGACTTGACCCAGACTTGAAATGGGCCCCCAGAGAGTTTAAGAAATTTAAAGTTAGCTTAGTTGCTCCGTTTGAGATCATCTTCAAGAGGCCCATTTCTTAGTTAGAACATCTGCGCTCTGCAAAGTTAAGTCCCTTTAGAGATATTAAACCAAATAACACAATTAAGATGTCAGAAGCGATGATCAGCTTTGTGTTCCTGTAGCCAAGAATTATAGAAATATAGGTGTCCGAGTGTTTTGCAGGCGCATCTATGCTGGGCTGTTTTTAGAACATGTCAACCTTAGATAGGCTTCCTATGCAGAGGCATAAAATTCCAGGAAAGCAAGGCTTGTGCTAGCACACTGCCTACACCTTCCTGCCCCCAGAAAAGCTTTTAAAACCGTTCATCAGTTGCAGCTGATTTAATGTGCAGTCATGGCCTCAATGACTGCAAACTCCTACCACGAAAACAGGCAACTAGTCAGAGAAGAGGGACTTTTATTACCTTCACTGGAAGAAAGGCTGAGAAGAAACATAAAACTAGAATAAGATGTTAGGAGGTCAACTAGGGAAAGATGCAAATCCTTCTTAGTTATAGAAAATTAGACAAGCTGCACAGAGATTTTTCCCAAAGATGGAGAAACTTACCGAATCCTACATAAATTATTTGGAGTCCAAGAGGGAATAAATAAACTAATGCTACAGCCTTCCTATAATACGCTGGAGTCAGTCAATAGGTATGAGTTCAGAGGAAATCAGTTTTCAGTTCTCTTGTTACTTGCAGAACTATTGTCCTTGTCTCTGGGCCGATTTGCCAACCCTGAAACCAGGTCTTCAGGTGATCTGGCCCTTTGGCTGGGTTGTGGTTATTCCAGTCGTTCTGGCATACCTGAAATTCAAACTGAAAACAAAGGATACGTGTGCACCACGCAGCAGAAAGCTGTACAGTGGTTGCATCCGGTCTTTGTTTTCAGTCATAGATGGGCTAAGTAATTGGGTCAGCAATTTGCTCATCTTTAATGTAATTAAATTTCACCTAGAAATATGCAGAAATGCTGTGTAAAGCTCCATTCAGTAGTGGATTGTGCACTCTGGACTCTGAGCACCAGACTTTTTTTTCTTTTCTGGGGACACTTCTCAGCAGTTCTTACTGCCTCAGTGCTCTGCAAAGCCTGAAATAAACGGGTATTTTCAGATCACTGCTATTTGGAAAAGCCTGGGTTAAATCAGGCAAAGAAGGCAGTCCTTCCACATTAGGGCCTCCTTCCCGTGGGAAGTCTGTAGTAAGAAGTTTACATTTGCACAGCAAGTGCAACAAGCTCTGCCATCTCCCTCCCGACCAGCTGTCAGCTAAGTGGCTCTCTTCTTTTTTTTTTTTTTTTTTTAAGCTTCTTTCTGGAAGCATGAACCCCTCGCAGTTGATTATGCTTCTTGGAGTCCACCAACTCCTTTACGACTGCATATCCCATCACAGACAGCTGGTCCCCCAACTTGTTAAATTCACGACAAGTTTCTAGAGTTTTTACAGAAGTGTTCACGCAGTAAACTATATGAAAGGAGATCATTATTTCATTTTGCTAAGATTTTCCATTCTTTGTGCCCTGCCCAAAATATCTTAAGTTCATAGCACTTTAACAAATGACTATGGCAGATAATAAGTTATTGTCCCTTATATCACGGTTCTTATTAGAACTTTGTGGAAAGCTACAAAATCTGGCTGGTGGCATTTTTTCCTCTATTCAGTTCATAACAAGAAAACTTTGTATAATGCAGTATTAAGACTATCTGGTGCGTTCTTTTGTGCACTTAATCTTTCCCCACTATTTATAATTCTTTTGGACCAGATTGATTTTACAGTATGTCTGATCTACTATTGTTCTTCTAGGATCAAAACAGTCAAAACAGGCAAGAGAAAGAACATTGGATTAAGACCACCAGTGATATAAACAGTATAATCTAAAAAGAAAACAAAGTTAAATCATCAGAATTTATGTTTAACTACTCAGCATTAATGAAAATATGAGTATTATTCAGCCCTTGGTCTACCTTGTGTACTGTGTACAGCTACCCTGCAGCCACAATGTAGAATTACCCTCTGCTGAGCACAGATCGACATCTAAATCAGTGAGTTTAAAGCCATGTTGTAGCTCTGCTCTAACTGCCAGTTAGAGATGCCTGTAGACACTACATTTCAGAGGGAGGACAGTAATAACAGTAAAGATGAACTGAGATCTTAGCTTAGGCTTAAGCAGAGTTTAAACTAAAGACTGATCACTCTTAACTCATCAGCTATCATTTTCATTATGGACGTGATAGGAATGAACACCCTGGTGACACTTCCACGGTTTCAAGTAAAAAATCTCACTAAATCTGACCGCTGAGCCAGGCCACTGGTATGCAGATGCAGATTGCTATCACCATTACGTTTGGCTTTGTGAAGACTTTTCAGGCAGGTATTTGATGCAGATTCTTGCTATACCAACTGCAGTGATAAGGCAGTAGCCTCAAAGATGTATATATACATATTAAAATCTCAGTTTTAGCTAACCTAAAATACCACTTTCAAGTTCTAATTAAATGAATGCTTGACTAATGAAAGACACATTGAGATTTGCAATTAAAGGCTCATTTTAGGCCACTCTTAGTAATATGCATTATTATAGTTAACAGTCCTCAGATTTAATTTCTCCTTTCCTTTTGAGTAACAGCAGGCTATTAAAATAAGCAGTACTTTTTGATATTAGGAGATGAGATAAGCGCTTATTTTTAAGTAGGCTTTAAAAGGTTAGATGTTATTTCTCATGGTGCTCTGGCCAAGAGACTTTAATCATGTTTAGACTCAACCAAGGGGATGCTTAAAATAAGAACAGCTAGCTGAAAGACAGCTAGTACCTAGTGACTGTAGCTACAGATTTAGTTCAGTAACTACCATTTCATTTACTTGGCAAAAGCCTCTTACTGAATTATTTTATGACCAACTTTTTCATCCACACAAAGTCAAATTTCCTTTACTTCCTACTAATTTATCGGCAGTAATAAACTACACACCCATTCCATGGTATCGTAGGTAGAGAGTTAGTTTATTCTCCAGCCTGCATCTGCCTTGGTAATCTTGTTTTTATTAATCAACCTTCTGTCATCTCCCACAGTTTCTCACAAGGCTTACTGGTACCACTATTTCTTGATGCAAACTTCTGGCAAAGATCGCAATGTTTTGTTGGTCCCACTGACAGTCTGGGCATTAATTTAATGTTTTAATAACCAACACTAACATTCCAACAAATTTGAGCATTATTACCACTTTCATACTTGTAATTTATTATTATTTTCAACTGATTGGTTCTATGTTGCTCATTTTACATTTGGCAGCTAGCCTGGGGAGTATGCTGAGCTCAGATGTCCCATTCTGCTTCCACACACCTGCAGAAGTATCATATGTTTGTATGGAAACTACCACTCCAAAGACCTTTTGATCCCAATGACAGAACTGCCACCTTTCACCTGAAATATAGGTGCAGTTAAGCACAGTGCCTAAGGTTAGCTTCATTTTAATTATAAAAAAAAAAAAACAACAAAAAAAACCCAAACAACCACGCACCACAAACTTGCATGTTTCTTTATGCACCCAAATCTAGATTCTCGAACTTTCCTCACTAATGTGTTGCCTAACTTCTGAGGCTCTTAACGACCCCAGTTATCTTTCTTTTCACCAGTAAAGCCTCTAGGTGTACCTAGGAACAGACCTGAACTGTTTAAGTCTTTGCAGTGTCAAATAGCCACATGCATAGCCTGAGCTCTGAACTCCAGAGTTCTGCCAGACTCAGAAACTGGGAGCTTCCCTCACTGCTTTGCATGTGGATGCTGATCCAAATCACACCGGCTGGGCCCCTTCCTTTGTCCCTTGCCCCTGAGGACACTGGGCTGGTAACTGGGGGTTGGGTCACTAAGTGCCTGGGAGGCATAAGTGCCAATGCTCAGTGCTGTTACAATTAAATCTTGCTGTTAAATCCAGTTCATAGTGATTTTGTGGAACCTCTCCTTTTCTCCCATAGAAAAATCCACTAGGTAGGATTTCTGTCTCCATCACCTCAAGCTTTTATAAAGTGAGAGCTGGGGAAATGAGGGAGTTGGTGATGCTTCCCAATATATTTCATTCTATGATGAAAATAATACTCAGGGGAAAAAAAAGTAAAAAAACCCACTCGCTGCGCATTAGAAACCCAACTGTACAGTGTGCTAATTTAAGGCCTTGCTCTTCCACTTCTCTCTTCCCTATTCTGGCATTCACTTATCTTATTTATTCTAGTTAGTTAATCTGCCTGTAGGACCACACGTGTCCCTGCTTGTTTTGAAGAGCACCTCACCTACTGTGTGTATGATAGTAACACCCAGAACCATCCCAACAGAAGTCAACTAGAAAGTTTTTCATGGCAATGCTACAAGCCATAAGTGCTGACCAGCCTGAACATAAGCTGTAAGAAGAACACTGTAACTATCTGTTTGCACCCCTGATGATTCAAGGGATATAGACAGTAGAAGATGAAAGTGTACCCAGGTATAGTTCAATTCTACCTTAAATACCTGATCTACATCGGGCTACACATCTAGATTTTTTTTGTCCTAGCCTGCATTCCGCAGGTAAATTCAAGCAGTTAGTAGGGTGTGAAGTTTTAGCTGGTTTTATGTGGCTGTTGTGGAGGGAAGTGAAATGGATAAGATCTTCACTATTCAAAAGAATAAGCCATTAGGTAGTTTAGTGACCTTTATATTGTACAAACAGAACCTGAAATTCTTCTTTCTCCTCACCAATAGGAATGACAAGGAATTGTTTGAAAAAGGTTCCTGGTTTTTTTTTTGGTTTTTTTTTTAAGCCTTAAAAACATATTAAAAATTCTAAGCTAATTTTCCTCGAGGTTCAAAACTTGAATTTTCAGACATGCTAAAGAGCTAGACAAGCAAACGCTTTAACAAGGACACTCCCTCTCACATGTATAAGTATTTGAGCTAAAGAGAAATCTCTTTTTCTCTTAAATTCTCAGATTTCTCTTGTTTTTCTGATTGGAAAATAGATTTATATTCCCTAGAAGGGATCTTATGTCTATCATTACTGCATTACCCTGTAGATGAACAAGGCGCCTCTTGAAACCTTTTAGAGTTACTTATTTATGAAAAAAGTAACAATTTTTCTTCTGGTTGCCATCCAGGCTTAAATCCTCATCAAGGTTACTAGCAGAACTTGATTCTTAATGGCTATGGCCTGCTATATATGAACGTATTAAAGAATTCCAATTCTATTCAAAAGAAAATAGCACGTGCATACATTTTATCTTATTCTCAGAGTACACTACTGAATCAAAATGCATACTAATAAAAACAATATGCTCCATACCTGGAGATCTTCACTGGGAAGGATATACAAGAATCTTGATGCATACTCTGTGGAGAGTAAATTATTGTTTTCCTGGTCTGAAAGTAAAAAATACCGACATGAGAGAAAGTAAGTGTTGTGCCCCAAATCCTGTGGTGAGTCCACAGCAGAGCTAAGAGTACAACCCTTGTTTCTTGACTCTCCAGGCTTCCATCTTGTTCATGAGCTTCTAAGGTAAATATATTTACAATTAAAATTTGGGATAATTGTTCACTGCTTTTATTAGTCTAATTGTATAATTAAAGCATCTCCAATGTTAAGAGAGCTGGTCTCACAACTGCAAGGGCTGTAATGCTTGCAGTTGTATTTTCCAGAGACTTAGGGGCTGTTCAGGACACACTCAGCAGTCAGTCAGCTGAACCAGGTCCTTGGGAATCACAGGGCAGGAACAGCTGGGACCAAGAGGGCAGACCATGGCCTCTTTGCGGGTAGCACTCAGTATTTCTGTAGGTGAAGGAAAAAAGTGTTCAGCTGGATACTTCACCTTACAGGGCATTAGTGTGAAGTTTTCAGAAAAGTAAGGCAATACTGAAAACAAACAAGCAGCGGTGAGCTCATAAGATGCTGTAATTTACATAGCAGAACACAAATGAATTCATTTCAGATTCTCTCTTCTTGTGCCACAGAAACAACCAACGTCCCCCCAGCAAAACAAAGAACACAAACAAAAACATTTATTACTCCCAAATCATAAAAGGCAACAAAATCCTGAAATGTCAAAACCCGTAACTTATATCTGATGAGTACAGAAGTCCAAAACTAGCCCTGATATTAAAATTAGTATCTTATTATGTTTTTTCTTCTAGCTTTCTTACTACTTTTCAGTGTCTAAAGACCTCTACTCAGCTTTCACTAAAAGTGACTGTTCAGTTTTCCTGTCACTGGAAGCATTCTCTGCTCCATTTCCCTTATTTCTGAAAGGTCCTTCAGGTTATTCTACAATCAGGTTTGTACTTTCATGAAGGAGGCTTTCTTTGTGTCAAGACAGAGTCTTCTGCCCGCTGTTAGTTTTCTGTAATGGCATGTTATTCAGTTGGGTTTATTATTACTTCTTCTACCTTTGTGAAAGGTTTATTGTAATGTTTCCATGTATTGTAATTTGCTTTGGCACTTCATTTTTTTGTTTTGTTATGCAAGTCCAGCTGCCAACACACAACATTTGAGTGTCTGCCATTGATTAAGAGCATGCAATGGAAATCAAAATATATAATTTGCAATCTCTTTAGCTGCTTTCTCTAATTGATGCCTTCCTTTGCTAACCTTTGAAAACTCATTCCAATGCCAAAATTCTGTTTGCTTAGCAAGGTGGAAACGTGTCAAATTAGTCCAAATCAAGCAACTTTCTGCAGAAAATACCTTTGGCTGAGAAGTTTTGTCAAATCTGCAGATCTGAGCTGAGTGAGATTAGTTTCTGCTCCTCCTTTTTCTTGATAGAGGAATTTAAGGGATTTGTTTTGGGGCTTTTTGTGTTTAAATGAAACCTTATTTGCAAACAGGAAAGCTTTTTTCTTAAGTCTTTTCTATGAGAGTACAGTCATGTTTTGAAATCCCTTTTTTCCTCTGTGCCAACTTCTTTTCAACTGTAACTCAAATTGGTTTCCCCCTTCCTCTCTCTTCCAAGCTTTTTTTTTTTTTTTTTTAAATCACCTTTCCTTTTCCCTTGCCTTCCTTAAAATATCAGGAACAGCTATTCAAGTTTCCTTAGCTTTTCTGATAAACCTGAAACATCTTCTGGGCTTTCAAATTTTAGCAGGCTGAACAGATACTTTTTGTTCCCGACTGTTAAATAACCATTGAAAAGCTGAGTTTTAGCAGCCCAGCAAAAACACAAACAAAATAAATTATTAATCAGTTACTGGTTTTAGGCCCACACTTGTTCCTGAGAAGCAGAAAATGCCTATTTGTGGGCTTTTTTTCCCTACATTGTTAAAAAAGGAGGTCTGTTTACTTGCATAAATATACAAAGATCATGCCATTAACCCAGCTGGGGTCAGTTTTGTATCACTCCACTTGCCTTTGCCTCTTGTAGTAGATCTCTATCACCACCATCCATTCTTTTATTCTTATCTTCAGTTGTTTAACACTGTGAGGAAGGCAGCATTATGAGGACTAAGGAGGCCTGAGTGATGTCCTAAATATACTCCAGGAGGCAGCCCCATAGCTGACGAGCAACATAGTCTTCAGTTCACACGTGCCCATCACCTCGCAGCAACCATCAACACTCACACACCATGAACCTGCCCAGCCCCAGAAACCTGGGGGAGTTTTTTCTGCTCTTGTCCAGGTGGCAAAGACCAATCTCTGTGAAAATCATTAAGAAGAACAGCAGGTGTTGAGAGTTTCTTATGCAAAGCAAATCTCACATTAGTTTTCCACTTTCTATTAGGTTTAGGGGGGCTTATGTTGTCCTCCCTTTGATTTTTGTAATTTGGGAACATAAGCAGTACTCAAATACTTGTTCATTAAATATATAGAGCAAAGATATGTTTACATATTTATGAGAAAAACTGCAAGTTTTTTCCTTTACTCATTTTTGTTTTAACCAGTAGCTTGACATTTAATCCCAGTGAAGCTGTGAGCTATGCTTTCAGGGTTTTAGCTGGTAAATGTCACTCTGCTACAGTGCTGCATTCACCAACTCCAAAGCGGCTTTTATCAGCAGTGGTGCTATGTGCCAGTGCTCCCAGAGTGCCAGGCTGCTGGCTTAGCTTGTTTTCTTTCAACAGCTGTAGAAAATATCTGAAACAGAAAGGGAAGAACTAGTCCATTTTTATGTAAAACTGATTAATAAGGAATTAGATTTATAGACAGAGTTGCTACGTATAAACATTGCATCCTTATCCTTTACTTTTATGCCTCCATTAATAAATAGTTTACTGTACTGTTTAAAAGTCTGGTTACGTTGAATTGGTAGGGGATTTTAGTACGTAGGATTTAGTTTATAGGCCTAGCTGTGAAGCCAGGCAGCCAGTTAGCAAATTTAACAGTTAGACATTTCTTTGCATTAGAGAATGTAAATGGTACAAAGACACCTGCAGAACTGGCTTCTGATGTGATCCCTTACAGCTTGTTGGCAGCAAAGTCAGATAACCCAGTGGCCAGGAAAGTCCTTGGGCAGTTGCAGATCGAGAGGTCACAAGGGTGACAGAAAAATTGGCTTTGGCCCCTTCTTTCCCCCTTTCTGCTGCCTCACTAAGGAAGGCTGAACTAAATAAACTGGAGATCTTTGGAGACAGGGGTGCAATGCAAATGTTCTACAGGCAGCCTTGTAGCTAAAGTAAATAGATATTGGGAAACACTTACCCTGAATAGCCAGTTGACCGTGTAGAGGCCCTGGTCCTTTCTTGCCCAATAGGTGCCTGCTTCTTTCCCACAGCACACTAACGATTGCCAGTGGATTCCCTGAGAGATAATTGTATTCTGCTGGAGGGGGGAAACAAAAGCTTTGGTCTTTTCAAGGTGGAAGACTTCAATCATTCTCTAAAATTTACTGTTGAACAGTGTTTTGAAATTCACTAGTAGGACAGCTCACCTTCTCTTGCAAGTTCAAAGAAAGCTGTAGATGATTCAGTTCCTTTCTATCATCAAAAATTTCGTATACTAGCAGGGGCTGAACAGGAGCATTTCTAGCTTGCAGATTTCACAAAAGTTCCTCTCCCTTATAATGTGCATACTTGTTTTCTCAGAAGTTTCCCCTATTATATCTCTGGATGAGTGTATGATGTTAGATTCCAAGCAGCAGAAACACTGGTCTCTCTTCTTGCTGACAGTGTGAGAGGGAGTAAATAGGACTGGTCAGACCAGATTTTTGGAGTGGAATTGTCACTCCAACATGGTGAGCAACTGCACCAGTTCTAGGTACGACATGTCTCTAGACATGCGCTGAAGGTTAACTTAAGGTTAATGGTTAATGGTCAGAAAGGTTGATTAATGGTTCTGACTTGGAGATCACAACCCCAAATTCAGATAGGGATCTGTCTGTCTGTTGGCTTCAGCAGGTTTATACCAGAGTCTCTTTCAGGGGACAATTCCTAAACCCAAGCATGTTAGAATAGGAACATCCATAGTCAGAGTATTTTGTGGGCTTTTTGCATACAAAGATCCTACAGAGTCACATCTGCTTTGTCTTGTTTGAACCAGTATGTGAGAAAGGGGAAAGAGTAGAGAACATGAGTTATTGTCAGATCATGTGTTTTAGAGATGCCTAGCCCATAATTTTCCTCATTTTTCCTCCTTTTCCCTCATGCAAGTTCTTTTCCATGAATTAAAGGGCATCTGAGAAGCAGCATACAAGTTATAAATAGTTGGTAGAAGATCTAAATTGAGTGCATTGTATCAAAACCTATTGGATATAGTAAAGGTATATTTTATTTTTTAAATTTTTATTATTCCTTTTCTTTTTTGCACCTCAGCAAATAAGAGCAACTCAGTGTGATCTTTAGAGCTACATATAGATTCACAAATAGACCTATTTACTATTATTTCATTATGTGTTCTTTTGTAAGTACAATTACTTTGGAATTCATTCTAACATTTGCCTTTGTGTGGACATCTAGACACAAGAATACCAAATAGCAAAAAGACTGAAGCTTCTAGCCAAGTTCAATAAAGGGGGAAAGAAGGTTGAAATGTTATGTAGCTTAATGTAGCTTAATAGAGACCATGATTGTAATATTCCAGCATTTTATAAAGCCTGTTCTACCCTTCTCAATTCAGAAGAATGTTAAGATTTCTACCCGACCTCAATCATATCTGCAACTGGTATTTTTTTTGTGTCAGAATGTGGAATGTCAGGGACTGATGTGAAACTCTCTCCTTGCTTTAGCCAGCTGGATTGAGCTTTCACAGCAGATGGAGGCTGAAAGGGTGCCGAGCCAGCAGGAGTCCAGAAGGAAGATAGGTGGAAGGACACCTGGGAATAGGGATGCAGAGGGAAACGAATGTCAGAGAACTCAAAGAAAACCAGGGAAGAGAGGCTGGGTGGAAGACACCTCAGAGGGCTGGGTAGAGTACAGAGAAAGATCAAAGTGGAAGACACTGAGGGAAGGACAGGGGAGAGGACTATACCGTAACAGAAAAAGGGTTTGGGGAGCAATGAAGATGAGACAATGTACTCCAGGCAGTTCTGCTCAAGGAAAGGGAAAGAGGAGTCCCCGTTTGTCAGTGGTGCCCATTTTTATCTGTTCACTTAAAGACGAATTTTGAATCTGAAATCAGTAGTCAGACTGCATATTCAACTCACAAGAAAAAGTAGTAAATAGTTTTTTGGACTGTTTTGGTGCTTCTCGTGCACTTGTCCAAAACAGAGCAGATTCTGTAGCCGGACCCTGGTGGGTTTTGCTGCAAACGCGGGAGAACACTCCAGGTCGTTGCCTATGGCTGTGTTTACACTACAGTAACAAATGTTATTACAAATAGAGATACCTAAGCATGCTTTAAATTTAGATATCAGTAGCCGTGTACCAGAATCAACATTAATGCAAATTAATCAAACTTATCAAGAAATAGGGCAATGTGCATGGTTTACTTCACAGGTATGGAAGGGTTCCTTTGAAATGCTAAAAGGCAGTGCGTGTGGTTGGTTATGACCTTCTTTGCCAAGGCGAATGTATAAAAAAACGCATTTTCATTCTCAGCAGATTGTAGAGTAGGTTTTAAAGTCTGAGCATGAAATCAGTCCTATGCTTGAAATCAGGTTGAGGAGGAGATTTGAAACCATGGCATATTAGTCTCATCAGCCTCTTTGCTTCTTAGCTGTATAATTGCTAATATAAAAGAATTACACTGTTGCAATTTTCTTATCAAGGTATTTGTGGCTATTGATACCATAAAATTTCAAGTTTAAAACAATATATGGGTGTTGCTTGTAAGGGACTTTCAGAAAATGTCAGCAAGTCTTGCATGAATAAATAGTACAGTTAAGATCAACAATAAAATAAGAATAATTTTGCAAACAGTAGTACATTCTGTGGATTCTGATAAGAAAAATCTGCATTATGGTCATCACATCCCCAAGCTAGCTTTCTGGAAACGTCTTAAAGGCAAAGGAAAGTATAGGTGAGAAAGTTTGAAACTCAGTAGCACCAAAGCTGTTAACTGAGGCAAGGTGCTGTGAGCCAGTTTATCAGTGAGATCTTGACATGAAGCAGGGAAGGAAACACTCTGAAATGTTTGCTACAGCCCTGAAACAGAGTCGGATTATTATTTTTTCCCCACCAATGTATTATCTTTCTCAAGGTGGTGAGCTTGGAACAAAAAAATGTGAGTTCATAGGATATAGGGCCATGATTTTATAAAAGAACTCTTTCTTTCCACATAACCCCCAGCTGTGCAGAGAAGTGCTGATTACATGGTAGTAGTTAAATTTAGTAAGAAATTCCTTGCCAGCAATCAATTTTGATACTGAAGCAGAGTGCCTCATATACCCTGGTTTAGACCTTCTTGTTTTAAGCAATCTGTTTTTCAGTTTATCAATGTCTGAAATTGAAAGACCACTTTCTTTTACTGTTAACATTTGTAAGTGAATTTGAGATCCTTGCTACAAGGACATGACATGTATTTACCAAAACACCTTCATTCTACATGCTTGTTTCTATGTACTGTGTTTATTAAAAGAAAAAAAAAAATCTAGTTATGCATATCAGCTAGTAGATTCTGATGAAGGTCCTAATTTATCAGAACATTTTTGCTGGACTCTTAAGTGTTTTGCTGACTTAAGCCAAAGTTCAAGCCGTTTATAACTGGATCCCAGGTTTAGTAATCCTAACTAAACTTCTTTGGCCTTATAATGCCTTAATCTGTGCACAAATCTCATGATTGATACAATGCAAAGCTGTGACTGAGTGTGGAAGCAGTTTTATTTATACACCCACGAGTCAAGGAATTCTGCTTCCTTCATAGAAATAAACTGTGCTCTTTTTCTCCTATTTGACATGTAAAGAAAGATCATATTTTTTTGGCAGCTACTTTGAAATAATATCTTTTGTTTGCCCTATTCCCCTTCCCTCCCCTCTTTTTATTCATATTTGCTTGCCTCTTCTGTTTTTTAAAATATCTTTGGAAGTATTTTTTCCTGTATGCATAACATTATATGAATAGGCATGTTTTTAATTATTTACTGTATGAAAAAATTGTGGTTTATTTTTGCAAAATGTTTCATCTCTTTCAGATATTGTGCAATGGACCAGGAACATGTGTTCCTGTCTGTATATCTGCTCTTCTTCTTGGGCTTCTAGGAATAAAGAGAGCAATCATTGTGTATGTAGAGAGCATCTGCCGCGTGGAAACTTTATCCCTGTCTGGAAAGATTCTTTACTACTTTTCAGATTACTTCATCGTTCAGTGGCCTGATCTAAAGGAAAAATATCCCAAGTCAGTATTTCTTGGTCGAATAGTGTAACAACAGAAGACAGGCATTACCTAAAATAAACTCTGCAAGCTCCTCAATGAAGAAATGCATTCATGTAGCAATTTATTTTCAAGGGTTCCTGTTAAGAAATCAGTCTGGTACTGGAAAATGAGACAATAATAAAGATATCTCTATATTTAAGTACATTTTTGTGAGTTGTATTTATTGCCATCATGTAGGTCTGTTCACCGATACCCCATAATGGCCTTAAGTCTATGCTGTCTCTGTTTTCATCTAGTTTTCCTGCTATGTGAATGGCAATTTTTGTCTACAAATAAATATGGGAATGTGTATGAATTGTAACATTTCCTGTAAGGAAACTTTGTGTAGTTTTCTAATACGTAAGAAACAAAGTCTTGTTCTAACACAACAGACTTTATTTCCTCTATGCTAGCAGTGAAGTCCCTTGTGAATCCTTAGAGTATAAAGGAAACAGTTATATTAAGTTGGCTTCATGACAGTTTGTACTCTACAGTCTTCCAAAACCCCCAAAGCATTAAACCAGTATCATTTTTCCTCTGGGCTTGTCAAAGCTGTCCTTATAATCTGTAGTGCGCCTTTTGAAAATTGTTGCTCACTTCTTAAGATAAATAAAAAAGATGACAAGTGTCATGCTACAGGCACAGTACTTAAAGATTTAAGAAGTACTTTCTTCAAAGGTTATGTGCAAAAGTCCTTAGCAGGTTTACATCATGGAGAGCAAACTGTCATTTGGTAAAATTGAACTGGTTCAGGCTCTAAAATATAGAAAAGGAAAAAAAAAAAAGTGTTACTATCAGTAAAAGGGGAAGGAACAGAGTTTCCCCCTCTTTTCCTGATACAGTGAATTTGACTTTCAGTATATCCTGTTTTCTTATTTTAAGCACCTTACTTTCAGCAGCACAGTACGCACTTAAAGTTTTGTCATGGAAAATCGTATTCTGTACATTGGAACAACTTATAAAAGCTATTTTGTTGGAGCTAAGTGTGTGAAAGTCTACTTTAGCATTTCACATCCATCTGGCAAAACGTAATTCAACACACTCTTCCACCTATAAAGCAATATAAACACATTTGTCATCTGTACACACACAGCACTATGTGTCTGGCTACAGAAACATATACAAAGAAGAAAGCTCAAAGAAAAGTGAAAACGCTCGTCAGAGTGTGCAGCCTGCCCCTGGTGCAGCCAGCAGCCGCAGGAGGAGACGCTCTCTGAAGCCTTTTCCTCGGGGCCGGGTGGCAAAGCGTCGCAGCAGCTATTCTGGTAAGGAGTTGGGGAGGGGGGGAATTTAGCTGAACAGAAACGGTGGTTCCTGCTGCTGGGAAATAAGGGTCTAGAGGAATAGTCTGCTTTCTGCAGAATGTCATTAGAAAGAACCAGAAAACATTACCCAGAAAACTGCTGTGGTGATGTTGCGAGGTCCTGTGGGGAAGCCGGCCGTTAGAACCTGCCCGACAGGCTTAATGATCCCCGGCATAAGTAGAGGCCCTTGATGTGGTCACATGTGAGTTCAGAACAGAGGGGGCTTGTGGTTTGTTAACCCACATTATGTCTGACATTAAAAAGCAGTTAAGAGGTTAAGGCTATGTGGAAAGGACTTTTTGTGCAGAACATACTCAGGTCCTTGAAAATGACCTGGCTGAAGTGAATCTGACGTGTGCGAGGGCTTTTTTCTCCCCTGAACTGGAGTGAGGACTATCTTATCAGGACTTTCTGCACAGTTGTAGATAGTTTGGTAATTTGGAGATAGACTGGACTTTATTATGGCTAATGGTAGTTTATTTTAGATTAGTGCTCTCTGCGCTGAATCTTGCTTTGAATTTTGCTTTTTTGTTTTGGAAGGGAAATAGAGTAGAGGGGAGTAAGGACAGAGGCAGCCTCTTCCTCTGCTCTGGGTAAGGGGCAACAGCACAGGATCAACACCCTGAGGCGCAGAGAAGCATGAGAAGAGAAAGGGGATGAATGGTTCCATTCATGCACCACGTCCCGTGCCTGAATAGCCCGCTGGCCTGGCAGGGACCCCTCAGCTGTAAACACAGCCCAGGATCCAACGGCGCTGGGTTGACATGCTGCTTCTGTTCAGAGCAGAGCAGAACATAGCCCATCCTCATCCCGCTCTGGAGTTATACCTCAGTGAAAATATCTCTGGCTGCTCAGTTCCTCCCTTAGAGCCCTGCCCAGGCTGGGATTTTGGGGTTTGGTGCACTTTCAAACTGTGGATTCATAAACTTCATGAGTCTGCCTTTGAATGCTCGGGAGTTCCAGGAACTGTCTTCTGTCACCTGCATGGCAAGGATTACTGCTAAAGGAGATAACTGCCTGTTCAGACTTGCAACCTCCCATATAAACACTCTGAAGGTAAAGGTAGATTTTTTCACAAGAGGCTGTTCTGAAAAACTGAACAGCTTCAGGCCATCTGATGTGGAGGAATCTGATTTTCAAGGACTTGGGAGGACTTTCCCCCCCTTACTTCACTGCCAGCATTTTGGGGGAGCAAAGCCGAGAGAATCTCTGCCTGTGTTCCTCCAGCAGCATGTTCTTTATTCTGTTTGGTCAACCTGGGAAACACGGGTTAAAATAGTGTGTATAAAGTGGATTTTAATTTGGATACTCAGCTATGAGAGAGTGGGACAGTACCCATTTCCTTGTATTTGTAGCTATTTCCTCACTGATTACTGATTCAAGTGCCAACTTAAGTTAAGGACACTTACGTTTCAGCAGTTTATAATTAGTCTTAGTAAGTGAAAACTTGGATTTGAAATGAACCAGAAGTCTGTAAAGTTGAAGCAGCTAGAACTACTCAGGAGAGCTCAGAAACAGAAAGATCACGGCCTAACTCCAGCCAAAGCCTCCAACAAAACGCTGCATCACAACCATAGGGGATGGAAGACAGAAAAGAGTTCCTGGCTTGAATTCTCTTAAAGGAAGTTTTGTTATCAACTATATTGACTTTTCCTTGAAAAGGTTATCTCAAGTAACTGCTAGTTCTCTTCAAAAGCACGATGGAGCCCAAGTAAACTAGCATTTTGTTATTGAGTAGCTCTTATCTTTTGTTTGTAGTAGGTGGGTACAGCCAAACTGTCATTGTTCTAGGGGAAAACTGCATTCTTCCTGCTCCCAGCATGGAACAGAAAACCGTGCTCCCAGGGTCTATGCAAAGACTTAGAGGTCGCTGACTGGATTCCTTATGTTTAGATTCTTGGCTTGTGCTGTGTGTCATTCTTTCCCCTAAATACTAATACTGATGCAAACACGTTTGCATTATGTATATGAAGGATGTTTGGAATGAAATACATTACCTCTTTTTTTCTCCATTTCTAAAAGAGGAAAATATAATACTTGGCAGATTTAAAACAAAATGAGGAAGAAATATATTCTTAAAGGAAACAAATATGACTTTATGGAAATAGCATCATCAAAACTGGCAAAGAATCAAGAGAGAAATTTCTTCCCAAAGTCCTAGCCTGGAAGCTAAATTTTAAATTATTTTTAGTTATCAGGTTGGTTTATCTATATACACATTAGTTGACAAATATTAAGTATTTAGAGTTGCTTCTCTTTTGGCCTGGTTGTCTTCTAATGGACAGTACATATTGCACATACATTAAAAAACAGGTTAATTTTGTTTTAGAAAAGGAAGAGGGGAAGATAAAAGAGGAGCGCCAGTTGGACTGTTATAAAATAACTATATGAGCAGGAGATTGACTCTTGATAAAAACAGCTTAGAAGATTATTTCCAAGTTATGCCAGGAGAAAGCTAAACAGACTGATCTGAAAGCTAAACAGACTGATCTACTTCCAGCCAATTAACCAAATCTATTACAGCTCTGCAGTGACCATTCCAATGACCATAAAATTATGCCATTCCATAACATTTTGCAAGCCAGTGTGGATTTCTGGGGACACAGTAGTCAAAGTCTCAAAAGTAAATTCTAAAGTTGTACTCACACAATTGTTCAGACACTTGTTTTTCATGCAAAAGCACCTTGTCATAACAGATGATAATGCCTTGAAACAAAAGATTGCTGTATGCAGATAACACATAGACCATTTTAGAGCTACAAATGCAAATCATATTTGCGAAGCAAATATATCCTTTTATATCAATGCAAAGGGCCGCAGAGTATGAACAAACCCAGTGAGACTATCTTCCCCATCATTTTTCCACTCCCAAATGAGCTTATCAGCATGCCTTAGCCCATGTGCTATCACAAATTGCATCCAAGCCTGTTTTCCTGGGGCAGGGGAGAGAGTAGGCTCTGTGGAGGAGTATCTCAGGGACTGTCAGGTAGCAGCACTTGCACAAAAATCTTGGCTTGGTTCAGTGCCAAGTGGCTCAATCCAATCGAACACATCTTTGCCCCATACTTCAGGCCTTGGCAAAGAGCACAAAAGTCTTGCTGTCACAACTTCTCTCTCAGGACTGTGTCTCCTACAGCTCCATGATGGAAAGGAATGGTTGTAACAGATCCTTGCTAGGTGTCTTCCTGGTGGCTCAAATACATTGCGTAAACAGCACTTGTGTTTCCCTTCAAATCATGTTTGTGTCACCTTTCCCTCTGCTGATCATGCTTGAAACCAAGTCAGCGTGGTGGGCTGTGGACTTACAGTACTGCAGCAGGTACAAGCTGCTGATCTTACACTGCTTTTATTTCTTCTTTAAAGGAACTTTTCCTCTCCCAGCCAGAGGCAGTGGGAATGAATGCAAACCTTCAAGGACTGCAGCCATGGCCATCCCACTTCGCTTCTGGTAGTTTGCAGTGGTGTGCAGAGTAAAAGCCTGACTACTGCTAGGTCGTGCTTGTCAGAAGTGTTGAAGCTTTAAAAGGTCACTGTTTTCCTTTGATTTAAAACTTACTGTGCAAATCAGGAACATACATTTTTATCTAACATTGGCTGTTTTAAAACATTACAGCAGGGGTAAGGAAAAAAAAAAGTCTTCATGAATTTTTTTTACAACAGATTGCACTTCCCCTCTCAACCTTGTGTAGATCAGAGCTGATTGCGTTCATATTGTCATGTGTTCACTGCTAGTGTGGACACTGGTAGAGTCTTCCCTTCCAGTCAAGCAAAGAATATCAACAGCCATGGGGTATGTAAGAGCTTTGGTCACTGAGATTTGTGTCAGAGACTTAACGGCACTAGAAATAGACCTTGCAACCCTTAATCTACGTTTTGAGACTGACTTCAGGGAACTAGTTCATGTAAGTAATTATGAGCTGGTTGTTGAATACAGTGTTTAAGACAACCATTCCCTAGGACATTAGTTTTAAATTATCGCTTCAGCAAAAATAGTCTTCCATTCATTAGTAATGCTATGTGAATTAAGAACAATTTGCATGTGATGAACACAGAAAGATCATTTAACTGAAGCTTATTTAATTGCCAGTAAAGTAACGCACTGGGAAGATAGTGTCCCTATTATGGGACAGAAAAACACAGTTCAGAAATTTTACAGGAGAAAATGAGAGCTTTCAAAAAAACTCCATATGTTTAAAGAAAACTGAGTTGTATACTTGTACTAGATCTGTCAGTCATGGAAGTTAGAAAACTGCTTGTACTGGTCACCGTACAGCAGAGCACAAGCAAGCAGTGTGTAGGGTGTTTGAAGAAGCTCCCTGGTTCTCAGCACTCCAATATCCCTCCCCTTTTGCTGGCCCATGCTGAGACCACATGCTGTACCAATAAACACTTGGTTGTTCTGGGAGGTGGGCGAGGACCTAGGAAAGTAAGCACTGAGTCCTTCTGGTTGTTTGCAGCACAATTTGAACCTAGAACTTTCTCACACTTGGATGTGACTTCTTTTAAACACTGTGCTTCCTTATAGCATAATGATGGTCTTGTGACTGTTGAAATCCGTAGGAAGTACTTTGAGGCAGAGGTCACCTTAGAGAAAGCAGCTTCATAAGAGACAGGATTTTGCACGAGAGTTTAAGAAAGCCAGTAGCTTTCACTGTAATAGCTTTGGACAGCATTTTTTTATCTGCATCACTGTTTCATGCTGCAATGGTAATGGAGAAAGAGGGGAGAGTGATGTGTGATACAAGATCAACCTTTGCTGACGTGCTTATTTAAACTCAGGGGACTGTTCTGCACAGTGTAAAATTTCACATTTAGTATTTCTTGTATCTTTATCACCTCACCCAAAAATTTTTAACATGTTTTATAATCCAGTTAATGGGTCAGACAGAAATATCTGTGCAACAGAAATAAGCAGTTTCCCCTTTAGCTGTAAAAGGGATACGCTATAATCATACACGTACCTATATAAAGATAGATTTGTTGATTGATAACATATCTTTTGTTACAGATTTACACATACCTTTTGTTACGTTTGCTCATACCTGAGGAACAAAGCTAAACAAGGTGTTTGACATGCTTGTTATTCTCTAACCGGAGAGAGACTGGGGGCAATAATAATATTTAAAAAGGGGAAAGTGAGGGATCTCTCCAAGGAATGTATCAAACAAGTTATAGCACTTTATCAATTAAGTTATTATGCATATTAAACAAGTCTATTGTAAATTGATGCTTCATGAATGGTAGCACAGACATTAGTCCAGTATTACCAGATCTTTGTCACTGTTCCACCCAAAACGCCTCATTTTGGGTTTGGAGGGCTTTTCTTTGGGGGGGGTGGGGGGGGTGGGAGGTGGTGGGTTGCGAGAGGGTAGCTTTATTCTATTTTGTATAGAAATCAGGTGTTCATGACTATGCAGTGAGATGGTCTTCTGGACAGTATTGATTTGGACAGGTGCTCAAAGAGATTTTGCATAAACTTCAGAGAGAGAGAACAAGAATATTCAGAGGTAGATGAAGTTGTCCTTGAACCATGCAGCAGATAATTTTTAAAGGAGTCCATAACACAATTTTAGAGTTGTTGTTTTTTTATATTGAAGTAGTATTTCAAACCATGTAGTGAAGTTGTTGTGCATAATCCTGCCCCTTCTACACAATGGTGCATGGCAAGTTCTTAAGATCAGAAAACTCTCTATTTGGTTTAAGAACGAGTGGATATTTGTAATATCAACAGTCAGATCTGCTCAGTTAGCATTACTGTAAATTCTACTTTCAGCTGCCAGTAGTTTGGCAATTAGTGTTTCCTGCTTTATTGTTACACAGTGCAATTGAACTCTGCTGCTTTTCATTTATGATCCAGCTTGGGATGTCAGCTGACACCAAAATGAATGTCCTAACCCCCAATCCAGTGGCTTAAAGGATATCTCCCCAGCATTCGCTGCCAAGATGAAGTGCAGAAATTATTATTCAGCAGCAGTAAACAGGGCCTGTTTTTGCAGGCACCCATTTGTAAAAAAGCAAGCATGACAGCTGGGAATCACAGTTAATATTCTTTTTATATCCACACTGAAAAGCAAAATATTAAAAGTAATGCTGCAGTATTTGTAAAGAGGTACTTAAGTGATATTTAACAGCTTTACATTAATGTTTGTAATAATAATAATAATAATTAAAAAAAAGGTAACCTGGCTGCAAAAGGGTATACAAGGTCAGATTTTGCAGCATAGTTAGATACAAAATAGATACCTTCAAAAATTATTTGTGTGGAGAACTGTCCTGTCACAGACAGAAGCTGGCCACTGACAAGCAACGATAGTTATCTTGGAGCACAATCACAATTCTAAACATATTTAAACTTAACTCCAGACTAGATATAATTCCTGAAAACCTTCATTTAACCTTTTCCTTGAATAACAAGAATGGGGGTAGAATAGGAAGGCTGAGGAAACAGAGAGAGCTCTGCTTCCATGGAAAGTACTCCTTTAGGAAAGCTTGAACAGATAATTCCGAGAGGAAAGAAAATATTACTGCTGCCTTGCCCTCCTACCCCCGCCCCACCCAGTTCTTTCGGGTTTATTGAACATTCAGAATATGTAATACAAGGCAATTAAGGTTTTATATTGTGGAGGCTGAATTTACTTCTGGTCTGTAACTCTGAACTGTGCTGGCTGTGATGTAATGAAGACTTCTGGAATATCATGCTCATTTGCCAAGCTTTTCCTCTGAATAAAATTTATTATACAATGCAGATACAAAATAAAGTTGTCTGTTTACTTACAGATTTTAACCTCCATAACAAGATTCTCCCTTTATGTTTAAAAGTAAACATTATCAGTACTTTCTCCTTGCATGCAGCTCTCCCTCTGCCCTACACACACCCCTTTTAGAGATTTGTCAACAGAAAAAACATGAGAACAGCAGGTATGGCACAGTACCTGTCCCCAATACTGTGTTGACTACTGAGCAAGCACACCTACCACACACAAAGTACACCACATTTGTATCACTGACTTTTAAATAATAGTTTTTACATCCACTAAAACTTCCATTTAGATACTAAATCTTTGTTCCAGTTGGGGAGGGAAGGAAAAGAAAAGAAGAAAAAAAGACTTCTCCACAGCAAAAAAACAAACAAAAAATACCCCAAACAATCAAAAAAAAAAACCCCACACCAAAAAATGAAAACATGAAATCCCCACACTCAACATCTTTTGGAAATTCTGAAGTTTTGTGGGATGCAATACAAGCATAAAATGGACAAGATTAATGATCTGGGATAAACTGGCTAAAAACCTCAGGATTTTGTATTCTGCTACAGTCTCAGTTATCTGAGCATCATCTATTCCTAATTCCTTCTTCTTCCCCCCTACCCCCCCAAGTCTGAATCATACCCCCTGACATCTACTGAAGTACATTAAGTGTGACATGGGTTATTTGAAACCTCTCTTATCCAAACAGATTTGGGATCCTTACTGTTGTTACAGCTGAGTCTCCACGCGGTGGTGGCCAGCCTCTGGCTAAATGCCACTGTATCTCAGCTAGTCACTCATCATGTGCAGCACTCGGCAGGCTCTTCTCCTTTGCACCATTTCAGTCCCAAATAACCCCATAAGGTACTCAGAATATCACAAGGATAATGAACTAGAGTTAACAAAGAGGCATAAACCACCACATTTTCTCAAGTTCATAAGAATACTATGTCAGAGGTGGGAAATATTTTTGATGAGGAATTGGTCTCATTTAGAAAATACTGCCTAAATAGTTAAAGTTGGAAGAAGTCATAGAATTCAAAAGCAAGAAGAAGGTTTCCGTTCCTTTTTTCTATGTTCAAATTTTGACTACAAAGAGTATTACTGGATAAATAACCAGCTTTTTAAAATATTGCACTGCTTGAGCAGAGTTTTGTTTCAATAAATGAGTGTGAAGATTTTAACCATCAGAAGACACATCTATTCATAGGTCAATAAGTTTTAATTATTTATCCAAATAAGTAAGTTTGAAGAATGCAATTATTTTAAACCAATTCTGTTCTGAAGTTATTATCAGGGAACACAATGAAGGATGAAGAGAAAAATTAGTGGAACTCACCGTTCCTTGAAATATGTGAATTTGACCAGACCCTGTTTAAGAGTTGCACTCAAACAGAAGCAATGAGAACATGCTCAAGCGGCATAAAAATCAAGTTCTGGAATTCAGGGAGGGAGATAAAGTGTTCAAATCAATCTCAGATCACCCTGAGCTTGCATCAGTCAATTGTTAACTGTACCTCTGTCCCCATCCTGGAGAGCCAGAAATTGCCTCTTCAAAATATGTGCATGTCCTCTGCTCCCTGCCACTGGGAGGGAAAATTCTGGTGTGTGCTGGTCAGTCAGTCCAGACCTTGGCTCTCTGATGTCCAGGGCTGCCAAGGAAGGGGCACGGTGAACTTCAGGACCAGCAGTATTACTGATGGGAAGCTTTAAGAAAAGTCATCAGAAGCAAAATAATTAAGAAAGAAAAAGCCACCATTTTTAAGGGGTCTAGTGTTCTCTCTAACAAGAGTACAGTGCCTTCCAAAATCTGCCTTAAGTAGAGATATGAAAGCTGAGTGGGTTTGGTGTTTTGCTTTTTTTTCCTTCACAAGCATGAAAGAAAACAAAGAAGGAAGACACAAAAGTCTCATCTCCCTCACAAGGAGCAGTTCTCGTAATGCACACTGTCCCTGCAGGCATTTCCTTTGTGTGTTCTGCTACATTGATCTTGTAGGTAAACACCACTGTGAAATAAAACTGCTGGCTGTTAGAATTTCACTTGTTGGCAAACGGAATCAAACACTTGAGTGCATGTCTGCTGGTGGCACAGGCTGTCTGCAAACATTTTAGGTCCTACTGATGGACAAGCCTACCAAATAGGAGAGAGAAATTACTCTCTGACCTTCTGCAAGTCAACAAACTTACTTGCTGTTGTGATGCTTGAGGAAGAAAATTGTGAAATATGTCAGGCATTTTGATTGCACAGCAAGCAATACCTGAAGTCCTTGGTTGCCTTCTGCTTGTGTACTGGTTTTAGCAAGTTAAAAACCAGTATCAGCAGCAAGTCTTTTACTCTGTCAGTGGGGAAGGCAAAGGGAGAGGGATGGGATGACACATGACAACACCGGACATGACAATCAGGTTGCAGGTAAGTTATTTCACTTTGGCGTTTTTGGGTTGTTTTTTTTTTTTTTAATAGTTTAGCTTTATCTAGGAACATACTTTGTACTTTGGCATTCAACTATTCTCTTAGCTATACCCCCACCGTTAAGAATGCAACTATCACATTTTGAGGGAAGGCCATGAATCTAAAATAAAAAAACTCACAAGTCTGCCTTAAGCTTATTTATCCACAGCTAACACCACCAGGTAACAAAAAAACCCCTCTCTATTTCATAAGAGGAGGAAAGACAGAAGAAGACATCAGTATTAGAATCAATGAAAAAGTGATGGATTAAGAAGCAAGTATTTAGACATTTAACAATCTGAATATATTGTTTTGTTTTAAATAAAGCTTAGTCTCTACAAATACAAACATCTAGATAAGCCTTTCACTTTAGCAAGTTATATTATCATGAATGTGAATAACATTTATGTCCTTAAAAATGAGACACAAAGGGGAGTCTTTCCCAAAAATAAGACAGTGTTACAACTGCCAAAATCCCTTCTGGAAATCCCTGATTTCCACCCCCACCCCACCCCACCCCCCTTTCAAGAAGAGACTGGGTTTATATTTCTTTTTTTCTACTGCAGTATTTTAGGCTTGGTCCTATGCAATTCTCTGAGCACTTTGGCATTATGTGCATCTCTGAAGACATCTCCAAATAAGGGAATTTACTCAAGCAATATTGGGAAAACACAGAACAGAGATAGCAGATAATAATTCCATCAAGGCTGAATTTGGCCCCATGATTCAGTTTGTGGTATTTGTAAGAAGTCCGTGTACTTAGTTTTTCCAGATGTTGATTTTAAGACTCTTGTAATCTGGCCTTTTAGGTAGAATTAATGACTGCTAAGAAAATGTTGTCTTCTGTAGTCTGGTACACAGGAAAGAGGAGTGGGCTACAAACACCTCATAGCGCCCGTAATTGTTCTACAAGAGCATCTCTCATGGGATGAGAATAGTCTGTTAAAGTGATCAAGAAGCAATACAGCACACATATAGCATGGCATGCTTAATTAAATACTGAGGGCAGTACCGCATATCCCCAAAATTTTCCAACATAGTTAGGAGTATGAGTACAGCAATGCTTTAAGTAGGTATTTGAGGTAAAACATGAACAGATGTCATACAAGTTTACCTAGGCCACTGATTATTTTCAAAAGGAATCCTAATAAATGAAAGAGCAAGGATGGTTTTAGGTACCGCTACGGCTCACCGTTGGCTTTTTTGTAGAATTCTTATTCTGCAGTTTCTTCAGTGCTACTGCATTCTGTGCTCACAATTTGGTCTTAATAGGCATCAAGTAGCAGGAAGATGCAAATATTACTAGAGTCACAAGTTGCATTTATCCTGCAGTTGTTTGAATTACTTTAGTTGCATAAGTTAATTAGGCTAAAACATGACTGACTTAAGTGTCACTAGATGGGACATTTCACACCACCAGGACTAGTTAGCACACTGAGGTAGGGCAGGAGAGCCTGGGAAAGACTCTCTCAAGTTTAAGGGAATCACAAAAGGACTTAGTTAGTTCCTTGCCTCTTAACTAAAGCACCTTCAAAGGGGAAGCAAACAGTACTGCCTTCTCCTTAACTTGCCAGGTTAGTACGCACTCACTAGTACTTTTTCTCCTTGATCCTTAGAAGGGGACACAGTTGTAATTCAGAAAGCTCAGAGCATCTTTCCCTTCCTTGAAGCACCAGGCTATTAGAAAGCACTTTAGCCAGCTCCCCCACCAGTTACCTGCAGGCCAGCAAGCTCCATTGATGGCAGCACAGTGCAGAACACACTCCTCACCAGAGTGACCTCCTGCCTGGACCAGTCCAGCACAACCGGCTCCAGCTTCCTCCTGCATTCCACTACCTGCATGCACTATAGCTCCCACATCCCACTCCCCACCCAGGAAGCTACTTCTCTGCTCCAGGCAAAAAATCACACTCCACACCTGTGACCACACACAGTGGTGTATATTCTTCTTCTCCTTCCCCACCCCATGGCTGGTACTACCACCCACCCCAATTGAGAACCTTACTCCCCTCCCTCAAACCAACCACACCACTCAGCAAAGCCTTCCTCCTTCCCTTCACATCACCTTTTGGAGCTACTCCTGGCAAATTAATTTCCTGTACACAGTTATCTCTCCCAAACTCCCTCAATCCTTCAGGGAAATCATCCCGCTCCTCCTCAGCTGAGCCAGTTGATTAAACAAAGGCCCTTTATCAGGATCAGATGGGTAGGAACGAGATGATGATCCATCTCAGACATGGCTAGGCCTGGCTCCATGTGTAAGACTCACCAGTCACCCCCTTACACGTCTTCAGTCATCGAGGCTCAGTACGGCTCTGACATGGGGTGGAACACAGAAATCACGATGTCTATTTGATAGTTTTCCATTGAGCCACATTAGTTCTATAGATTATGGTGGAATTACGAAAGGGATAATTTAGGCTCAGGGAGTTTAATAGGACTCCACATATGCTTACAATAATTCATGTGCAAGAATGTTTGTAAGATTATTGTCCATGTTTCCAAGAAAACAGACTTTGCCTCTTCAGAGCTTTTTTTTCTTTGGTTTCCAACTGAAGTCACCAGCACGTGTTTATGATATTACATGTAGTTGCTGAAGAAGTTATTACAATGTCACAAAGAGGATTATGATTTCAGGTGGGGAATGATTCTTGTACAAATCCTCTTTCCATACAAACAGCTTTAGTAATAAGGAATGTAGAAAAATAGGGCAAAGATAAGAGATTTACACATAATAAGCCAGATTGCCGAGTGTGCTCCAGCTGCTTTGTACTGCACTGATGGGTTTACATTTGCTTTGTGTTGACAGAGTGATGCACAGCAGAACGTGTTTGTAACTATGCTCAAATATTTCTTATTCAACCTTTTCCTGCGGGGTGTGAGCATATTACTGATCACAGAATAAATGGCAACAATCATCCCAAAAGACCGGTAGCTTTCTTATCAGATGTTCAGTAGCAACATAAAAACACCGAATGGTATTTGTGCCCTGCTCAGATGAGGTAAAAAAAAAAATACTAATTTATTTGAGGATAATTTAAACCTGATTGTCCAGCAAGGAAATATTATGCCTTATTTTTGTCTGTTACTAATCAGAACCATTTTATTTCAAAATTGATGAAACACATGATTTATGGAGCTGACAAAAGTGCACCAATTGTAAATGCCTCAAACATCCCAAGCCACTGTGTCTTGTAGCAAAAATGATCGAGAGCATTAACAAATAAGGTCCTGATCCAACTTCACTTAAGTCAATGGAAACATTTCCAAGGACTTTGGAGGATATTGAATCTAGCCCTAAATCATATGTTCGCTGAGGTCATGAAAGATGCGTTTATCCCAACACGAATGTCTGAAAACTAATGAACTTTCATTATGTTTATGTGAACCGCCATTTCCCTCACCCCATTCTTCAGTTTCCTGCTTCTCTTGCACAGTTTCCTTTTCCCAATGAGTAGTTCAGGCAGTTCTGCTTCCTTTAATTAGGAACAGCCCTGGCTGTTTTCGTTAGAAGCTGTGCAGCGGTGGAGCGGTTTAAGCTGAGCTGATCCACACACCACAGCACAAAACCACCTCCTGGCTGCCCTGCGAGTCCCTCGGGACTGTTGCAGCCTGACAGGGCTACCACCGCAGGCCGTTTGAAAGAGTCCCGTTGGTTTCAACCGGAGTCAGACCAGACACTTAGTCCTGAATTTTTGCTATGGAATAGGAGAATAGACCAGTTATTTCTGGGGGTTGCCAAGTAGGTGGCTTGGTGGGCCACAGCCCTGGCAGCCTGTGCTACGGGCTGCTGTTCTGTATCCAACCAGTCCTATCAGGGGATCGTCTTCTGATGACTATTTTCGAATTTGTTAACATTTAAATGTATTTGAAAGGTTACTTTGTATGCCCAGCGTCCCAGTAATGCTGAAGGAAACACAGCGCGGTGTTTTCGGCTCAGCACTTCGCTCAATGAACCAAGTGTTGACTCTGTATTTGTGTCCCAGGGCGGCTCCGGTGCCGTGGCCCACCGTGCGCTGCCAGCAACCGAGGCTGGATCCGGTGTAATCCCGCTGGTATGCCCAGCCTGCAAACCTCCCGCATGCCCCGCGCTTTCCAAAGAGGAGCGGGACTCCCGGCAGAGCAGACTGGCCGCCCTCCCCGGCCGCGGCCAACACAGCCCTGCGCTGGTTCATCACAGCCTTAACACGGCGGGGAAAGGAGCGACCCCACCAAAACCCGGAGCTGCTGGCTCCCGCCGGGATTCATGCCCACACCGTGGAGCAGAGGAACGATGAGTCCAGGAGGAGCCCATCGTCCTGCTCCACCTTCATCTCACCGTGACCCCCTCTGAACTTTCTTTCTCCCCACTTTTCACCGACTCCCAGCGTTTTTCAAAGTTTCCTGTGAGTTTGTAACCTTTTAAAGTAACTTCAAAAGTAGTCCAAGCCATCAGGCAGTGCGAGAGAGCCGTTTGCGTGAGGGGCCGAGGCCTCTTCTAGCAGCCTATGGGTCGGGCCGGGCCTCCCCGGAGGAGACCGGCGGAGCCCCCGCTCTCGCACCGTCCAGGAAGGGCCCGAGGAAAGGCACCGCCGTCCGTCCTCCCTGACTTCCCGGGCCCGTGGCTGCTTTGCCAACACTGTCACCCCCACCCGCCGGGGCTTCCCGCCGGGGCTTTCCGCTGGGCCGCGGCCGCCGGTCCCCCACCTCCCATCTTTCCCCCCCGCCCACCCCCGTCCCCGCCGCGGGGGCGCCGCATGCGGTAGGAATCCGCGGCGGCGGCGCATTCCGCGGCGGCTCCCGGCGGCGCTTCCCCGCGACGGCCCTCGGTGGCGGCGGCGGATTCTTTCCCGGTGACGTTCCCCCTCTCGGCTCCGCTCCCCGCCCCGGCCCGGACCCCCCCTGGGGCGGTGCCCGGCGGGGCGGGGTCCTGGGGGGCGGGGCCGCGCGCCCCTCCCCGCCGCCGCGCGCCCCCTCCCCGATTGGCGCGCGGGCGACTCGGCGGGCGGTGGGGCCGGCCCGGGCGGGAGGGACTAGAACTTTCCGCGGCGGCGGGCGGACTCTCGCCTCAGCCCCGGAGCCGCCAGCGCCCGCGATCAGGCAGCGGGGAGACCGCCGACATGACCCACTTCAACAAGGGGCCCTCCTACGGGCTCTCCGCCGAAGTCAAGAACAAGGTACGGGTGGCGGCGGCCGAGCGGGCTTTGTCTGTGACGGGACGGGGACGTGATGCGGAGGCTCCCGCGGGCGGGATGCCCCTCACCGGGACAGCGCTGCCCCCTACGGCCGCCGCCGCGCGGGAAACACGCTGCCGCGCCGAGGACCCGGAGCGTTGTAAGGGCCGGGCGGACCCGCCCTGCACCTGCCCGCGGCCGGTAGCCCCGGCGCGTCCCGCGACCCGCTCTCCTCCCGCCGGGACCGGAGCGGGCGCGGGGGGGCGCTGGGGGCTGGCAGCCATCCTAAAGCCGGTGCGGCGGGTTAGAAGGGAGCGCTGCGACGGGGCGGCCGGTGCCGGTGGCTGTGGGGCAGGCGCGCGGCCCGGCGGAGCGGAGCGGATGGGACGCGGGCGCGCATTCCAGCCGCATGACATCATGGGCGCGAGCGGAGGCGCGGCCAATCGGCGCGGGCCCCCACACAGACGGCGCATTGTCTGCGCGGCCCCGCCCCGCCCCGCCCGGCGGGGGCACACAAAGGCGCCGCGGGGGAAGCGGGGGGCTCGGGGGGTCTCCCGTTTGGCCCGGCCCGACGGGGATCTTCCCGGGGCTCGGCCTCCCCGCTGCCGGCGCCCGCGGCAGGGAGAGCGCCGAGCGGTGGCGACAGCGGGTTGTCGCAGCGCCCACCGCTGCGCTTTAAAACGGTCAAAAAAAGAAAAGTCACCGGTGACAGCGGCCGCCGCCCGGCTGCCGCGGGGCGTGCGCCTTTTGTGCATTGTCTTACCGGGCCTGCTTTTACTGACCTGCCTCCGGATTTTTTTTTTCGTGTTCTGTGGCACCAAAAGCGCTTATGCGAGTGTCCTGTTAGGCGGGCAGCCCGCGGTTACCCGGGGAGAGGAAAGAGCCTTTGCAATAAAACCTGTGCCAGGGAAGGCGTCGGGCTAAGGTGGTGCCCCGTGCCTTTATTCACGGGCTTAAATTCCAAACGTGGTATTTAATAACTGGTTATTTCACACACACGCTTGGTTTCAGGCTTCAGCAAATCCTCAAATCCTGTTTTACTTGTGGCTGAGTAGAAAGGGGAGGAGGGAGAAAAGTAGCTCATTTTAAACACCGTAATTTATGCAGAAAGCTAACAGTTGGAAACTTTACAAAATATACTACTTTTTTTTTTTTTTTCCTCCCTTTATTGGCTTTCTCAGGTTCTGGGGTTCTGTGGGGTTCTGCTGCAGAGCTTGATGACATCATGTCACCAAATGTCTTCCAGAGTGATTGCTTCCAACATCTAAACTTAAGTGCTTTATCTACACTATTACAATCTAAGAAAAGACAATAAAGCGTATGTTGTGGATTATTGCATCTCAATTAGGAAGAAAGTCAATGCTTGTCTACTTTAGAAAATACTGACAGAATTGTGTAGGCTTAGAAGTGATCCCTTTATGGGGACAAGATGGGAAGAAGTTCTTTGTTCTTTCTTCCAGTTTCTTATTGTCCTGAGCTTCCTTAGGGCCTCCTGAGAGGAACTGTTCCAAGCTCCAGCATTAACAGAAGGTTTAAAACTGGTGTATTTCACACCCTTATGCCAAGGGCCTTCTACTTTATCATGCTGAGTGTGTCTGTTATTTCATTCACTTTCTCAGCTTTCTTCAGTGCAAATATTGCAGAGGGGTGGGTGTTCTGTGGCAGCTTCATTTTACTTTTATGCAGGCTTCTGCTGCAGTCCTTGGAAATGGCAATGCAGCAGTGCCATAAAAAATTATTCAAAGGTATTATTCAAATGAACTCATTGCCTTTAAAAAAAAACAAGCAAACAAAAAAACAAACCAGCCAACAACAAAAAATCCAGCAAAAGGTACAACTTTGAACTTTGAGAGCATTGCTCTTACTGTAAGAAATTTGTTATAGACACCTTGTGTATCTCCAGTCTATTATCATGTATGGGTCTGTGCATTAGACACATTTCTGTTTCTTTGTTTAATTCTAGAGGATCAGAGAATAACGTCTCTGTAAAGATCAGAAATTGGTTTTTTCCAGATCCTTCTGTCTCATACAGATCTGAAGAACATCTAGATTCCAACTCTTGGTGGATCATTTTTTGGTACTGATCTTAGTCACGCTTTCCAAAACACTGACCTTTGTGCAAACTATTGTTTTATGTTATTATTTTTTTTAATGTGGTGGTGGTGTAATGTTTGTAAGTAGCTGTGGTACCTCCCTGCTTGAATGATGGTGAATGTCAGATATGCTTGTTTGAAATTTTCAGTGCTAATCCCCAAGCAGTGTTTTTCTGCAGAAAACAGATGTGTTGATAGCTGTGCTGCCTGAGGGCCCAGCTGTGCTGGGAAGAAGAGTCTCTTGGTTTTGGTTTTTATTCTTTATTTTCTCATATGGCGTTGTATTAGCATTCAGAGACCTTTGTTTGCTATGGTATTTGCTATGGTATTCATTGGCTATGAATATAACATGTCCTGATGCTTTATAAGAATTTTGTTTAATTGATGTTCAAGATTCCATCTCTAAGCTTAAAAACTTTGTTTAGTTTGGTACTTAGGGCTTGCTTTTTTTTGTTTGTCTCTTTCCTTCTTTTTTTTTTTTTAATCCTTCTGAAAGCTCCACCTTTCTCTTGTTTTGCTCCTTACCTTAATTCACACCGATAAGGTGTCTGCACTCTGTTACAGATCTCTTTTCCTCATTCCTACAAAGAAAGGATGGAATTTGTGTACTGGTTCCCAGCTGTAAGGAAACTTGTCTGCATGAGAAATGTGTAGGTAGTCAAACTAGTCTAATTAATCCCTTTGAAGCTGATTCCCTGTTTACTTGAGATCACAGAAGATATTTGATCCAAAACAAATATTCAGTGAGGAGCCATTTAAGCTGATTGAAATGGATAGTATCTTCTGCAGGCAATAAATTTTCTTACTAAGCAATGGGAGAGTTCCTGCAGTATGTGAGGTTAGCATAGCTTGGGATGGTGATGCAATTGGACAAAGCTACAAACTAATGTTATATTTGTCTCTGATTTACAACTGAAGGTAGGCAAGAAATTAGCAGAAGCTTTCGCTCCATCGTCTCGCTGCATAAGGTGTGGAGCAAACAGGAACGCCAGGCAGGAGAAGGAGAGGTTCCAGTTCATTCAGCTGCTTCCTGGTGACTCCACCCTTCCCATGGAAAGGGTATTTGCATTGGGCAGGCATTTATCTTCTCTCTCCCCTTATGTTTGATCCACTGCCAGTTTCATCTCCATGTGAAAGGAAGGATGGGCAGAAATACGGTCTGCGTAAACTTTGCATAATGTTTGGCTAGCCCGTGCCTTGCCTCTAGTCTCTGACCTTCCTTCCAAGCCATCCCTCCGTTGGGAAGCACTGGTCTGTACCATCTTCCAAACTTTTAGAGGCAGCGGAGTAACTGAGGCGAGTTAGTCTGTCCCTGCAGCTGCCTCCCTGGAAGGTGAAGATAATTTCACCTAGAGATCATTTTGCAAGTGTGCAGGAGGGCAGCGGTACTTCCTGCTTTCCTTCTCGAGGCAAGTACAGATTAATGAAAAAGAATTGAAGTCTGTGGTGAATAATACTAACCAGTCCCAGGTATGGTTACTGTGTCCCTCCTGAAACTGCTGAGGAGAAAATTCTTGTACTGTATTTCACTTGCTACAGGCCAAATAAACAGATTTAATTGCTTTCTCAAGAAATTACTCTTTTATGAATATTTTTAACTGGGAACCAGATTCAAATAATTAACTTTCAGGTTTTTTAATTAGTGATTTAATAGCTAGATGACACTTTCACTGCCTATAGATGGACTGTTATAAAGGCAATGAAAACTCACGTTTTGAGAGTACTGGTGGCTATATTCTCTGATCATCAGATCAGTGATCACAGACTTGTAGGGGTTGGAAGGGATCTTCAGAGATCATCTAGTCTAACCCCCCTGCCAAAGCAGGTTCCCCTAGAGCACTTTACACAGGAACTCATCCAGGTGGGCACCCCCTAGAGACTGACCCCATCTGCTTTACACCTGCCCTTTAGATATTTATAAGCTTGATGAGATTCTCTCTGTCTTCTCCTGGCTACACAGACCCAGGTCTCTCAGCCTTTCCCCATAAGAGAGAAGCTCTTGTCCCCTCATCATCTTCGTAGCCTTCCGCTGGAATGTTTCCAGTATTTCCCTGTCCTTCTTGAACTGGGAGGCCGAGAACTGGACACAGTACTCCAGATGTGGCCTCACCAGGGCAGAGTAGAGGGGAAGAATGACCTCCCTTGACCTGCTGGCCACACTCATTTTAATGCACCCCAGGAGACCATTGGCCATCTTGGCCACAAGGACGCATTGCTGGCTCCTGGTCAACTTGTCCACCAGGACTCCCAGGTCCATCTCTGCAGAGCTGCTTTCCAGCAGGTCAGCCCCTAACCTGTACCAAATTATGGGGTTATTCCTTCCCAGGTGCAGGAGCCTACACTTGCCCTTGTTGAATTTCCTCAGGTTCTTCACTGCCCAACTCTCTACAACTCTCTAGCCTTTCCAGGTCTTACTGTCTGGCAGCACAGCCTTCTGGTGTGTCAGCCACTCCTCACAGTTTTGTGTCACCAGCAAACTTGCTGAGGGTACACTCTGTTCCCTGATCCAGGTCTTTGATGAATATATTGAACAAGATTGGACCCAGTACTGTTCCCTGGGGAACACTGCTAGTTACAGGCCTCCAACTGAACTCTGCGCCACTGATTGCAACCCTCTGAGCTCAGCCACTCAGCCACTTCTCAGTTCAGCTCACAGTCCACTCATCTAACACACACCTCCTAAGATTACCTGTGAGGATGTTATGAGAGACAGTTTCAAAAGCTATTCTGAAGTCAAGGTAGATAACATCCACTGCTCTCCCCTCATCCACCCAGCTAGCCATTCTATTGTAGAAGGTTATCAGATTGGTCAAGCATGATTTCCCCTTGGTGAATCTGTGCTTACCACTCCTGATGACCCTTTTTTCTTCTACATGCTCAGAGATGACATCCAGAATGATCTGTTCCATAACCTTTCGAGGGATGGAGGTGAGGCTGACCAGGTGCTCCTTCTTGCTCTTTTTGAAGACTGGCATGATACTGGTTTCCTCCAGTCCTCAAGCACTTCTGTTCTCCATGACTTTTCAAAGATGATGGAGAGCGGCTTCCCAATAACAACTGCCAGTTCCCTCAGCACTCATGGGTGCATCCCATCAGGGCCCACGGATTTGCAGGTGTCAGGTTTGCTTAAATGATCTCTAACCCAGTCCTCCATAACTGAGGGAGGGTCTTCCTTACTCGAGACTCACTCTTTCTTTTTTCCAAGGTCTGGGATTTCCAAGGGCCAGCCTTAAAAGACAAGACTGAAGCAAAGGCAGCGTTCAGTAGCTCCACCTTCTCTGCATCCTTTGTCATGAGAGCACCCACCTCATTCAGCAGCAGGCTCACATTTTCCCTAGTGTTTGTTTTACTGCTGATGTACTTGAAGCCCTTCTTATTATCCTTGACTTGACAGTATAGGATCTCTGCATTCCCATTCTGTTGTATGCAGATGTCTCTGTAGCTTTTAAAGAAGAAATATCTTTAATTTACAAGTTTTTAATTACATTCAGGTGTCTAGTTTAAAATTACATCAGCCTGAATAACCTTTTCCATGATACAGATTATCTGTTGCATGGAGAATAAGTCAAAAATCCAATGTTTTGGTGCTGTCAGAAATATTATAAAGGGAATTTCAGAGGAAATAGCAGAAGGATTTTACAAGATCAAGTTGAACTTCAGTTTGCTCCAATTAGTTCAAGATTTCTGATAGCTGATCATAGCTCTTGAAGTTAACATATGCTAGCTGAATATCAATTTCAATGTGCATAGCACTGAAACTTTTCTCTTTGTGCCCAAATTCTGTATTTTTTCTGAATAACTGTGAAATTTTTTCCAGCTGGATCCAGGCTTTAGTAACAGATCGGCAGTTCAAATGAACAACTTCATAATTTTGTCTTTTGTATTCATTGTCCTCCAGAAATCCCTCAGTGAGTTAATTTTCAATTGGTGGTATTAATGGACTAATCCTAATTAATAGCTACATATTCTGGTTAGAATTTTTTAACAGGAGGAAGGTATTCCAGCAGTGGAGAATCTTAACTGTAGTGTCTCTATGATCTCCATCCTTTACTGTCTACCTCCGTGCCTCTGTTCTGTCTATCTTGATGTGTCTAATCCATTTTCCTCTTTCACTGTCACTGTCTCAGGACAGGTCTGCTCTCTTGAGCACGTATCAGGTACAGGTTTCCAGTTCTGTGGCTACTTCAAGAGAAACATTTATAGTGCAGCAGTAATAAGTAGACCTAATAACCGGTAAACTGATGGTGATGAAACCTGTGTAGCATTGAGTTGACAGTTCATACCTATGATACATCTCTTTTTATGATAAGCAGAAGCAAGTAATTTGCCATGGAAATACTTCCCTTGCCAGCAACTTGGATGTTAGCACCCCTGCCATCTGCTTAAAGCCTCCTGTTTGTCACCCAAGCAGTGCCCATTCTGCACACATTCCCGAGCCCATGAACAAGAAGACCTGCCTTGGGGAGCCCTTGCACAAACAATCCCAGTAGGTAGACAGCCCCTATATCCAGTTTCACTGGTCAGTAGCCCCCGAGTAGAGGTGAAACAAACCTGTGAAAGTGGCTACCGTGGTGACATCTCGCAGTTTTGCTGTAAACCCCTGACTACAGGAGTTGATTTATTTTTTTCTCAATGCTTTAAATCCCCAGTAAACCTTGGCATACTGTTGCCAAGTTGACAGTTGTCTTTTGGAGTCCTCGCGTGTCTCAGAGCTGTCTCTGGGAATGGCACGGGGCCGTTCCTGAGCTGCGAGGCATCTCTCACCGCCCCGTGCTAAGTGTCCAGTTCTGTCTCTCAGCTGACACCATTCTTTCTGGGAGGACGGTGACAAGCGGCGTGGCGTGGCCGGGATCAGCTGCTGCTGCCTCCCCAACACCAAAGCAGAGGTGGAGCGCCAGGCCGGGCTGCTCCTGTGTGTGCTGGGGGGGGGGACAGCAGAGATGGAACCCCCCAGCGCTGCCGCCCGCAGAGCACAGCGCCTGAGCACACTGAGAGCCAGGACACTTGCTGTAAACTACGTGTAACCTTAGGAAGCACACCGGGTCTGCATTTCCAAATTTAAAGCATTTCCTATGAATCTGTGAAACGTATTGTAATTACCTCGTTTCTGGTGGATTTAAAAACTTTCAGTAAAATTTTTACTGGTGATAGAAAAACATAAAACTTGCTGAGGTTAAAGATTAAGGGTGTGGGGCAAGTATCAAGTCTTGCATCCTTTAGATGAAAGCTCACAGTGTACCTCCTTTGGCCAGGACACCTCTGAAGAAAGGAAATAGAGTTTGATGGAGTCATGACAATTAAATAGAATTGGTAGTCTCAGAAAATAGAAGGTTTAATTTGCATTAGCCATGCTTGCTTGTTTAAAATGTACAAATGAATGTGCTTTTTGTGTGGTTTCAGAGTTAGACTTAGTTTAAAATTTAGAGAAAAATAGCTATTACCTTCCTGTTGTTCAGTCAATACCTTTTAAAGATGGATGGATGGATGCATACATTGTTTTGGGAGAATGGTACATTAGTAATTTTTTTCTCACCTTTTTTTTTTGTCAGAACACTAATTTGGAGGCTTTTTCTTCCGTCTGAGTAACTTAAAATTTGCCTTGGAGAATAAAGGATAGAAACGTCTTTGTACTCAGAATTGTTAGCTTCTGTAGCTACATAACACCGTACGCTGTGCATCTGACACATCCTTTTAAGGCAAACTTTGTAGATTCCCATTCCCTATGGAATTGTACAGGAAAGGCCTTCAGTAAAAACAGGCTTGAGGCCAGGACACGTAGGGCAATTTGAAACAGATTTTTTCTAAGTGAGATCATGTGAAAATCCTTTTTTCTTTAAGAGGGACTCTTTTGCTTAAAAATGCTTTTTGTGAGTATCTGATTCTAAACAACTGTTAAGTTGTATAGCTATGCTCCGCAGCAAATGCTCTCTTTTGGGTAAATATTTTTGGGTTTGCAGAAATGCCTCAGTAATTTATGTTGTTGCTTCTATTTAGTGGGATTGAATTACAGTGTTTTTCTTGAAAACAGTTTTGACTTTCTTCAGGTGGGTGGTTCTATGTTTAGTTTTGTTTTTTTTCAAAGCAAACAAAAAAAACCTTAAACAAACCCTTTTTCTTCCTCCCCCCCCCCTTTCTTTTTTTCTTTCCCCTGCCTCCTTAAACCAGTGTGGAATTGAGTAGATATTAGGAGGGGAGACATAATTAGACTTGTTATTTATATAAAACCATTCCTTACCTGAAGCAGATACGATTCTGAGTGCATAAATTGCAAGGATTTAAAGGTGTTAGTCACAGTGGAGGAGCTGGCAGTAAAAGAAGACCATTACAGCGAGGCATGAAGTGCTGCTGCTGTCACAGCTACGGTCCAGTGCCCTGTTGGGGCTCTCACCAAAGTGCCATACCCAGCTCAGAGGCTGGGCCAAGTGTGCTTTGAGCCTTGGGAGTCTGAACTTGCTCTGCTCACTGACCCTCGCTGCCTCCTGGAAACTAGACTTTAACCATTTGGTGCCTTTGCTGCTTCCCTTCCAAGTCTTGACCCGGGCTTCTGGGGTCTAAACAGGATTTTTCTTGAGGGCTTTATTTAGGCAGATATCCTTTGGGTTACAGAGTAATCCCTAAGAGGTATGGGGAAGTGAGACTGTACGTGGCTTGTGCATGCGCCCTGCAGGAACTGAACACCGGGTCTTTTCCTAAGTTTATGCAAAACCAACGTATTTCTGCACTTGCTGTTTTGAAATGCTTTCATGAAGGTGGGATCTGATCTGCTGCAAGTCCTACCTGGCTGAATTATAGATGGATTCTAAACACATCTTTCTACCCTGCTTTACGCGTTCAGACCATGGCTCTTCCCAGAGTAAAACCAGACTTTACTACTATAAAAACTTTGCTTTCCTGCTGAGAAGTCTCTCCTATTATATTGGTTTCCTGTTGATATTTCCACTTCTACAGCCTCTTATTTACAGACAGCATTATCTTGGTATTCCTGGTTTTGCTTGAATGAGAGTAATTAAATTGAAAAGTATTTTTATGTCCTTAATCAATTGACTAAATGCTAGAAATCTTCCCAGCAGAAGGCAAGGCGTAACAGACACATGAATTGGGAAAGATTAACCAAAGCAGCAGCAGCAGCTCGGGCTGGTCGGGTGGTGGGAGTCTCCCCAGGAGCTGCGGCTCAGGCCCCCTTCCAGCCCACCCTCGCTGTGTGCCAGCCCGAGCTGCCGCTGCTTTGGTTAATTTTATAACACTGCGTGGCACCAGTTTTAAGTCCCGTTACGTATCGTGGCTGAAAGTCGGTACGGTGTTCAGTCAACGAAGCATATGTGAGTCAGGCGCATACCTAGTGTTCTAAGAAATGTTCTTTGCTTATTTTTGCAATAAGCTGTCTCCTTACCTTGCTGACATTGTTGCATTAATTGTGCCCAATAAAAGTAAAAAGTATAAGTTAACTTTCTAAGAAAATAAAGACAATTGCCTTTTTACTATGGTCTGTCTTGATAGCCTCCTTTACCATTAATGAATGATGATATGAAAACGTTTGTGATATGGAAAGGTACTTCTATTTGAAATAATCTAGCAAGTTTTAATAAAAAACAAACAAAAATGCTGTGAGATTAAATATCAGAGATAAAGTACTGGTCTTTGAATCAATGGAAAAGAATTCAAACAAAACTAATGAAATTAAGAGTTCAGTCAGGGCATCCAAGCGTTTCGTTCTAAGGAAGAATAATGGAACCTTAAATACTGTAGGATTGGGACCTTTCTCACACGTCATTTGTAACACAGCATTGCCCACACCTACTGCTGCTTGTGTATTTCAAACTTACAGTGAATTGAGGTGTGCAGCATAACAAGGCTACAACTTATCTTGTGGTATCCAGAGTTTTGGTTGCAGTGTATGAGTCACCCACTGCCCACCCTTCCCAGTGCTAACTATTCTTGCTGCTCATGCTTAATTGCTGAAAAATGGAGGCTTGGAAGTTACTACAGGGTGTTTAACCAGAACCTCTTACTTAGTAGGAAGGACAATCAAGCTCCTTGGAGGGCAAGGGGCTGCAGAAGCAGATTATTATGTTTCATCCTTTGTGCTGAATTCATTCTTCCAATTTTTTTTTTTGATGGTGGTAAAGCAAAACAATAGTATGAAGCAGTTGGTAGGCAAGATACTCTAAAGCTTGGGGTATGAAATCTGCTTTACTTGTGCCTCTGATGAAAAGCTGGATATAGGGAAAATTACCTTAACCAGAAAAATGTGCTATGTGTGCTATTCAGAGATTTTGATCTACTAGGCTACCTGGTAAAAGCTAAGGAGCTTCTCAAGAACTCATGTTTTTCACCTAAGTTACAGAAAACACAGATTGACTCGTTTTGTGCTAGGGATGAAGTGATGGTAAGAAAGAAAAATCCATATTTTCCTTATGAATACTTATCACAGACACCCCAGTTAGCCTGTTCAGCTAATGTGAGTTCACAGAATTAAATTGGAGCAGGCTGACAGGTCACTACACGTGGTCAGAGCAGTTGGTGAGAGATACTGGGCGCTATTAACTGGGAAATGCCCATTACCTGGGGCCCTGGCGTGTCGTCCGGTTCATTTCTCAGTCAAGCCTTTGCCTGGGACCCCAAGCAGGAGAGAGCTGTCAAGTGGATTGAGCTTGTTGGGTGGAGGCAAAAGTGTGAAAGCATCAGAGTCTCGAGGTTTACCTTTGAAAAAAGGTACAGGGAAAATGCAGCTCGGACACTACCACCACTGGAGAGGCAGAGGGGAATGTGAATTTTGAGTAACATTTAGCAAAACTTGCATCGACAAACTTCGGTTTTCTTTAGCTAACTTTTTTGAGAGGTATGTTTGAGTTATTAATTAACTCCTTGCTGCTGTAAAACAGAATTCCTCTGCTGTTGGTTAAGTGAAGAGGGTTTGAAGACAAGAAAAAAAGGTGTGAAGAAAGACAGAAGGTGAGGTTGGAAGACTTGTCAAGACATTTGGGCCTTGAGGAAGGGCTACAGAGTCGCAGCACAGTGTGCTTGTAACATGACATTTTAAAAGCCGTTCTATTCTGGGAGAAAGAGAAGTAAACTTGAAAGAATATATAATTTCCTGGACTGCTAAAGTAACAACAGATTAGAAAAGTACTCTAAAAAAGATTCAACCATCACTGATGTTACTGTTCCTGGTTGCAGGCTCAGTCTAGCCTTCAAGTACTACTGTTCCACCAGCGTTACAGAAGCCATCTCAGGAGATGCTTCCTGGTTTAATACTAGGAAAACCAGGGGGTTTATGCTGTTTATGCACCAGATTGTGTTGTTAAATTTTCTTTTTTTTTTTTTTTTTAACTCCCTCCCACCCATAATACAAGAGTGAGTAGGTATCAGTGGTCAGTACAGGAGGTTACCAGTATGTTCAGCATGTTGTTTCAGAAGCCACCGCTGCTAGTGGTGTTGGAGCCTGCCCAGGTTTGCTCTGTTGTGTCGGAGCTCAAGCCAGCCATACTGGGGGCAGGCTTCTAAGCAAGGAGAATCTGTTCTCCTTGGGGAACATCAGTCTTTTGTGATTCAGGTTGGATCAACACTGTCTTAGCTGAGAAGAAACTTCATACCCCAGTGCTTTTTTAAAATGAAAACAGCATTGATTTCAACGAATATGTAGTGAATATTACTGAAACCATGTTCCTCAAAGGAATTCAAACTGTTCAGCGATGGACAGGTTAAAGATACAGTGCAAAGGGACTTGATGGCAAGAAGTCTAAGGTGTCATGGCAGGACCAGAAGGTGCTACAGCTGAAAGCTGATGACTAAGGAGAACTGGAGTTACAAGCCAGAGAACTGTTAGTGGGGCAAGATGTGATAAGAACAGGAAATGCGAGGAAAAACTGTGAGAACAGATTAGAGTGAGCAGCAGCGTTGCAGGGGTGCAGCTGCAGAGAAAGGGGGGGCTGGTATTCAGCCCAAGGGCAGGTGCCCACCCGAGCTGTGAGTGCCCTCGGAGGGAACGGGGGGGTAGCCTTTGCTCCTTGAACAGTTGGCAAGCTGTCCCAGAACCATACTGCACAGCCAGGGCGTAGAACACTTAGTTCTTCCAGCCTGCTGGTCTGGCAACAGGCGCTCTGCATCACTACAGGTGTCCTGTAAGATGACCTCCAAACTTTGAGGCATGGCTTGTTCTTACTTCACAGAGTTTAAACAGGTGCCTATGGGAAGAGTTCTGGGAATTTGGGATTATTGCTTATCCATCCCTCTTTTAAAGATCGTAGCCTAAATTTTAGTTTACAGAGAAAACAGTGAGATTTTGGCAAGTTATCAATTATGAGATACATTAAAAAAAAAAAAGACAACCCAAAACTTGAATATTTAACCAAAATGGCTACAGCTGTAAGATTTTTTTGTGCTAAGTAGCCTAGTGGGATATAGTGAGATCTCTCAGTACTAGCATTAACAATTGTGTTCTCTGCTTTTCTGTACAACATTCCATAATAACAGAAAAAAATACTTGTTCAAATGCCAGGGCCTACTTAATGATGCCTTTCAGATTTTTAAGTACGCCCCCCCCGGTTTTCATCTGGATTTTTACATTCTCCCTACCTTTGGGTTTCTCATGCACAAATATCCCTCCTCTGACTGCTCTTGCAGTCCTACGTGAAATTGGTAGGGAATTTTAATTTGCTCTTATGATAAAAGGTCGTTGGGTTAGTAGCTCAAATGGCAAGAAGTTCCACTTGATAATAACCCTGGTACCCTCTCACTCCCACTTCTCACCCACTTTCAGTTAAAATCAAAACCTTGTATTCCCCAACTGTCTTAGGTTCTCTGTCTCAACTTAAAGGGTATGCTATTTAATTATTCTATGACTAAAAACCACTCTGTTGGCAGACAACTAAAACTGTTCTGCAGAAAAATACTGTCCTTCACCTCTGAAGGTTAGATATGTACAGTAATCTATTTACACCATAAAATGTTATCCAGGAAGTTTTAACTCAGTTGTATAATTAAAAAAAAAATATAGAAAAAACCCCATTCTTCCTGCTTATGAGAAGAACACTTAACTGTTCTGTGCCTTTTTCTTGGTCATTTACATAACCAGTAAGCTCTTAAGACTTTTTTGGTGCCAGTCATTTTGCTGTGTTCTGTAACAGCAGGTGATGAACAGAATAGGGTAGCTCAGGTGCCAGAAGCTGGAATTCCAGAGAATAATTTGGGACAGGCTGTGTAGTCTGCCTCGTTCCCACTTCTGAGGAATAAGAGCTTCCAAGAGCTTCTGCCTCTATACCAGGAGGTGATTTTGTTTTCATCTTTCCCCATACATTATAAAGCCTTAAAAAGGGGAGGAGAAAGATCTCACTGCAAACTAATGCCAAGCAAACGATAAAGAATTATCTTTGGCCTCTGCAAGGCAAATTGCTTCTGAGGGTAGTACGTATTTCAATGCAAAGAGTGCTTGTAGGCACCACCAAAACCATAAAAATTCAGTTTCACTCAGTTCCAAATTAATAAAAATTGAAAAGTTGATACAGGAACAAATTGCTGCTGAAAATTTAAACTGTACAACTTTAGGTCTTGAAAGCTGGAGGTTCCCTTTAGTTATCTTTATTTTCAGTAGTTTATGACCTAAATGTGTAAAAGTAAAATCAATATTAAAACCCCTACCTAGACCTGTATTAAATTCAGTACAAGATGAATATGGTCCCAGACTCGTTAGGAATCCAGTAAGCTTTCTCAATACTTTTTGACTGAAATATTAGTAATTTTGTGTCACTTTATGCAAGGATACAAGCCACACCAAATTTCCCCCTATGAAGAATATAAACATCTAAAACTTAGGGCTTTATTTACTTTTCTATTCACTTTGGTGGAAAAGTAGCTGTGTAACCTCTACATATACTTGGAATAAAGTGCTGGCTATTTCTCTGGATGTACATGGCCCTATACTTTATTTACCTTGGAAAACAGTGACATACGACCTACTTTGCTGCTCTTTTGTGTTTATGTAAATCTTAGGGTTTGTTGACAGACACGGTTGCTGTGATAGAGTTGTTCACTCTGACAAGCGTATACTTTTACTATTAAAACTTTTGACCAGGGAGGAGTTTCTTCAAATGCTTGCCAGTACTTTAAATTTAGTGTGCTGCACATTAAAGGTTTGACCGCTGCTGTGGGGTATAAAGCCTGAAGCTTTAGTCAAAAGTTTAATCAGAAATAAGAAGTGTGAGCTGTTGTGACATGATGGGTAACTTTAAAAGTTTCATCTTTTATACCTGCTTTTTAACTTGCTAAGTTTTCTGTTTGTTAATCCCAGTGACTTGTAAAAAGCCATGCAGCGTGCTTAAACTCTTTCTTGAGGAACTGTTACAGTATTTTTCCAGAGTAGCAGCAATATAATCAGTTGAACTCTTAAACTGGAGATTTGGCATATACGTAGCCCTTAGTGTACAGTGTGTACTTCATAATTTGGAAAAGATTAGTATGAAAGGACAATTGAAAGTCCATATGATATCATTTATGGTGTGAAATACTGGTTAACATCATCACTCAAACTGAACATGCTACAGGCACCCTGAGTAACTTCAAGGGACACAGACAGATCATTAAAGCTGGCCAGGATAACTTCATTTGTTTCCAGGAATCCATACACTTGATAAAAACAGTGATGATTGCTGTTCTTGTACTACAGATAGAGGGAGGGTTTTTACACTGTAAGAGGCCCAGACAGGAAAGTCCTACCTGAACAGAACAAGATGAGAGAATGGGGTGTGAAGTTGCCAGAGGAATCAAGTTTAACCAAGGATTCTGGCCTGAAGCATACATTGGCATAAATGTATGTATATCAGCTTGTAATAGACAAGTAACACATACTCTTTTCCTCCTGCAGCCTTAGATCACCTATAATTTTGACCACTTGTACAACCATTAGTTTCCTTCCAAAGATATTTCTATCAAATCTTTATCTCTGAAACGTCATCAAGAAGAGTAGCATTTACAACTTTATGTAACTTTCACAATTTGTCAGAAAATAGCAAAGGAATTAACAGTTGGCTTCCCACTATCTCGTTTTAAACTTTTATAAAATCTTTGTATCCATTGCTACAATTGAATTTTTACTACAGCGTTGTACAACCGCAGCCGTGAGGTTCGTGGCACTGGTGATGTATAGTTTGAATGAAGCTGCTTAGCTACCGCTTTCATCTTTAGTAGACAATGTTTTCTTTTGCTGTGGCCTTGTAAGATTTAAGTATCCTCTGTGAAAGTTCAGTACTTAAAAAGGATCAAATGTTGGCATCTTGATTAGTAGTAATGGAAAAAGCCATAAAGTTTTTTTCGTCAAGGGAGAGATGGAAGCTTTGATATAAAAGATAGCAATCAAAGGAAAACTGGAATAGCTCTGATGGACATGTGGAAAATAAGTAACATCGAGTTAGGGAATACTTCATAACTCCTGGTTGTGCCATGGGGAGTCAAAGAGCTAAGAACTCAGAGTGAGCAAAAGGCAGCCTCGCTTCCCGTAGTACCTGACCTGTCACTCTCACTGTTTCACCCCTTCTTGTCACATGTTTACAGCCAGATTCTACAGTTTCCATGTCTCTAGCTTTTCAGGTAGATGGAGTATAATTTTCAAAGAAACTATCACCATTCTTCACTTTTTGTAACCTAGTTTCCCACCAGTCCAAAGTCAGAATAAAAGCTTTACCATAAGTAAAGTCAAATTGTTACCAGTCAAATTATACAGCAGTGAAGACAATTCCAAAAACTAGCAGATTTAACAGTAATGCTTTTAGTGGCAATAAGACTTGTTTCCTCATGTGTATAAGCATTTTTTATTTCCTATCTCTAGATAGGCACTGTAGTGATACCCCAAGACAATTTAAAACCTCTTGAAAAACTCAAGATTTGAACACATGGTAAAGTACTCCAACATAAAGTAAATATTTTTCAGAAGTGATAAAATTCCATCTGACTATTTCTGAGTTCCTCAAGCAATGGGGGCAGCAATTTAATATTCAGCCCAGTGGTAATCTCACATATGGAATGCACTTTGTATTAAGTGAGGTAAATTTTTGCCATTTTTTTCCTTTATACACTTGCCAAGAGATTGAAATAGCCACACTTGCAGACTTCTTTAAGATTCTCACTCTTACGGGCTTCCATATTTACTCTTTTTTTGGTTTTTGTTTTTTGTTTTTTTAATATGGGGAGGGAGGAGATAGGGTGATCTTCAAAATGTGTCTCTTGATGGCACGATCACAGACTTAATTTCCTCTTTTAAAAAAAAGATTACCAGTGATTACCAGTGTTTAAAAATAAAATAAGTTGTAAAAAGACAATTCCAGTCGTATTTCAGACAATTCCAACTGCAGGATGACTGAACTATAACTTAGCATTGTCTTTAAGCTACACTGAAACAGAAATTGCTTGAATTGTTGTAAAGCATAATGTTCTTTACATTTCTAACTAACGAAAGGATTGTGGAAGAGATTACATCAAACCCCTCTCTGTAGCTACATGCACATTAGAACTCTGATTTTTCATGTACTATGAACTACCAATATACAAATGACCAGCCCAAATTGTCTGTTCTCTTCTAACTGGAATATTAGAACGTACCAAGTTGCCCTTCTACAAATCCTGTTTCTTCTTTTGAACTGGTGTACAGATATATATTATCTACTGTGTGTCTCATCTAATCATAACTTAACATTTTGTGGGTGAGATCAGTTTTGTAAGATCTCTGTAAGTTCTCTATCATTTAAGAAGAGTATGATGCTATGTTTCAGTCCTTTGGGGATGTTTTGGGGTCTTTCTCCTTTGCACGGATCCTTACTTTCACACAAAATAATGACTCAGTTATAGACCAGCAGCAGTCTTGGATATAAGTTTGAGCAAGCTAGTTGAGTTCTGCCAAGTGTTACTGGGGAGACAAATTAAGGTTGTGATCACGTAAGCCTTGTTTCCATAGGAAATAAAAATAGCCATAAAAAGTAGTTTGTAAGCTAATCACTAGGTTAGGAAGGAGAAAGATGATAATCAGCTTCTTCATACACCATTTTCAAGACACTAATCTTTCTGGTAGCTCCTCAAAAAAGGGACTACCCGCCTTTTACTACTCTTACCATCGCTATAAATGAAGGATGTGGTTGCGCTGCTGCTTCTGGTGCTAAATGTAAGGAAGGTGCCAGATGACTACCTGTCACCCAAGAGACAAAAACGCAGCGGCTTCCTCTATGAAGGTGTGAAGTTCAGCTAGCTTTTCTAGTTTGCTTCTCATCTTAGCTATCTAATATTCAAAAGATGTGATTAAAAAAACCGAAACAGTCATGACGTTTTCCTCACACTGGACGTAATTACCTGAGCTTTCTTCCTTTTTTCTTGAATGAGAAAAGGGGTATCAGTACTACCTCAGCACAGAGGTAGTATGTATCATCTCGTGCAGAATACTGCACTATATTTTACACCTTAATCAAGATCTGAATAAGGGAGTGGGTTAGTCCATTACCCTGATCTGTAACTAAGGCACCACAGCACCACTACGACAAATAGTCCAAGGAAAATAAGTATTACTCAGGCAAGTTTTTGAAGTAAAGCCAGAGATACAGGAATTTTCCATTCCCTTTAGAAGAAAAATAGAGAACAGAGTACTGTAATTTTTAGTTTGGTCAGCGTGGAGTCAGGGATTACTAGCGCTAGCCAAAATGTAGCAATTGCCTCTATCCGAGTCATTCAGATAGGTTAGAATTATAATCTTCTGCAGTATAAATAGCTGCTAATATCTGGCCTTACTGGGCTAAAGTCTGAAACTGTATGTAAAACGCCTGAAATTTACATTTTTATCTGAATGTGAATGGTTTTATGTGAGTTTCTTGTTAGGAATTTGTAAGCAACTGAAGGTAGCTGAGCTGATTTTCCATGAGTTAGAAATTCTGCAAATGCATTCTGTGCTCGGCTGTCAGGTCTCTCACAGAAGCTCCCTCCTTCCCCTTCTTGCTCACTGACCCACACAGGCTGAGTTCTAATGAAGGTGGAAAAGCGTTGCCAACCTCCACACTACTGGGGATTATCTATGCCATAAAATCTTGTGCTCAGATAATTTGGGGCTTTTTTTTTGCAGAAAAAGTAGCAATGCTCTCAATGCTATATTCCCTCTTCTCCACCTCGCCAATGCTGGGAAGGATCGCACAAGTAGCAGGCTTAGGCTGAAGGAAGTTTGAGCTGCTTTTCAGTCCCTTTGGGGGAGGGGAATGACGGGCAGAGCCCGTTAGCAGAGACCCTGTTAGCTGCCAGCATCATTGATGCTTTTAACCATTCCATTCACATAGGCTGATTTCTAGTGACTGAAGCGTAAACTGACACACCGAGTGGTGAAATCTGAACATCTGGAAAAGGAGCTTTCGAGTCACCTTGCTAACAACTCTGGGCCTCTGTTTGATGCCTCTAACTTCAAAGACCATTGCAGGTTTTTTTCTCTTTGCAATTAAGACATGAGATCACAGTTTGTTCCATCAGAGTCTTCCAGCAAGACCAAAGAAAAGAGAAATAGCAGGCATTCTAGAGCTTAGATTAAAAAAGGCCACACATACAAGCCCCAGAATCCCCAGCAAGATAACTCTTCGTGTTGTAGCAACAAGGGAAAAACTTGTCATCTCCATTAATCATAATTAGCTGTAAAAAAGCAAACCCACCATAATCTTCATCTGAATTACTTCAAATCTATTATATAAAAGTTCCGATGTAGAAATCTACATCTGAGCAGTAGTACCAATGGCATGAAATTCAGAATTCTTGTATTCATAACATACAATTTAACTTTTTTACTTCCTCCTGCTGTACAGCTTTGGTAGAATTTTTTTTTCCAAAAAAGTCATCATTCTTCTGTAGCTGTCAAAAGACTATCCACACGCTGCAGCAATTCTTACAGTAGAGACAACTGTTAAGTGCTTCAAAGCACCATTTGCGAATGACATTTAGTAAAGCCATAAACATTACAGTAAAAGGGATAAAAGGCTTATATGTCTGTACTCTATACAGTACTAATCCAGCAATAAAATTACTGGATAAATGGTATAGCATACTCTTTGATTGGATTGCAGGGAGGGGGGGGAAGAAGAGTTGCAGTTTTCTCTCGTGAAGTAACTTTATAACTGCTTGTGTTACAGATTGCCCTCAAATATGACCCCCAGATAGAAGAAGATCTGCGTAACTGGATAGAAGAGGTTACAGGGCTGAGCATTGGTGCAAACTTTCAACTGGGATTAAAAGATGGCATAATCTTATGCGAGTAAGCATTTATTAAGTAACCTTATTTTTAGCAGTTTTCCACTTTTGAGCAACTAAGGAGGGACTTTCTGAAGACTCCCCTTCAAACACATCAACAACAGTCAAAGACACCTGACAGTAGGGTGGGAGACAGCTTCTTTGAAACTGTGGAAAAGAATGAAAACTTAAATCTCCTTTATATTTCAGCAAAGATTTCTAAGTATTTCTAAATTTAATGATGAAACACTTCTCTATAATAACCAAGTGGCACACAAAAATTCTTATGGACTGTTAGACTTGTTAGACCTGAAATCTGAGCTAGGCACTCTATATAAACCAAAAAATTAACCATTTTGATTAAACTAATGCAACTAATAAAGCATGAGTGAAAATATTATATAATGCCTGCACAGATGGTATAAGGATGAGATTTATTGTTTAAGCATTTCCCTTTTTTTCACCTCCCCAGGCTTATAAATAAGCTGCAGCCAGGATCAGTGAAGAAAATTAATCAATCAAAACTAAATTGGCACCAGGTAAAACAAAAAAACCCCAAAACTACACCTCTAACCCCTCCAACCCCCAAACAGTTCTTTTGCTCTGTATTAACAAAATTTGCTGTGAATATGGTACACCTTAAATCTTAATAGCACTAAGTTTTGTATATGGTACATACACAACAGTTGAGGATAGTAAATGGCATTGAACAGAAAGCAACTGTAGCTGAGATGGCTCAGAAATGGCAGCGAGTGTATATATTTAGTAGTGCATTAGGTGAAATTTCAGATGGAAGAACATAGGGCCCTATAGCAAGGCCTTTTTCCACGTTAAAAAAGGTGTTAGCTTTTCTATTAATTTACAACTGGAGTCTTCCATCCAGGCAGTGCTGCGAGGTGTTAGCCTGTACATGAACATCATTCTATGAAGTGTCCCCCTGAGAAAGCAGCTGGAGAGGATGGGGGAGAAGCAATGGTTGTGTAACAGAACTCAGAAAACAATATGGTGCAAACTACAGTATGTATTTTATTTCAGTATATCTAGATTTGATTTCTTATGAGTGCTCTAGCTAGCACTTCCACAAGGGACTCTCAAAGGCAATGTGCATTTTGAACAGGGCTGCTGATTAGAGCTGGCTGCCTTTACTATTGCTGGGTCTAGCTTAATACTGCTGTGTCAGCCTGTTGGTTTTATTGGCATTAAACGCTTCTAAATAGAATGGAGGATTTTTATTTTTTAAAAGTCTTAATACCTCTTAAGACTTCAGAAGGAAAGTTGAGATTCAGTTCTTACTCCTTCTGCTCCATCTTGCTTTCTAATTTCTACAATGTACAGTGCTAAAAAGTGCTAATATACCCCAAAAAATTAGTCAAATTTGTCCCATGAGGTGAGCTTCAAACCAAGTTAAATGGTCTTACTATCCACATGGTCGTGTTTTTATTTTACTCAAAATTATCAATTGTTGAAGTCAACTAGCATGGACACTGTCAAATTTTCCAATTTGAAGCAGGTTTTAGATTATCATTTCTACTGGAAGGGACACAGTTGAAGCAGTTTTGTCATCACAGCCTTCTCTAACAAAGTATGTGATACCCACTGATGGAGAGGTGCCAGGCTAGATAAACCCTTAGATTGACTTCTGAAATCAATATTAAAACTAATGAAAAACAATCTCAAACTTTCTACAAGTCACTTTCAACTATGCCAGCTGTTTTGTCCAGTTTGCACAAGACAAAGAACTTGTGTAAAACAAGCAAAACAAACCAACCAACACTAAGAAACTTAGTTTCCGAATTGAAACACTGAGTAGAAAACTGGCTTTTTTTGTTTCTGCTTAGCTGGAGAACATTGGGAATTTTATCAAAGCCATCCAAGTCTACGGCATGAAGCCACATGATATTTTTGAAGCAAACGATCTTTTTGAAAATGGAAATATGACTCAAGTACAGACTACTCTAGTTGCGCTAGCGGGTCTGGTAAGTATTTGTACCCCTGGAATTGGCACGAATCCACATGCCAGTCCAGCTGCACCCCTACTACCCATGTAAACGTGGAAAGTAGCAAACAGCCTGTCAGGAGGGGATAGATACTACTGTGAGTCTGAGGTACTGCAGAGGTTGCACTTCAGAGGTCTGTGTCCTACCACACACCTCCAGGGAAAGCTTGAAGTTCAGTTAGGATTCCTGGCTGCAGATGTCCTTGCTCTGGAGCTGCGTGTGCATTTACAGAACTGGGGAGGCCCACAGGAGACCACTAATCCCTGCAGAATATCCTTCTGACAAGATACTTGAGTGGTTCCTGAGTCCCACCTTCAAATGGCACAGGGAACTGTTACCTTCTCTCACCCCTGATGCAGAGAGTTTCTCATAAGAGATAAACCTGTTCGTGGCATCACTTGAGAGCCCAGGACCAGGGCCATAAAGCCAGTGTTCCAGTAGCAGAAAATATACTTTAAACACTGAATGTTCTATTTCCCTCCTCCCTAAATAGGCAAAAACCAAAGGTTTTCATACTACAATTGATATCGGTGTCAAATATGCAGAGAAACAAGCACGAAGTTTTGATGCAGGAAAACTAAAAGCTGGTCAGAGTGTAATTGGCCTGCAGGTAAGTATGAAAGTCAAGTTTGCAGATAATCTGTTAAATTTGAAAACATATAAAACAACAAAGCTTTCTTTTTTTGTTTAACTAATATACTGTTTATGCAAAAACAGCTGCAGAATTACAATATATTCTTATCATAGACGGAGGTATGAGGTTTTAATTCTTGAAAGCAGTTGATTGGCTTTATAAGTTCAGGTGACTACCTGGAAGAGTTTTTCTGTTTGCTTTAAATCTGCAGTAAGAGTGATAGGGAGGAAAGGAACAGCTAATATTAGCAGTATCATCTCTGTCCCCTAAAGTGGTTTTAAAGTAGAAGTCTTTGGATAGCTAAAGCTCCTTGTATGGTAAAAGCCTTTTTTTCTCTCCGCTTTCCTTAATGGTCATAAAACCCAAAATAACTGGCATAAAATCTTAAAATTCTTGTGGTAGAGAAATTGTGGCAGTGTAATTGAATCATTACTGTCCAGAGTAAAAGTAAATTATTACGTTTTGATGTGCACATGCATTCTGATTGCACATACAGTTGGGCAAATGTCAGTCAGTGAAATGCCTTCGGATGACAGTTGCCTTTATTTTTCCTTTTGATGCTCAGTATGGAGAAAAGGTAATTTATTACAGATAGTGTTCAAGCTACATAAGGAAAGCATGCACTGTAATTACTTTTTCTGTCAGCCATCGCAGTTATCAATTGTATTTTTTTCCTTAGACTGAGCTTGCTGTACACATAAAAATCCCTTTTTCTGTCCTCCTATTCTTTCCCCCAATAAAGATGGGCACCAACAAGTGTGCCAGTCAGGCAGGCATGACTGCTTATGGAACTAGAAGACACCTCTACGATCCAAAAATGCAAACCGATAAGCCATTTGACCAGACAACAATTAGCCTACAGATGGGCACTAACAAAGGAGCCAGCCAGGTAAGCAGGACCACGCGTGACACTTCTAGAGCGGAGCCTGCTCTCATCCTGAGAGAGCCCAGTGGGACTGGGGGGTCCGAGTTGTGGGCAGTAGCAGGGTGTAACTGGCAGCAGTGAGAAGGGTGCATTTCAGCTGTGCTTTTATGCAGTAATTGAAGAGCTTAAATTTAAAGCTATCCTGTGTGTTCTCTACTGAGTATCTTAAGGCATAAAAATGACCTGGTGCCTCAAGAATTTCCAACTGGCTGCATTTTACCAGAAGGAAACGGTGCTTCAGTTCAAGTAGTAACTAGGCAGAGGCAAAAATGAATTTGCTTCTTGGGTACTGCCTCAGTTTGAACACTTAGTATAGTCTCTCCAAAGAGGGAAATAAATAGTACCTTTCTGCAAGGGCTTTCTTCTGTGACTTACCTATTAGTGAACACATGCTGCTGTGCTATGTTTTGTTATAGTTTAATTCCTATTTTCTAGCACTTTCAGTAAGGTGTACTAATTGTAATCATAAATCTAGTAATTGCAGCTCTTGACCTTCTTACTGAACATCTGCAATCCTGTTTTGTTAGGCTGGTATGCTGGCACCAGGTACCAGGAGAGACATCTACGATCAGAAGCACATATTACAACCTGTGGATAACTCAACTATTTCATTACAAATGGGTACCAACAAAGTAGCTTCACAGAAGGGAATGAGTGTGTATGGGCTTGGACGACAAGTGTATGACCCCAAGTACTGTGCTGCACCAACAGAACCTGTCATTCATAACGGCAGCCAAGGAACAGGAACTAACGGGTCAGAAATCAGCGATAGTGATTATCAGGCAGAATACCCAGATGACTATCACGGAGAGTACCAAGATGACTATCAAAGAGATTACCATGGTCAGTACAGTGACCAGGGCATTGATTATTAGCTTTGCATCAAAAGTTCAGTATTAGTCCATTATTTTATTCAGTAAGAACGAAACTAGCCTTGTGGAATCGTTACCTGTCTTTCCTACACACTATGCTTAAAGTACCTAAAGAAGTATTGCCTTACATACATTCCTTTTTCCTTTCTCTGCCCTTTCCCTGTCTAGTTGCCTTTAGTGCTGTAACAGTTGTAGACTACAGCATAAACAATAACTGCATATGAAGTAAAAGGAATACTGTGAAAGGGGGAGCGCTCTTGTACAGCCAGGTTGTCTAATAAGGAGCTATGCATTTTCATAATCTCTACTTAAGTAGGTATTTACATACCACATTAAGCCTTCAATTTACATATTTACAACTTTTCTGTTTTCCAGATGAGAAATTTCATACTTAATGTTAAACGTGGTCTTTGCCAATTAAATCCAAGACATCACATTAGTGATTTAAATATCATTACTATGTTTCTAAGGTATTGTTTGCTAATGGTAAGTCCTGCATTAGACATAAGTGTGCATTTGTGATTGTGTATTCATTCCATTATCAACACTGACCAAACTTAGAAATAGTTGTCTTACTAAAAAGGGAGCTTGTACAAAGTCTTGAGCCAACAGAAGTCCCATGATTGGTGCATTTACCTCTTATTGTGCCATAATATATCCATGTAGAAATGCTTTTTCTTCCTTGAACTGTATTTATTGCCACACTTCTCAAACTGATCCCAGTGTATTTTTATAAATAAATATTTTTTCTTAAAGGTATGTAGAAGATCCTGTCTCATTTGTTATGGTACCATTTTTAAAGATTAGATACCACAGAAATTACTGCGAAATCAGAATCACCTTTGCCTGTGTTAAGGGTAACGTAGAAGGGCTGTCACTTGCAGTTTGTGTACTTTCTTTTCTGTGGGATTTAATCTAACAACCATGTAAAAATCTCCTGAGAGCAAGTGACAGTGACTTAACAGGAAAGGAATGTAGCTCCTTTACAGCAGAGCTCACTTCCTCTCTATGCGACTGTGAGGTTATGACCAGAGATCCTGAGCTCTTCACTAAATCCCTGCCCTTTTCTCAAGGCAAATAAGCTGCACATATTTAACGCTGCCTCTCCTTCAGCCTACAGCCTTCATTCCAGCACTCTGAGAACTCAAACACCCTTGCTAGCGTGTAAAGAGATATGGCCAATCTTCGTGCCTGCTGGTCTGCAATCTGGGTTCTTTAGTTACTGATAGCAGAGCTTTATTCCTAAATGGAAAATGCTTTCTTCCTCACCATCGAGTGCAGACAGGCTGTACTAATTTACCCTGGGCTGTTTTTAACAGGTGAGAAAAGAGCATGCTATCAATGGGGGCCCACTGTTGCTGATCCTAACTTTTGTAAAAAAAAAAAAAAAATTTGAAAGCATTTAGTACAGATTAAACTTATTAACATATAAAATGTTTCATACTTGCAAGTTCTAGACTTGTAAAGGATACAAGACTAGAAATTGTTTGTGCTTTGCTCCATTAGTTTCCGTTGTCTTTGGGTGGGATGTGGCGATCTGACTTTTAACTGGCCTAGTTTGAATAAATCTTAGGCTTATTTATTTCATAGAATGTAGATTTGAAAGGATCTCTGGAAGTCACCGGTCCAGGCCGTACGTTTGAGGCAAGAGAATTATTACCAAGAGGTCTGTTAAGACCTACTCTTCCTGAACTACATTATTTCCCCCCCATCAAAATAATAGTATTTAACAATGTAGAACTATTGTATTGAATGCTGTAAAACCAGTGCTACGATCAACAATAAAAGGGTTTATTGCTTTCATAGTTTGGGTGAAAGCAGTGTCTCTTTTTGAAAGCCTGAACCATGCCTTCTTGCTCGTTCTGCCTTAAACTGCTTGTATGTTTTCCTTATGCGTATACTTGAACAGAGGAAACAAAACAACACACAAACTGTTCTCAGTATGCATGTTTTCTTTCATCCACAGAGGTAGCCAATGGAATCGTAACTGAATTAAGTGAGAGTTTGAAGTAGATGTGAAGCAAGACCAAATAGAAACCCCCTTGCTTAAAGCAATAAGCTGTAATGCTTAGTCATTTCCTGGTATACAACCACCAGCATTCCCCATCTTCTATTTTTAAGGAATATAGTTATAAAAGTACCTTTAATTTCTCTGAATCCAATCCTCATAGCCTCAGGAAAGAGTCTGTGCAGTACTAGGCTGCTTTGCAGGGCAGACGATGAAATATCAGAAGTGGCTTAGACAAGCATCAGTACCTGAACTAGCACTAACTGTGTATTCACCTAAGCTGTGCCTACGTCCACCACCTACTTCCAGCTGGCTTTATAGTTGCCTGACTACAATATCCTGCAGTGAGAAACGAGCGCTAAGCAGCATCAGCTTCTCTAGGGGTGCTTTACCCCTCCAGCTCAGGTGAGGACTCCTGCCACCCAGGGGGGGTTGTTGACACAATTGCTAGTGGAACGTATATAAGGTTGGGAGGGCCTGTGTTGCACCTGAAAGCTATAAAGCTATGCTTTCTGTACAGAGTTTTAATTGAAAGGCATACATTCAGAACTCTTCTGTAAAAATATACGCGACTCAAAACATATTGTGACACATTTCTGGACTATGGGGAGTATGCAGTGTTGCTTAAATGAAACACACTCAAATACAGTTTCATTGCAATTAAAGAAGGTACTAAAAAAACCCAATGAGCAGAATCACAGAATTGTTGAGATTGGAAGGGACCACTGGAGGCCATATAGGTATTGTCTGAAAATGAGGACCTACATAGATAAAAATTTCCCTCCCTGTCTTCCACCAGACCCCTTCTGGGTCAAGGGCCTAAAACATGCAGTGCCGGTATCAAATACAAACAAGAAAAAAAAAAACAACAATGTGTAGTAAGAACTTATATTTTTAACTTGCAAGTGGTTAAAGAGCTAATGCTTATTTAGCATGATTTTCAGTTCCCACAGCATCCAGAAGCCAAGCAGTGGAAGTACCCAAGTGTACAGTTTTAAGTCATGAGAGGTACTGAGTTACAGCCAGTAGATGACGAACTTCACCTGCCAAGCAGAAAGTAATTAATCTATTTCTTTCCCCTTTTCATCATCTATCCTATATTCCTTAACTAGTAGAAGTGGCTCATATTAAAGTAGACAAAAGTTAATAAAATTAAAAACAAAAAGCAAGTATTTCTTAGCATTCCATGGCAGATAACTAGTCTCCTTTCAACAGCTAGAGATCAGATGCAGTATTTAGATGAAACAGACTTGTCATTCAGGCCGTCAATGAGCTTTTTTTGTATGTCAATTCCAAGCTGTGACTAATCAAAGGTTTATCAATCTATTCATTACAGCTTATGAGTCACTTATCTGCACTAATGTCTCACTTCCTACACTGATGTGTACTTTACTGAAGTCCTTGGTTGGAGTCATCTTCCCTCCTCAAATAAAAAGTTAAAGGAATTTTTCAACAAGGAATAAAACTGTGTTTCACTGAGTAAAATCTCGAACTACCCCACAGTAGCCCACAAAAGTGTATTATGACCAGGGTCCAGGTTCAATGTTTAAACAAACCTCAGAGTTGCTCACAGAAAATGCTGACAGACTAGTACCATGTTAATTTTTTTAAAAGTGCCTACACTTACGATGTCTCTTTCCTAACTAGAGCCTGAACAGTCTCTTCTCTACATCCTCCATGATAGTTTATAATTCACATCCATGTTACAGCTAACATTTCTATAAAGCAGTATTTATAACATCCTTTTATCTCACTGAATTTCACTGAATTTCACTGAATTTTTTTTTGGAGTTGGAAGGGACCATAGAGATCATCTAGTCCAACTCC
>JAOQGH010000004.1:14821648-14884770 GCA_025769975.1 Gallinago jamesoni
TCCTGTGCTTTTAAGAGTGCCTCCTTGAAGTAGGACCAGCTTTCTTGGGCACCTTTGGCCCTCAGAACTGTCTCCCACTGTCTCCCATTTCTGTCCAGCCGCTGTTCACCTGCTACTTGCTCAAGCTTTAAATCTAGATACAATTTTTTTTTCTGCTTCCCTTGTCTTTGGTTGCAAAGGGAAGATAATTTGTTTTTATTTATGAAAAAAGGACCATACCTCAACTGCCCTTTGGAGAGGAGCCAATGGATAGTTTATGATACCAACTTGTAAAAACCACTCCCAAAAGAGTATAATTAAAAGAAAGACACCTACCTTATCACCATTAATTAGAGAATTTCTATCGATGGTAGTTTCCTTCAATAAGCTCAGTACAGTTCCTTAATTGGTTGCACTGTCTGTTCAGATATACAGAATAACTCAGGAAACAGTCATCTCAGAATGCCTCCTCTACAAATGTTTCTATGTCCAGAGATGACTGGCCCAGTGTTCCCAGAGAAGCATGAACATCCCCCCATGATAGTTGACACAGCACAAAACTAAAAAAGGCACCTCAATGACCTTGTTGAGTTAGTATTTTTAGTCTGACAACATAGAAAGTTACAAGGAGTGTGTTTACTAACAACTTTCAGACCATTATAACAAGTATATTAATAAAAATCAGATGTGCTGACAGAAAATACATTATTCATACAAACAGATTGTCATTTTACCAGTGCAGAAGGTACAACACAGATTTTGAGAATTAATACTTTGTCCTGGCGTATTGGCAACCTTTTTTTTATGACTGTTTTTGCTATTGCTAGTCTGCCTTCATACTTCCTGGTGCACTTCAAGTCTACAAAAGAGAGAAAAAAAAGGAGTCAAGTAATGCATAGCACTAGTCCTGTTACTGCATTTAATGTTGTAAGAGTAAACTGGGAAAATAATTAAGGTTCTTTTGTGTCTCAAATCCACAATCTTCTCACAGGGAATAACCCACACCCCCCACACGCACCCCCAGTATCTGTGCTCGGCAAAACATTACTGAAGAATGCAATAGCAGATCCAAACAATGAAAAAAATCAAGTACAACTGTCCCTTGCTGTTGCACTAAGCTGAGGCAGTGCTCTGTCACCCAACTGCCTACAGCAGAACGCCCACAGGACTGTGTGAGAATTCACTGGAGTCTGGTACCTCTTGAGAGCAGATCGAGACAAATCACCAACATCTGTTACACTCCTGTAAGAAGTAGCTTGGAAGACACAAGACACCAGTAGTTGTGTCCAGGAGTAGGTGCCAGAGTAGCTGTTGCTGCAGAATCTTTCTCCGGCAGCCCTGGCTTGTCTCCCCTTATGCTGGGGGGAATTCAGACCAGACTTTGAACTTGCTGAGGCACTTCTCAGGTTGGGCAATTTGCAATATTTTTTCAGATGTCAGTTTGTGAGTGTTTACTCTCAGGATTTTCCCAAGCCTGGGTGTGGGGGAACACTCCCTTCTGGCACCTCAGCTTTTTTACCCCAGCATAAAATTGAGTAAATAAATACATACACTGACAGAAAAAAAAAATAAAAATGAAAAAGGGTGGGGGTGCAGAGGCCTCTAAGTGCTGATCTTACAAGTCTGGAACTTCAGCAGTTCCACCATGAAATCAAGCAGCCTACCACTCTTCTGACTTTGCTACAGCAGACATGTGAGGGACTATCTGAACAGGATTTATCTCCCACACCCTTGCCATTGTTCAGTCTTTCTCTTCCTCTGCTGGGCACACTGGGGAATGGGAAGAAGGATGAGAACAAGTATTTGATCCATCCATTTTGCTCTAGCAGAGGGTTTCCTGAGGAGAGAAACCAACAGAAGGAAAAACAGGATACTGGGTACAGCGTGTTGGTTGCTGTAAGACATCAGGAGATACATAAGAGTCTACATCCATTCTTGGGACATAAAGGCAAATACAGTAACTGGCAAATAAATACATATCCCAAACTCCTTTCTCACCATAGGTTGGAGCTCTGTCCCATCTTCATTGTCCTGGAAAGGTCTCATGCTTCTGTGCTTTTGCCCTCCTGTTAACTTGTTACTCTGACTCACGAATGTCTACAAGCAAAAACCAGGATGAGATCATTTGGGAATGCAAAACGTTATGTAAATAAAAATACCTGATAAAATTATTTAATTAGCCCAGGGTTAAGAAACTGTAGCTGGATGACAGTGATACCGTGAGGGACTCTGCAGAGGCAGTAAGGGTGACGTATGCCATTTGAGAAGGAAGAATCAAGAGTTACATCTACTACTACAGGAATGAGGACTGGCTGTCTGAAATCCCTCCCCCAGCTCTTGCGCACTGCCACATATTGTCCTGAGGGCCACAGAGCCTCCCTTCCACCCCCAGATGTTTGTAACCTGATTGTAACACAGACATCCCAAGTCATACGCCTTCATTTGTTGGTGAACTCTACTTTGTTACGTGAGTAAACTTACTCTTGATTATGCAAGAAGGAGGAGTTTGGATGTGTGGCCCTCAGTTTTTCCATACAAGGTTATACAGCCTGCCCTCCTTGGAAGACTCCTTACCCCCATGGGAAGTCCCCTCTTCACCCAAGGCCCTAAGGCATGGTTAATTATAAGGAATTAAGCCCAGAGTTAAAGAGAAACTATGACAAAGTTTGGAAGTGGAGAAAGGAAAACCTCTGTTTGTTTCATGACAGAATTGGCTTAAGAGGTAAGTTAGCATTTGGCAAAGCAGAGGGAGAAGAACAGAGGTCAAGGCTTCAGAGTTTTCCATTCAGTAACATATTCCTATTCAGCACATGTGTTTAAGTACTGTTCTGAATCAAGGCCAAAGAATATCTATCTGTTTTCTTCTATACAAAGGGTTAAAGCTTATCCTTAGGCTGCCTTTTTGTTGTTTTTTTGTTTTCAACAAAATTCTATGAAGGTTACAGGAAACCTAACAGCAGCAATAAAAAAAACCCAAAACAGTTCTTCTGACACTGTCCTCAAGAAATCCATCCAGAAGATTTGTATTATATGAGCTATTCTGGCTGCTGAGTTTGTTTTTCATGAATTACTAAGATTTTCTTTGTCGTATGGTTTATGAAGGAAAAGACAGAACTGGCAAAAAGAGCATGAAAGGAAAAAAACATCTGCATTTTCAAATATTCTCTTAATATGAAAGGGACGGCATACATACATTCAAATGCTTCAGATACAGCTATTAACTAAAGCTCTCCATCACTATTAGCTACATAATGATTCTCCATGGAAATGCTTGTAATACAACACAGTAATTATGAGGGTCAAGACACACAACAGTCAGTCCAGAGGCATAAGCATTTAATCAAGAGACAGAAGACAGTATTTTGGCCTAAGAATCTGTATAGGTATGAAGCAGAGCCACTCAAGTTTCCATGAAGTTTGTTCAAAACTACATCATCCATAGGATGTGGATGGATACCTGACCTGCTGCTGGCAACAAGAAGCTCCTCGTTGTTTACTTTTGTTATCACTGCACAGTAAGTCACAACAAATATAAACATTTAATCTTAGAGCACCCCATGGATCAGTCTCTGCAGCTAGCTCATCTACTTATTTATATTTTTTAATTACCAATAATATGTTGAACATATCTAATAAGGCCTAAAAAGTCAGCCATTAGTTACAGACCATGGTCTAAAAGGCAGCAGCAGATAGCTAGGAGGAAGCTAGCACGCAGCAGCCACAGGGACCCATTCAGTTTATAAATTCACATATGATTTGTATCCCTGAGCCTATCCCTGTTCTAAGGTGTTGGAAAGGAAGTAGTATGGGGTGTGGGTTCAAATTACTAGGTCATGGGGAAAGAAAAAAACCCCAAAACCTTAGAATGGCTCAGATATTTTTGCTGTTATCACTGAGGTTTACCAACAATTCTTGATCCACGAAGTATGGCTTCTCTTCAGATCCATCATTTGTTTCCATATCAATAGCAAAGCAAAGGAACATGGCATCTGCTGTCACTTCAAACACAGACAGAAAGCAGTGGGACATCAGGTAGGCAAAAAATCCAACCAGCAGAAGAGGAACTACCCAAGCTTGCAACTCTCGATGGTAGTTAAATGCCATCAATCCTCCAAAAACAGTAAAACATACAACAAATACCTGTAAAGAGTAATAAGATGGAAATGCAGCCTCATTAATAGTGTAGAAATGTTTCATAAAAAAAACAACCCCCCCCAAAACACTAAGGCCAATATTACAGCCAATAGTTTAACAGCACATCTCATCTGGGAGATAACTATGAAGTTTATGGCATCACGTAGTTGTCACACTTTGTGTTCAATTCAGTGTGTACAGAATTGTAGGGCAGAGGGAATCTTTTACTATATGTTTTCTAAAGACTGTAAGAGTGGTGCCTGGACACCACTGTAATACAATAACTCTATAACACTATGAAAAGAATTACATTTCTCAAACATTGTCTTCTCTCCCAAACCCAACAACACTGAGTTTAACAAAGACAAGCCTTATTTATTTCAGGTGTAAGAAAAGAGAATCAAACCCCGATTTTTCACTTCATTCTTACAGAACAGTACTTTTTTTTACTCTTACCTTTCCTAGAAATAGGATAAAATCTCCGAAACAGCTAATGGATGCAAGTTTAGCAGAATTCTTTGCCAAAATAAAGACAGCATCCTTTGCTGATGTACAAAAATTTGTCCCATTTATGGCTGTAGTTGTGTATGCATGCTGAAATGGGAGAAGATAATAATGCAGTGAGAGAGGAAAGACTCTTATAATCAAGATTTTACTTCAGCAAAATGCAAACCCTTAAACTCTATTTGGAAATACTGACTTTGTGGATAGAAAGAGTTATTTTGCATAATATGGCAATTTTATTTTAAGTGACTATAATAACTATGCTTCTAAATTCAAATAGTTTTTCTACATAATTTCCACCATTAAGAAATGCTAGAATACTGACTAAATAAATTTCTGAATCCACTTTTATCCAATTTATTTTAAAACAAGTTCTCTCCCCTAATTGTTACATGGAACAATCAAGTTGTAGTTATCAGGTAATTTAAAAGTTGATGATTAAAAAGCTTTTATACATGGCCCTTTCAAACTATTTATATGCTACTGAAATTTAAGCTTATGACTATGGCCATAAAATAAACTTTTTCATGAAAGATGAAACCAACTGTGAAAATGACTGGAAAAGAAAAGCTAAAGGATCCTGGACTAGATCAGTGAGTGTTACGTCACAAAAAAAATCCAGAATTTGAACAGACAGTAGGGGCACTCGCAGTTTTTTAAGGCATTGAGAATTTTGCAAGATTTCTGTTTGTGGCAACTTGCTGAAACAGGTGTGGAGGACAGAATAGTTAACTTCATGGACTGGATTATTTTAGCACTTGTTGTAGATAACTTGACATACACGTCCCATTTATGGAACTCCTCAACAAGGTTTTGAAACTGTGTCCAAAATATCAGCTAAGAAAAACAGCACCCAAGATACCTGAAATGCATGCTGAACTTTACTAGCATGTCTTATGAGTAATAAGATTATACTGAAGTATACTATAATAATATAACATATATTGTATATAATAATATTACATATAATATTATATAAAATATTATATTAATAGTATACAATAGTAGAAGGTGGATTATGCCACAAAATGATTAGTTACATCTGGTACAGTTACTATGAACCACAGTGTGCAAGGGATTACTGTTCTGAAGGAATTTATACACCCCAACATGTACTCGGTGCTTAGATTACTTTCTTCTTCACCTGGAAGTGAAAAAAAAAAAATCCAACAAACCTCATTTGCTGAATTAAATTGGCTGAATGCAAAACACTTCCTGTTCAAAAATCTGTTTATTCTCACTTACAAATCAAAATATAAAATAGCTTCAGATATCTGAAGGCAGAGAAAATTTATTCCTGCAGAGTCCTGTTTTACCCCATAGGAATTTCTGTAACATACCATAGTGCAGTATAGCTATATTAACTTTATCTTAAAACATTACAAAAAAAGAAAGAAATTAAATGCAAAGATCCTACATCTTTTTATTGTGGATATTGTTTATTTTATACATGACAAAGGAATTTTTTTTCTCTGATAGTAGGCAAAAATAAAAGAGTAGAAATCAACAGTGGCATCCTGTAAACATTGTACTTACATTGTAGCAAATATATCCATAGATGGAAAAATGTGTAAATAAAGACAATGGATTTATTGCCTACTCTAAGAGAAATCAAAGATTCCAGTGAAACACATAGAGTGTCTGCATAAAAACCTGTTTAAACAAGCAAGTTCACTTCATTCCTAAATAGGAAAGAAATGCTTTCTGTGCTAACTTTCATTTATTCTGACACTGTTCCTTTCCCTGGGGAGTGCTGGAACAGGACTGGCAGAGAGGTGGACCCTGTGGTTTGGTCAGGCATTGACTACAATACCTTTGCCACCTCGGTTGCCTACATCCCAGAAAAAGAAGCATCCTTGTCCCACTTGCCTCCCTCAACCCCAGAGGTGTGAAGCCCAATGGCTGGCAAGCTTGCCCACTGCTACATCGGCAGGGTGCAGCAGGACGAGAGCTGGCAGTTCAGTGAGGCCAGTGCCAGCCTTCCTGGGCTACCATCTTCCTAGGATATGGGTGTAGGGTGGATGGCTTTGCTCACTCTGTCTGCTATCTGTAGCTGTCGCTGCATTTTTCAAACATGGATAGATCTATCTTTATAACATGCTGTGAGTTAAGTCTGTTTCATCATTCCCATTAACAGACAGGAAATTGAGGCACAAAGTGGAAAAGGGTTTTCTAAGTTTGTTTCTGTCCCTCAAGAACTAAATTCACAGAGCAGATCCCAATCTGGTGGGGTCAGCATAAAAATTTTGCCAATAAATTAAACAGAGATTCTGTATTCATTATAAATAGCAAAAAGTGTCCTGTTTTGAAAATTAAGAAGAATGTTGAAAGTGCATGTGCACGTGTACAAACATTGCTTCAAAACTTAAAATAAATAACCATTTGTTTGCACTCCCGAATTAGCCACTTTGGTATCTGAGGAATGTGCAACGAAAAGAATTTCTGATATTTATTAACTAGAACAGTTATCTTGGAAAGACTAAAAATAATACTGAATACTACCTGCACAGGGATTTGTCATGTTACAAACCAGTTGATAAAAAATGGCATTTAAAACAACTACAACTTCAATGAATCATGTAAGTATAACTAATCACAACATCCAAGCAAGAAAGGCAGCCAATATTACAGAAGGAACAAGAGAGACACAGAAATGAACAAACTGCTGAAGGCAACAAAACTAATCATTGACATAGGTGAAGCAAGAATATTACTAGTACAAGCTGAAGACTTGGCCAAGTCATCTCTACCTTCCGGTAAAAAATACATTTCTGAGAAAAAAAGAATATTTGGAGAGTTTCTTGTTCAGCCTAGACTGTGGATCCATAGAGTTTCCTCACAATTCTCCTGTCTCCCATACTGATCCCATAACCTGATCCCATCCAGCCACACAGAAATCTACACAGTCTCACTAACAAAATACATGTCTAACATTTAAGCAAATGTACGTTTCCATGAAACTCAGAGTTGCACAGAAATAAGCTCAAATGATTTCTCATCCTTACCCACCCCAGAACACCTAACACACACAGGCTATGACCAATATTGCAAATCATTTCGGACTTTGGACTAAGAAGCCTAGATATCCCATTAACTTTCTAGTTGCAGGGTATGTGCAACAACCCAGTCCCTCAAAGTAAAGATAGTAGCAAAAGCCAAGATGGATAACCATGGTCTAGAGCCTGCTATCATTTAGAAACAGGCTATTTAAATGTGCTTTTCTACAGAACGTATTCTTTTTTCCCATGCACGAAAGCTTTAGTGGACTTGAAAATGTATGAGAGAAGGGCAGCAGGAATAATCCAGAAGGTATGGAATGTCTTCTGCTTGGGGAATAATTTAGTGCATCAGGCTCTTTTGCCTGGAAAAGAGATGACTGAAGGAGGATGTACTAAGAGGGCTACTAAATGATGAAAAATGTGGAGAGGGTAGCTAGGGTTAGATGGCTCACTGTTTCTTCCAGAAAAGACTAGGCAGGAGGAGGGCCACACAAAGTAGTAGGAGCCAAATTAGAAAACAGATGGTATTTCTTCTCACTGTAAGTCTGTAAACTGTGAACTGCTGAACAAAGGATGCTTTAGCTGCTAAAAGTTCACATGAGCTCAAGGGAGACGGACAGTTCAGGGAAAAGGAATCCACTGAGAGTTGTTAAACACACAGAAAATGTACTCAGCTCAAGAAGTCCCGAGGCTGCAAACAAGATTCAGAAACAGCACGGGGAACTATAGACTTGTTCTACCTTAGCATTCACTCACAGCCACTGGAGATGGGACACTGAGCTAGACAGAGACTCAGTCTGGCCCAGTGTAGCTATTATGGTTTTTATCTTTGCTTAATGAATTGATGTTTTACAATGGTGGTCTCTGCTATGGCGACAAGCAAGTAATAATGTCATCGATAGTATACCACTGATCAGCAAGCGTGAGAGATAGTGGGTCAGGAACAGTCTTTATCCTTGCACCAGCAAGTTGGTACCGTATCACCACCTTTGTGAAGAACACAAGCCTCCTCTGGCTTGGAGTCTGGGAACTAGACACTAGTTTCTCAGTGTCAGGATGAATAAATAAGGAATGTGAATGTTTACATATTTCCAAATACCACAGTATGCAAAAAAAAGACTATTTAAAGAATACATCTTTCTGTCGCTCACAACACAGAATGTCAAGGGTCTTGGAAAAATTGACCCGCTAGTTTCATGAGAAAGGCGCTGTGGCTCAGATCCAGGCCATAAGTTCCCCAATTGTTGAGAATAATTGCTACTTTGTGTAACAGCTGAATTCAGTCCTCCATTCTAGGACTTGCTTTAATAAAAATGAGCTTGGGGAAGAGAGGATTGCCATAGCAACAGAATCTTCTTAAAAAAGAAGCAGGAGACATGCTGGTCGCACATCCCACTTCAGCTTTTTCTGCTCTGCTGGTATTTTCAGCCTGATCTGGTCTCATTGCTGCCAACTCTCATGGGGCTGCCCTGGTCAGCTTCACCCACCGCAATGCCACGCGGCTCGGGCTGGGCTTGCAAGTGTCTCCGCTTGCAAGCATCACAGCTGCCGGTGGAATCCCCTCAGAAGACAAAACCCAGTGGTAGCAAGAGGTAATGACATTTCTGTGGCTGCCGTACAGCAGCGAGTGACCCGGTGAGAGAGCTGTTTCATGTCTCTCAGATAGTGGTGGGAAATGAGAGAAACGTGGGCCTGTGAGGCCCCCTGAAGAGAGGACATGCAAGGCTGGAAGGGGCTTTCAGATACTCCAGTCTCTTGCTATTTCAGATTAGCACATTACGTGATTTCTTCTCTGAAGTGGAAAGCTCCCTCTTTAAACTACTTAGGGCTTTTCCCTCTCCCAGTTCTTATATTTGGAGCTAATCCAGACAGTTGTCCCTCTGGTCCTTAGGAGCCTTCTTTCAACTTCCCAACAACATTTACTCACGAACAGTTTATATCTACTCATTCTTCTGTTGATTTTGCCTTGGCTCTCATCCCTCCCTGCTGTTTCTCTTCTCGATATACTCACGGATGGCTAACGGGCTTGCTCTTCCCCTTCATTTGTTAAGGTAGGCACACCAGGATACTCCTGTCCCTGTGAGATAAGCCTGATCACCTAATCAGCAACTTGTACAGTGGCATTTATCTCCTCCTTTCTGGTACAAGTATTTAATCTCATACCTTCCAGGACTTACTGGAGAAAATCTTGTCCTTCAACTCTCCTTGCTTCCTACTCTGTGTGTCATCTGCTCTTTCCATGGCTGTCATCCAGTGGGTAGGACCAATATAACTTTCTTCTTGGAGGGTAGTTGGGAGTCCTTTTCTGCAGCATCACACTGCTGCACCAGGGCTCCTCTTCAATCACAGGACTGGACCACATTCTGCTTTAAGTGCCCAGTGCATCATGATTCCGTCATTACTGGAGTGGCTTACAGTGGCTTCTGCAGTTAGGGCAACAATGTTCTCAGTTGGTATTTCTGAAAGAAAACCAAACTGAACATTTCCAGAGAGTTGTTTGCAAATTGCTCTGCTTAAAAGCACTGAATTATTGGTCACTTGCTTCACTGCCTTTTATTTTCTTTCTCTCTCTTTTATTTTTATTTTTTTTTCTTTTTAAATGCGGTAAGTGAAAGAAGAAAGGTATCAAACCCAGAACTAATTTTATTATTCATCTCTATCCCCTACATAGTTCACCCTACAGAGCAAATAAAGACCAAAGGAATTTTATTTCCTGTTATCACATATATAAAGCCTCTAGAAGTAAAACAAACATATTTAAAATACAATGCTACTGAAGGTTAAAAATTTTAGCCTACTGTTTTTTCAAATGATTGAAAATTTAGCTTAACATCGAGAAGCAATTTTGCCAGTAACGTTAAAATACAGTATTGTTTTTGGGAGGAAAAAGAAGTACTTGATGGGGTGAGGCACAATGTGTTTGGCAGTGCAGAGGAGAACTGTACTTACATTAGCACGCATGAATTTTGGTTTTATGTAGGTCGCTTCCCCACAAGGCATTTAAATCACAACCCTCTGATAGGCTTCCATCCAAAACTTAAGAGACAATTAACTGCCACAGACACACAACCATTAGACAGACTTGCTTCTGGTTTTTCACACTAGACAGTTGTTGGCTTTCAGTGTCAGTGAAGGATCTCAGTACCAGCAAACACAGACTAACACACTGATGACTTCAGTAATGGCCACCACAGGGCCCGGAAGGCTACGCTGCAAGCAACTGCACTGATGAAAATAGAGAAACCACATACTGTTCAGCAACTGCTTCAAAAACCCATGTGCTGCACTTTGGAGTGGTTGCTTGCCAACTGGCTGTGGATGAACCCAAAGCAGACAAGGAAAAGCAAAACTATCCTGAAATAGCTATATTGCTTCTTTATTTAAAAAAAAAAAAAAAAAAAAAAAAAAGTCACTGCAATAAGGCTGTAAAGGAAAAAAAAACACAAGTGCTTTGATGTATCAAAAGTTAAGACTGCCACAACAATGTAAAAGAGCAGTAGATAAACAGACCTTGTAGCTCCCAAACCGCATTAAAAAAACTATATATCCTTTTTACGGAAGAGAAATTTCAATCTCCCAGATTTTACTTGAGATGATTGGGTATGTTTATCTGGAACATACTGAAACCATCAGAGCCAGAAGACGAAAAATCTGTGGTAATTCTGACAAGTGTTGGCAAACAGAACTGTCAAGTAAGGATAATGACTTTATATTCACAAAGCACTTTTCATCCAGATAGAACCCAGAGTGCTTTACAATTGTTACTAATGGATTATACACACACATGAATCACTTTGCCCATGACTGAAATGGAACAGCTTAAGGAGTGAACTGTTTAACAGCACATAGCAACACTACACCACAGTTTAGCACAAGATCCAGTTGCAAAACCAAGAGAAATTTAGGAAGGCAGAATGTAATTATCCACATTACAATCTGCACAGGATGCTGGATTTACATTACCCCTCCTCCAACAACCACCACTGGAAATATGACAACTCTCAGCATCTAGCACAGCACTCTGTTCACAAGGGGAGGACAACAGGGTACTTTCTTCATCCTGTTTCATTTAAGTTCCAGGAGACTGCAACAAAACTTAGCTGAGCCTGCAGAGAACCCCTGACTTCAGCGACGCATGCAACTATCAAAGTTAGTGTCAAATCCCACCTGAAAGATGGCACCTCAGCCTGACAAGTACTCTTTGACAATATAACAGGGCACTTGGTTGATACCACATGGGAAGAAAGAAGCTCACGCTCTATCACCAGTGTTACTTCCTCCAGCACCTGTTTCTCAACTGCGAGGTCCCCAGAGGGAAAACAAGGGGCTCTGTTTAATCCTGACTAAACTTGTGAATGAAGGAGCAGAAAGAATTTAAATCATCTAAGCAACATAGCAACAGGTTGAAGAAAATAGTGCAGAAATGATGGGAAGGTGGTTTGTTTTTTTTTTACTGTTTCAGGTATTTATATACTTATTACTATAGTGAAAGTAATGTTGGAATAAAAGGCAAAAATAAAATAAGGAAATGAGCTTTTGGTCAACTTTTATTGCATCTGTTCCACATTTCAGTAATTTCAACTCACTCAAAAGTCAAAATTTGAACTAAAAAATACTTGCAAAATCTTAGAAACATAGGTCCAAGCAATTTTGTACCCCTCCCAAGTCCTAGATTCAAGTCCACATTCAACACCTATGTGAAATTTCAAGGCTGTACCCAGCAGCTTTCACTGATGGTAGAAAGCTCTTAAGAGCTCAGTACCTCTGTTAATCAAGATGTATCTTCATTAACAGAGGTACTGTCATCTTACCTTCAGAAAGCTGCTTAAAACTGCATATGTATGTTTTCTTCTCTGTTTTTTTCTTTGTTACATTTGGCCGCAGATTTTACAAAATTGAAGAATTAGGCTTAAATGAAATTTTAATAGCAAAAAACAAAAAAACCCTAATTAGATACATTAAATACTTTATGAAATGCATATAATCTGAGGCCAATATTACTCCTTCATACAGATAACATTTCTATTAAAATCTTACAGCCTGTTCTTGTTTTTCTTCTCTTCTAACCCTCGCCCAAATTGCTCTGGAATTGGAGCACGTGGAACATCATCATCTTTGCCAAAAAGATGTTCAAACAAACAATTATCTAACAGCAAACACAGTACTAGGATCATTAGGTTAAAAACCACAACTCATTAAAAATAGAAATTTGCCTACAATAGATTAGGAAACAGGAAATCTTTTAAGGGAACAAGAGCAACAATACAGCCTTCTGAAACAAAAGGAAGAACATTACAGCAATTAATTCTTCTTTTAACAATTACATAGCATACAACAGCTGGAGAAAGTAAACACTAGGATGCTGGATATCTCTTTGAAAGGCAGGAAGCCAAGGGGAAAAGGTGACTACAAATGGAAAGTCTGGAGTCAAAGCTAACTCTGAGATTCCTCACCACGTCAGTGACCATAAGATCTACCTAAAAAATGAAAGTCTGGAAAATTCCTTGTCTAGGAGCAGATATTTCACTGCAAAAACATTTAATCTAGGCTGAACTAAGTGAAAAAATTTCTCTTCTTAGTTATCTAAGATTAAGCTTAATTTATGCACTTACTTCAGGGAAGAAGTCAGAGACTTCAACAGAACTCTCTTGTTTACTTCACTACTGCCCTCAGCAATGAGAACAAAGAAAGCAACACACAGAGTTAGGAATCAGCATGAATATCTGATTCCCTTTCACATTAAGAATACCACATCCACCAGAGATAACAAAAGGAGACTGACAAAAAAAAATAACTATTTACAATGATGTATATAGAGCTGGCAAGCATTTGGAGAAAAGGATGAGGACAGAAAAAAGGAGTCAAATATCCGAAAAACTGCTCTATGTCAGAAACCATCCATTTCCAATAAAACCATTTGCAACAAAACTGCTAACAAAACAAAGATGTCTTTCAAAGAAAGAGAATATTATATCATCTGGCATTTTCATCATGAATCATACACCCAGATATATTGATAATGGAAATCAGCCAGAAGTTCAAGTTTCTCTATTCAGGACTTTCAGGTGGAAAATACTGTATCTAGTTTAATGACACATCTCCAGGTGGGTTTCTTACTTCTTCCTTCCACCTGGACCTTCTATATTTCAGTAGTCTGTCCAACACAACTCAACAAAATGTTTAGCCTTCTTACCTTCAGAAATAGCAAGTGGCCCTCTGAAAAGGCTATTTCATGCTGCGTTAACAAGTTCTCTAAAATCTTGCACCTGGCATGTTTGTAAATTCCCTGTTTCTTTGGAACAAGTTCCATCTACACCTGAAGACTATTTTATTTGTTCAGTTTAGGTGGCCAGCAGGAAAGTTTAGCTTGCCTGCACTGGACACTGCTTTAGTCATGCTAAATCGAGCTAGCACACACGCGTGGTTTCGAGACGAGGTATGCAGATGGTTGAGTGACAGAGAAATGATAGAGTGTACCTGGTTAAAGTATCTTAAGCAACTTTCCTGGCACCCAAACCAGCAGAAACAGCACTTGAACAGGTACTTTGCACATGCAGTCTCCTGCAATAAAATAAAACGTTTGGTTACTGGACACAGAATTAAATCCAAACAAGGCTGCCATTTTAGAAAAACTTGCTCTACAGGTGACTGACTCTTCAGATAAAACATTCAGTTAGGCAGCAGGTATTTCCTTTTGGATTATACGAACTGTTTTTAATTCAGACCCTTCAGTATTAATGACCGATGAGCTGAGTGTATTTTTTTCCTTCCTGTGGATGGAAGATTCTTCTCCGGGAAAAAATAAGTTCTGCAAACAGCTTTGTGAGCTAACAGCTGCTTGGAGAAAAAAAAAACAGGCAGGCAAGTCAGTAACCCTTACAGTACTTTGCAGTGATCAGGGAGTACACGGACAGATTTTTAACTTTTTTGTTATTAAATGACTGGTACCCTCATGAACAAAAATAAAAGAATGGGCAGAAGGACTTATATGCATATGTGTGTGTACTGACTCAGGCCATACATTCCTTTCTCAGGACAGGAGAAAAAGCATGTATTAGATCAGAACATTTATCTATATTAATTTCATACCTAAAACAGAGCAGAAAGGCTCAGAATTTGGTCGTCCCCTCTCCACTCCCACCACATCACGAGCTCAGAACTGTTCATCGTATAAAGATTTTACCAAGCAAAACAAGAAAAAGACAACTTGGTAGCCATGGTAGCCTTTCAGATTTAACTGGCTGTTTTTTCTCAGCAAAAGGAAATACAGTTCAAAGATACTTGAGTCTTTTTAACCTTCTTTTGCCAGAGGTCAGAATGTTTTCACTTTATTTTGGAAAGTAGAGATCTCTCAGTCACTATATGAAAACCGCAGGTCCCCACAACTACCATTATTTGTACAGAAACTGTGAACCTTCCAACTTTTTTCCAAAGACGTTCTTGAAAGTATTCTAGGAATAATTGCTTTAAAATCTAAACATGCAAACAAAATGCAGAATGTCACAGCAGAGAAATACTTCAATCTTGCCGTGTAATGCTGGTGACATGATTTTACTAAAACTGTATTAATCTCAGTAAGTACTGTTTATTAAAAACTTAGAGCGAGGGACTTCAACTGCAATCTCCTCTGATTCTGCTCAAAGGCTGCTGTGTAGTAAACATCTGTGAATTTACCTGCAAGCTTGCAGTCCCCTGACTTTTCCTCCTGTTCACAGAAAACAGCAGCATTTCTTGCAAGGTTGGCAAAGCATGAGTGAGCTCTACAAGAACACAGCATAACTTCTCCATCATTTTGTACTACTACTTTGACCCTCTGTGGAAAAAGACCCAATGGAAAGGGAACATAACCCATCCTTCCTCCCACAGGAAAGAGAAAGGTTACTTTTGGGGGGGGGTGTCTTTCTGTGGACCAGGGACATGAGCTGGCCTGAGTACTTTTCTCTTTAGGAGCAGTTACAGCTATGAGTCATGCCACATCCTCAGCTGCATGCTTGGCAACTGGACCAAAGGAAGCTTGTAGCACACTGCTATATACACAAATAATCTTTCTTTTCTAGTTAAATCTTCTACAGCTATTCAGATTACAAAACCATGTACCCAATAAGTCCACTTACTCCACTTCCTCTAGAGGCAGAAAATACTCCATCTTCTTTCTAGCACAACTCATTCTACCTATCATATTTAAACAAAGACCTTCTTTAGTTGACCCAGCTCATTGAGTTTTATAACCAAGGCTTTCATACTAAAGTGCCATAAACCCAGACACTTACACATTTTTCAAGTATCTTATTACAAGGGGCTTTTATTTAAGCACTCATAGACCATATCCCACACACGTCTCCTAGGTACCAGGGATGGTCAATGTAAATACCCTGTCATAACTACACATAACATACTTCAAGGCTAAGGTAAACTCTGAAGGAAAAGACCTACCTTTAAAACCTTTGCCTAAATCATCCTCTAAAATCAGAGCTGTGCAGTCATGACAGCTCTCTCTCCTTGCCAGAACTAACTGCAATGGTATTCTTCCAGCAGAAGATAAGAGATGTGGAGATGCGTGAAAGATAGAAAGAAGGCAACCAACGATCAAAACAGCCCTGTTATATTTTTAATGTATCTTAAAAGAAGTGGTTTGGACCCTACCCAAATCTCTGGAAGAGTTCTTATTTCATACTTTCTTTCTATAAACTCATATTACAAGGTAGATAAAATATTTTCTATAAGATATTTTATATACAACAATAATGTTCTTAATTTTGATTTTTTAAAATTTATGATTTAAATATTTAAAATGGAGCATTTGGCCACATTTTTCCTTTATCCTTCATAAAAGCCTTTATAGATAAACACTAAATAAAGGTGGGTTTAAATGTTAGTGTTTTCTGCTTTTAAAAATATCTGAGTTGAGAGAAAAAAGGAAGCACATGGAAAAAGCTTTCTTAATGAAGAAAATGTGATAAAATATAAAATCCACATCATATCATCCATTTTTAAGCATGCAGTATACTCTTCACATTTTTTTAAATGAATGTCACACTAACTACTATTTTTATAGTGTTACAGAAGTATATACCTACCTTTTGTTTTAGTATATTATAAAGGTACAAGAGAACAATCCTTGGTATTCTCAGTATTGTGATTAGAAAAGAGCCTTTTACAGCAGTTCCTAGATGATAGCAGAAAAGAACTGATATGGAAGACAGGACTGGGTGAGGTGGTGGGTTATTTTTATTTCTAGAAAGAAAAACAAACAATTTAAAAATGTTTTAGAAACCCATTTAAGAAGATATACATTGTATCTTTTCAGTATTTGGAAAGTTAAAGAATTAAACTGGTATCTCCGTTCCCACTTGAAAAACTCCAGTTTTCCTAGTGACTTCATCTGAATGTTCATTTTAGTCCAAAGGAAAGCATAAGTCATTCCTTCATAATTTCTGTTATCTTGCAAAATTAATAGTTTGCATAAGAAACTAAAATGATAAAAACACCGTGATCAGAGAATAACTGGCTGGGGCTAAAAAGCTCTAAAATATATTTTTAATAAACCCTCACTTCAGCAAGGATTTAAATTGTACACACTATATCAAGATAGGTATCCCAGTATGCAAAAATCCTGACGGTATCACTGCAGCTCATTCAAAACACCAAATACTTTGCAGCTGAGAAGTTGTACTTAAATATGTGAACATACCACATTATTTTAAATAGGAAATTCCAGCAAAGCAGTTGCTGCATTTATTATTTTTGGTTTTACAACTAGGGGAACAGCTTGGGGGATAGTGGAATTTTATACTGAATAAGGCAGGTTTTGGCGGGATTTTTAAGTCATCAGGTTTCTGTATTAGAAACACATACATCGCAATACAGATGAAATATTCTGTCCATATCGTACCATTGTTTCCTTTTCCCTTGTAAACTGCCTGACATATGACAGTCTCAGTCAGATCTCAGAATATAAAAGATTAAGTCTCTGCAAGTTAAATGTTAACCAAGGGTAAAAAATACAGAAATGACAAAGTTTACTCCTGTGTTAATAATTTACTTGTTACCAAAGAGAAAAATGAAGAAGGGTTTTGATATTTTTAACAGGACTGATTAATGAGCAGGAATGTCAAAAATTGAAGTTTAAATACATTTCTACACATTTGGATGCTTTTCCACACTCCCTTTTCCTAGTAAAGGAATTCTCACAAGAACAGGGTCTGACAAGGTTTCTTGCTTTGCTTCCAAATAGTTTAGAAAAAGAGCAAAGATTTTCCCTTGTGATTCTGGCGCAGGGTAGGAAACACAGGACAACAGGTAGACAAACACAACAACAGGCGATGCTTGTGACTCTACACAAGCTAAACATTGACTCAATCATCCACCTACACCCAATTACCCCTAATGACGAAGTTTCACCCAGCTTTGTACATCAAATGGCTGCAATCCTGAAGTGACTTCAGCACAAGCAGACAGTCAGATGTGTGCATGAGGCTGTGCAGGCAGTTCGTACTGGGCACTGAACTCTGTGCATGCAGACTCCACTGCCTGCACACAAGGGATCAGGGAAGAACAGGAATCTGCCTGACACAACTGGTTACAAGGCCGAGTAGGGCCACAGCTTGCTTGTCTTCTTTGGTATTCCTCTCTTATCCTACCACAGGATTGTTTGATTTACATAGAACATTACTATTCCAAAAGACTGTGAATACTCAATACCACACCATCTTTTAATAATTGTCTTTCTTCAGTGCTGCCAATTGTCTTCATTTTCCTGCGAGCTCTGTGACACGTTATCTTTCTTAACACTGAGCTCCTTGAATCAAACGATCACACATGCATCTCAGCCTTCATTTCAAAACATTTTTTGTGTGAAGAGAAAAATGTACTCTTGACACACCCAAAAGATGTGGACGTTTGGGAAAAAAAAAAAAGACAAAAAGAAAACTGTTTCCTTAAAAGCCTCTCCATCTTCTCAGACCTGTGCTTATGTCTTCAGTTCTGTTTCATCTGTTTCAAAGACTGCCTAAAAGAGATTTAATGTAAAATACTTTAAAAGTATTAAGGAATTAACCGTATATTCCTCAAGTAAATATGACTCTCTTTTTTAAACAAACACAATAAATTACAAGATTTGTCATAAAAGAGACATTACAGAGAACACACAGACTGTACTTCCAACTACCCTTTTACCCACGCTCAAAACCACAAGGGACAGGTCTGACTACATACATGCTGATGGCTCTTTTACACGGGTTAGGTCACATATGTACACAGAGCAAAGGATGGTCATAAATATTGCAGATGTATTTGAAAAGGGAAGAGGAATCATTTAAAAATTTAGTCCTAGTTCATCCTTTTTCCTAGTTGGTGAAAATAAACCATGATGTAAAACAGAAATAGTAACAAAGAAGGGGGTTTTTTAAAAGACTGAGCCCTTTTCACAAGTCATATAAAGTAATCATTAAGCCCAAAATTCTGTTTATTTTATTAAATTAACAAAATCTTTCATGTATTTATGTTTCATCTGAAATAAAAGAAGGCAATTTACAGTGGTGGTACTACAGGTCAAACATATGTCACCCACAAAGCTAATCCAGCTAAAATGACTCCCTGCCCTCCCCACTGGCAACTCCACCGTGGCTGCTGGCCAGGCGGCACACTGCCGCGTGTGCTGTGGAAGGAGATTTCCGCAGGGAAAGGCCGTGCCATTTCCTCCGAGCACTTGCAAGCCAAGAAGAAAGCCTCTATGTGAGGTATCACAAACAAACTCTTGTGACATGCCTTTATGATGCTGCCCCAGGGAATAACTTAAAAACACACAGCAGAGCAGCTCAGAATTGCTGGAACAGCTTGAGATAACCCCTGCCCTGGATGGTGCGACTGTCCTTGCAGCTAACCATCCTCTGCCCACTCCTGCACCTCTCTGCGCCGACAGCCTACAGGCCAGGGAGAGGGATCACCAATGCAGAAAAAGTGCATTTTCCCCTTCCAAGCACAACTCTCTCAACACAATACACATCCCCTGGCAGGCAAGAGGAGGGCAGCAGAGGCGCAAAATGATTTCAATACAATTGGGTGCAGGAACCTCCTGTACTCTGCAGCCAGTTCCTGCAGCAGTAAAAAGTAGCTGGAAAGGGGAAGGCCCTAACAGAGCAGTAAATGTCGTCACAGCGCTTTCTATGGGTGCTTCCCTTCTCTGTGTGAAGAAGATATGGACAGTGTCTTTGCCTCAGTGATTTAGATGGTGCATGGTACCAAAACACACCGCAGCACATAACCCCGTAAGTGAGTGAAACTGCTTTGCTTTCCAGTGCTTTCTCAAGTAAGCCAATTTAAATGAGCCCTTAGTGCCTCAGCATTCAGCTGCTGAAGCTGAATCAATTGCTAAAGCTTGAGGAACATAAATTTGCTTAGAAGAAAAGAGAAGCCCGTTACCCACCGAAGCACAGCCACACTAGTTTACTTGGATTTAGATCTTCAATAGGAAAAAGGACATGACATAGGAAATGAGAGTTCCTCCCTTTTCAAGTCCTATCATGGCATGTAAAATAGTAGTGTGGGACTGTCTACAGTCCTCAGCCTTTGAAAAAGCAGCATTTTAGGCTTTGTATGCTCTTCTACTAGCACCAGCTCAGTGACACGGCTGTTGGCTGTGTAGAGAACCCTAGCAGAGACAGGCTCCTGATACACGTTTTAAACATTGCACTGCCTTGGCTTTTTGGATGGGAAGGCAAAACATTGCTGAAGACAAAAACCTGTCTGTGAACAGATCTTCCAGCTTTGCTGCTTTGGCTGGAGCAGGGGGGCCCTGCAAGTGGGGTCCCTGCTGCTGCTGCTGTCTCTGCTGGGCAGAGCATTTGGGAACCTTTCAGCAGGAAGCCTTTCTATCAGCAACTGGAACATCCATTCTAGAGGCCACCAACAGAAACCTGCTACCTAGGTCCTGGAGAAGCTGAATGCCTCCATTCTCAGCTGTCTGATGGTCCCGGGTGGCCGCAGCCAGTGCTCCAGAGTCCCCGGTCCCCCTCCCACCAGGCTCCCCGACTCACCCTCAGGTCACCTTCCTCAAAGCCTATTTTTCCAACAAATTGAGATTATCACCATGTTCCTCTGATGCAAAACAAAGAAATGGCTTAAAACGCCACAGTTTTTCACAGATAGGAAAACCTCATCACTGGGCGTAGGGGAACAGAGCAATGAAGGTGAGAGAGCTCATAAAATACTTATCAGGAAAAACGTTTTCAGGATACTACTCTCTTCATTGTCAAAAAACTCAACAATGTATTGAGAGATTTAAATCTTCACCTGCAATAACAGGGTAGCACAGCTCCAGTGTATTAAATCAATATAACTTAATTTTAAAGGAATCGAAGTCTAAAAAACAGTATAAATAATGAAAAATAGAGATTTTTCTCATTTCCTCCACATTTACATTTTAAGGCAAAATACAGTTCAAGAAAGTTTGTTTACATATCTCTAGATTCTTAACAGGGGTGTTAAAGCACTTACAGTTAACTGAAAATACCTGCACAGAATGACAAAGAGAGTAGCAGAGTAGGCATTTGTGCATCCAGAACAAATGGAAACCCAGAGCAGGGATGAACACTTAGAAAGAGGTCAAACTGCCCATGAATACATGAAATTACTGAGGAGCTATATATTGCATCTCCATTTGGAGCTCACGCAGTCTCCTGGAGAAGGGTCAAATGCATCCCGTGCCTTATGGACAGCAATTTCACCTGAGCCGACCGAGCTCCACTGGCTTCTATCAAGGCTCAATTTGGTCCAATGCCCCCAGCAGCCAGGGTGAGTCACCTTAATACCACAGACATCATAAAATCTTACTCAAGATCTTGCAACAAGCAACATTATTTTATATTAAATTGGATTGCAAGATAGCAACGTAAATTGCAGTGACTATTTTGCCTAGAAAAAGATTGAAAGTAAACACTGGAAAATTCCCAAAACTTTATGGGGGCAATTCTGCACTCACCTGTTGAAGTAACAAGTAACCACTGCCCCTGCAATCGTCATTTGTTGACAGGCAAGAATGAATTCACTAGTCCAGATAAGGCCAACGAAATGATACCATGCCATGTAGGAAATTCCAGACAGAGCTCTGTATTCTACTTGTCCTCCTGAAGTAGTCTGTGCAGTACCTGGAGTTTAGATTACAGAGAAAAAAAGGAAAAAGAACATATAAGCGCTTCTGTACCCCTTTTCTTAACTTTTCCTCAGTACAATTATTTTTAAAAAATTAATTAAAAAATCAGGTGTAACTTAATTCCATCCATTCTAACAAAGTCAGAGCCAAAATTTCGTAATTCAAATACAATTTTGAAAAATAAAAGTTTACCAAAAGAAAAAGCTTGGGTTTAAATTGGGATTAAGACACAGCTGCCAATAAAGACAAGAGTTCAGCTACAAAATAGTAAAGCTTTATGAGAAAACATTACTCAAGATATGAGTAATCAAATGCTTCAGAAGGAAATGAAATCCTAATTTTCTTCATTCAAATTTGAAATAAATTCATAGTAATGAAATGCCTTACATTTTTTTGGTAAAAAGGAAAAGAGAAAGTCTACAGAAAAAATATTAAGGATGCATAACTTACCATTGCAACAAAGCAAAATTATTATTTTAATTATTATTACTAATTAGAACTATTGCAAGTAGTTTTCTGTTCTCTATGCTTCGCAATCTTTATGCAAAATACAGGCACATAACGCTGATATCTGTAGGGCAGTATATGCTCCAGTGTTACTATTGTATTCAGGAACATAAACTAATTCAATTATTCAAGAAAAAAAAAAAAAAAAAATTGCCTCCATTTCTGTTAATAACAAATAATTTATTCCAATTCAATAGATGGCTTTTCACAAAAGGTGGGCGTAACTCAGATAACTTAGCAATCAGACCTTTCTCTGTGCAATTTTTTTTCTACCACTTAACTCTGAAGTATATGGTAAGGGGATAAAGCCATTGGGACATTTATTCCTACTGAAAAGTCTCTAGGTCCACAACCTGCTACTTTTTCAGTTTTCCAGGCCTTAGGTCTATTAACCTCAAAAATAAACACCTTCAAAGAATAAAATGATCTGTGGAGGTGAGCAGTTTCTTATTCTAACTTCATGAAAGAAAAAATAAAGTGAGACATAGAATTGTCTTTTACAGCTAGAACAGCATTATTACTTAAGGTTTAATACTTCATGTTCTCCCACAGGACAGCACACCACCTTCAAGTGCAAAACTACCACAGATACAAAGCTATTTCTGAAATGGTTCTCTTATTTCTTGTCCTGTTTTCCTCCAACCACAAATTTCATACTTGAGAGTAGCTAAAAGTAGATACAATAAAGATTTGCCTTCAGCAATAGCACCAGGTATAAACAAGCTTTATACATCTTCAGAACCAAGGTTCTTTTGTCTGTAAATTATGAAAAATATTCATTTGGCCCGTAGCAATAGTGCAAAATTATTTTAAAGTGCTTTAAAAGGATCAAAAAACGTTACCAAGGTTCATAATTATTGTATGGTTAGCTTAAATACGTATCTGCATAAAATAAATTAAATTATTTTACTCCTATAACATTAACACATTAACAGAAACTCATCTATCTTAGACACTGAGAGAAGAGCTATTCACTATTCAAAGGCAAGAAGAAAAGACTAAGTCTATGAATAGATTTATATCCTACAAACTAAGCATTCTTCCCAGAACTGAGCCAATCTTATTCTCAGCACTCTTGTAATCAAGAGTTGCATCCGCCAACACAGTACAGCTGGCTTCAAGGAGGAGTTTGTAGGTACTGTATCAGACTTGTTCTTCAAGGCAGCCTTTGCTAAAGTGCAAACAGACATATGTTCTGGTTATTTTATTTTCTGAAAAGAAATTTTAGCTAACCAGGCAAGCTCTTTGCAGTGCTGTACGGTTGGTCATTCACAGAAATATTGTTGCTTCCATTATATTCAAATGTTTTAGGCCTACGAAATTCAAGATTCTCGATGGTGTGAAAAACCTACTATTCTTATCTCAGATCTCTTCTCTACTGGTTTTAAGTTTGGATGCAACTTGCAAGTTTGGATCCTCTAGATTGCCATTTTCTTGGAGTACACACAACTAGCCAAGTATGATCATTAATCACCGCTTACAGCCCTTACTGAGGGAAATTGTGCAAATGAGATATAAGAAGGTCTCCTACCTCCTCAGTTTTAGGCAGAGACATTATGCCACTTGGTAGCAGAATTAAGCACATATTCCACCATACAATCCACCTGAACATTTCCCAAAAAAAGGGCACATTTCAGGCTTTGCTTCTGTGGTTTTTTCATGAAGACTGACAAATGTATGCACAGTCAACTAATTCTGTTTGCTTTTTACCAGCCTACTGAAATAACCACCTGCAGTAACACCAGTAATGGCTTGATGGCCAGCCTTCCATACGTGGATGTGCACAGCACTGTGCTCTGCTGCACAGAAATCAGGTACATCCACCTGTGAGTTCACCATCAATCACTTTGCTCTCTAGGTATGGTAAATTGTATTTGTTACTTCACAGAAATCTATTTACCAATAGAAACATCTGTGTCTGAGTAGTTCCCTGTCTTCTGGGCCTACCATGCATGCATAATTTTAACAGAATTACACGCAATGCTGCTTTTCATATGTCAGTCTTAGTAGCACAGATAAACTTATAAGCTATCCTAGATACCCCGTCGAGAGAAGTATATGCTATTTTCCTCACCACTCCACTATGATCTCTCTGTTCACACAAGCTAAACTTTCTCAATAAAGCCTTGAAATACGGTTTGTTTTATTAACAGAATATTTTTCTGCAACCACACAATCACAAGTCTTTCTGGTGTACTGTGCAATCTTAGTAATAACATCAAGAAGCCAGTAAAGAACTGAAGTCCCGACAGCTGAATCACCGAATCTAAAAACCTCTGATCAGTACAGACACTGATCTGCTGCAAATACTTCAAAGAATTGCTGTTAACAATGCAAACAGGCACAACTGCTCGCAGCAGAATTCAGAAGAGCTTCCCCTCCTGGCTCTGCAGCCCGGCGCTGTGCCGCGATGTCAGTCACACAGCAACGCGACGAGACAGAAGTCACTGTGCACATGCAGCACCATTCGCTGTATTTTGGCATTTTCTTATGCTCTTACTCAGTAACTGCTGGTGGTGCCTGGAGCAGCAGGCTGTTGTAAGGGACAAAAATTCCTGGGAAGTCTAGTTCAGCAACTTCCTTATAGGAAACAAAGAACCACTGACCAGAAAATACCGAGAGCCTGTTTATCAGTTCCTGTTAACATGAAAATATGATGGGCCCTTCCCACTGCTAAGCAAGGTTCTGGCATCATATACTGAATCTTCATGCTTCCTGTAACATAATTTATTGTGTATTTTCTTTAGCTTTTTTCCATGCAGTGGTATTTACAGCTAAGCTAGCTGACTGTAATTGGAATGTCAAGGACCCTACAGGAAAGAGATTTTTATTGCTGGTTTTGTTACTGCACAGCTTTATGTGGCAGTTTTATTGCTCGCTTGCTTGTAGGATGCACCTTCATTACACGAAAATCTCACACTGCCTTCTCATCCCACATTACAGTATTTATGCTGTGTGGACTTCACAGCTCCTGCATGCTGGAAAGTCAAAAAACATGCTTTGCTGCGCCACTTGGCCACTTCAGCTCTGCAGTGAAATGCCACACAAATTAGCAAACAATAAAACTCAATAACCCTCAGACATATCAGCTTTTCCAAAGCACAGATGAATTCCATTCCTAGCCAGCTAATGGTTCTAACTGGTGCCACTGTTTCTGCTGTCTCAAGTCTCGTGGAGTCTGGCATTTCCCCTAGTTTTCTAGCTCTGGAATTCACTCCACCTCTGCTGATCTTATACATTCTGAATTACCAAGGTACTTAAGCAGGTGCCTACCTTAAAATACATAAGTAGCCCCACTGATTTTAATAGGATTACCCATGTGTTTCGAGTTAGTCATGTGCATAAGAACCTTTTCCAAGTGTGGGCTCTAGTTTTCTATAGCTCCCAAGAAGTTAATCTTTTGCCAGAGTAACACCAATTTTTGGAGGGGATGTAAATACGGTGTCTGTGTGGTTGCATAACAATCAGGTGCACCCCAGCTGAAGTGAGGATAAAAGTGCTCCAGAGCTGTAAGATGCAGAGACACTATAAATATTATATGTAACTAGTGAAGATGCAATGAAAATGTTAAGAACAGGTGCAGCACAGCAGCAAGCCAACTTCACTTGCCATCTCTCTGTATCAGACAAAAAGAGTAGTGTCTTTGTAAACATTTCAATTTTTTCAGCTTTCTTGCCGTATTTGCATTTAAAATATAGTCTGCATAGCCCCAGAAAAATATAATTGGGAGATTAAAAAGTCAAAGTGTCAAAAACAAGAAAGCCACCAAATGAACTGCATCCTGGATAGGAAACTATTTGTCATCAGAGAAAACAAATTGCTCAAAAAGAGTTTATTCTGGGATGTCTTCAGAGAAGTACTCTCAGCTGTTGCAAAAAGTCTCCAAAAATCAAAATAATGAGAAATGTCTTCCACTTATAGGGTGATTATAGAAAAATAGTATAAAATACTAAGCTGTTCCACCAATGCATTATTAACCATATATTACTATATTTATTTATTTTTACAGGCTGTGTAAGTAATAGTCATCCTAGAACAGCAAAACAACCCCCAACGAGCTACCTTACTGTAAACTATTTTAGCAGGCAGCATTTCAGAGGACTCATATTTGGGTTGAAAATTTGAAATAAAAGCTAAAGGAATATTCTCAAAACCCAATCTAGTCGACTGCTCATTTGTCCAAGCTTTGAACTACAAAACAAATCTAAGGTAGAGTACAGGTCTGGAAATTGAAACAACTATCATACTTCTTGCTGACTCCGACCTCCTGTATCACCTCGACAAATCTCCTCAACCTGAGAGCTGGATAAAACTATCCTTCGCTACCTCCCCAGGTCATTAAAAGGCTAAAATTGCCTTTGTTGTGTTTAAACTCCTCTCGGGAGGAGTTACTCTGTAATCAGAGCAGCTGTAAACAACTGAGCAGAGTCAGAAGAAACTTTCCCACACTACTTTATCGGCACCTAGTGGGCACTGATGCTGCTGCAGGTCATTTACATGTTATTTACATAAACCCCTTAGCCCCTGGACTTTGTTAAGAACTCCGTTTACACCTGTTGGATAACAACAGCCACCATTTAACATAGACAGCTCAACAAAAACAAAAATTGAAAATACAAATGATAAAATGAATAGAATCAAGTTCTAACAAGAAAAATAATTGAATACGTAGAGTGGCATTTTGCTATCTGCGTTCATGCTTAGGTTGTAACAGAATTGGTTTGGATTTTACTTATCAAACACACATTCTCTTCTAAATATTAGCACACTAATTGTTAACAGAAAAATCTTACAAGGATTGACATCTACACTAAAAATATCCTGGCAGAAGGTCTCAGTCAAAACATATGTTTTACTAGATTCCTCATTTGAGCAATATATTGTCAGTTAAGTGCCTGGAAATGACCTTCCCATCATACGCTAAATCTGCCAAAAGTCAATTCTTCCAAAACTGAGAACGTCCTAGAATCTTTAACATCTGTGCAACAGGGTTATGCTGCCTTCTGTACTGTACTGTTTGAATCACTTGCTGGAAACACCAGCATTCCTATTACGCTATGAAGAAGACAAAAAATAAAATACCTTTGAGCCAGAAGATGTGTGCTGCACTATGAATATAACAGCAGGTCATAAACTGTTTGAATCCTACTCTCCAAGTAGGCAGAAAAAAAAGGTTGAATGGAAATGTCTAACAGGAAACAGAGAACATAACCCACGAAAGAAAATGGCACAACATGGAAAAAGCATAAAAAGCCTCTCAAAGGCAGTTTTTGTTGGGTTTTATTTCCCTGTGAATACACATGGAATTTGCTTTCAGATACAATGTGCAAGTCGCTACTTTCCTGCAAAGTCTCTAAAAGCATCCAGGAAATACCTGACTGATTCCCCATCCTGCACTTATCATCAAGCTGTTTCTGTCATACGAGCTAAAATATTTCTTCTCTTCTAATGTTTGCTGCACTTCCAAAAGCTTTTGAATACAACAAACTCAGCTGGCATTTTCTAAATTTAGATTTAACAAGGGCAGCTTCACATCCCTACATGTGCATATTAAGAGCACCGGTGAATATTCCTGTGGGTAACGAGCCAGCTCAGCTTAACATAAAGGATGTAATATTTCCCTTAATAGTTCTTGTTAATTATATATTTAATTATATACTTAGCATATCTGTGTGTTAGCATTGATTTTATTCACCTGCTACTAGATTTGCTATAGTTAACTTTTATTGCACCTGATCCAAGCAGGTGTACGAAACAAACTCAGTTGATAGCTCAGGCGATGTCCCCCTCTATAAAGGGCTGGTCTGAAGCAGTGACAAGGAGCCCCACAAGGCCAGTTTGAAAATTACTGCCTCCTGGTGGATAGCTGCATCGACAGGATGAAGATTTTTGCAGGGAAGCTAACACCCACACAAAGCTGTGTCTAGCACATAATGCTGCCTCTATAAAGGGAAAATCCAACTCGGAGTGTGGAGAAGGAATATCCATGATGCTTAATGCAAAGTGAATCTGCTTGACTGTTTAGTCAGCCAGGAAAAACTCACAAAGGGACTGTAGGTTGGATACTCTGCCTTGCTAGGTCTGACCATCTTGCAGGAGAAGTAGGCTATCAGCCAGACAAGTGTTACAAGCAGCCACTTCTGACAGACATGAGCTACAGGGGGAAAGGCAGCAGAAAGAGACCCTGGTATACCTGCATGGCTCTTCAATGAAAGCTGGAAACAGATCCTACTCTATCCCAAGCAATGGGTGAGCGATTTGCAAAACCAGCATGGACTCAGACAGACGGACCGACATGTTACAAGTGAAGTGGGTCTTATACAGAGCCAGAACTAACAGGGTGAGACTGAGATGGAAGCAGTTGTGATGGAAGAGTGAGGTACCTGACCCACAGAGGTGGGGAATGCTGCCAGTTTTGCCAAATGCGTTCAGCTACAGAAAGACTGGAGGCTTTTCTGGCCTAGCAGGGGTCTCTAAGTCTGAACAGAGTTACTACAGCCACCGTCTCAAGGGGTGGTGGAAACACGGGATAAAATGGTAACACATTAGCATTTGAAGAGCTAGGCTGTGGGTTTTTTTCCTGGCAAGATTCAGAAAATAGAAAACCCACGAATAAATATGGAAGCCACAAACAACTGTCTCTCTCCACATCAATTCTGCATCGGCTTAGGCCCAAAAGACAACAACTGACTCCTAGCAGTGGCCCTAGAAATTTAAAATGAAAAAAATCCAACCTCCAAATCATAATGCTTCCTAGGTCCAAAGGCTGATGTCTGTGGGAGGAGTTATCAGCAGAGCTACACAATTTAGCTTTCCTGCTTTGGATAATGTTACACAACCTCCCCTTCCCTTGGATGGCATGATGCTGGGCCAAGAGACAGCATCCAAATCACCCTGGTTCAATCAAAGATAGATCTTATAGGGGTATGTCCCTCAGTAATACCACTTCCATACTCAAAATCTGTTCCTGCAGATCCCTCATATTGATTAACTATGCTCTACAGAGCTCATCCCCTACAGCTGCAAGAACTGCTGAATTAACCCAAATACTGTTGTACCAGTCTAAGTAATGACAGCAGCTGTCACTAAATTACCACTGAGAAACAATGTTCTGCCTCCATGACACTTGGACATTGTTTAGAGTCAGAGGAGATTAACATTCTCATTTCGTAACAACTGCACTAAAAGCTGCCTCTTCCCTCCTGTTACTTTTTTTCATTTAAATACATTAAACATATACTGTATCTACCACAATCTAAACACAAATTAAGTAACTAAGAAAAAAACCTGAAGTATAAAGAAGCAAAAAAGCTCTCTTCTGTAGTGCTATGACTGACATAAGTTTGGTAACGTTGAAGACTCCAACAAGTGGGGGGGGAAAAATAAACAAAAAAAGGAAAGAGTAACACAGGTCTGTAACAATGGTAGCCCACATTTTGTACACTAACACCAGGAGGTCCTGTATTTAAGCAGTGAACTTAGGAAATAAATAGCATTAATCCAAAAACACGGAAAGCATATACTTACCTGCAGTTCCTAAGCTAAGTAGTACAGCAACCCAAAATAGCCAGAACACAATGAGAATCAGAAAGGTCCAGAGTGGTTGGAACAGGAGGAAAGGAATTCTGCCAATGATTTTACCAGCAATCCGAAAGAGTTGTACAGTGAACTGAAGCCTCTTTCTTAGTACAAGTATAAGGGAAAGCAGAACAACCTGTTACAGGAAACAAAAAGACAAATTGTTGGGTTTTTTTCTTTAAGAAAAGCATCAGAGTTGTCAAATATGAGATAAGGGGGTACAGATTTCACAAAGACATGACAGCAAGGCATTTTACACAAAGTTACTGTGCACTGGAAAAGCTTTCTGGCACAGCCTATATGGTCAAAGAGCCTGTGGGTTAAAATCTGATTTCCTGAAATCATTAATACTGTTTCTTTAAAACAAAAGAGGATTCATAAACTTGTCATTCATCCAATGGAAACAGTTTGTTTTGCTTTACACAAAACACATTTGTGTAAAGTACACAAATGCACTTTATATGCTACCCATTGCTTTCATGTGCCCTGTATGTCTAACATTTAAACTTTCTTCCTACTCAGGTTAGCTTGCCACTATTCACAATGGTAGGAGGACCACTCCTTTTCTGCAGAAAAGGACAGTAGCACAAATAAACTAATGTGAGAGCTGTGTATGTATGGAAGCAAAGTAGACATCAAAAGAAACTTCAATCAAATAAATTCTTTTTTTCCCAAAGTAAAAGAAAAAAATACCCCAACAACAACAAAGCCCTGAGTCAAAATCGACACAATGTGCCCAGTTCTTCGTACAAGACAAGGAACTATGAACAGGTATTAAAAGAGAGGTCGGAATCTATAAAGTAATAAATACAACCAGTGGCAGCTGCTTCACTAGTTTTCCTGCCTGCTCTAGAAAGAAGCCACCAGCTCTGAAGAGAAACATGACCTGCAGCAGTGGATGTTCCCAGTTCTGCAAACGACAGTCAGTTGCACTGGAACACACATGGCTACAGAGGAACCTTTTCTTACCCCTGTAGTATCAACAGATGTAAAAAGGTTGTAATTTACAGAGGATATAAAAAAATATCTGATCTGTGGCACATTTATATTAGACCCTGTAAACAGACTGTTCATATCTGGTGAATTCCAGTCTATGGATCCTATTCTGCTTTAAGAAAACAGAAGAACAATCACTTTGACAGATGTGCCGTGAAGTACAAATTGTCTGTACACTCATATTGAGCAATGACTCTTCTAACATTGCAACATCAGAGTGAAAAATCACTTTAAAAGCTGCAACCCATACTCAGATTTTCTGTTGGAAAACAAGGTCAATGAAAGAAAAGTAGAATTTAACCCCACAACTTGAGGCCTAGACGCTGTGCTTCACTACTCTTTTAATTGTCTAAAAGAGCTGTCACCCCTTTCTCCTACTGACAGGGTAGGATGAATCCACAGATCTCAGGTTCATATCAAGCCAGTGGCCCTCTTCTCAGTCGACAGTGACCCTCCATTTAGCTGATGCAGAGAAGAATGGGGATGGAACACAACTCTTGCACTTCTACAGCACCAATGCTAACACCATTTGTACAGGGTTGAAGTGTGGCAGAGTTCTATGCTGACAAACAGATTTCACAATGAAGTTATAGAACTATTTAAATGAGTGCACACAGATCTTGTTATTGATTCTCATTTTCAAATGTGAAAGGAACGAGGAATTATTTTTACTGTTGCAGAATCTCTGCAGTTCAAGTTTTCAAGTTACAGCGTCTGCTATTGCTTAGGGTAAAACACTACTTACAGTAACTATTGTTGAGAAGACAGCATATCCAAGTAGAAATCTCATGTTTTCCTTTTCTGTTTCCAGTTCGGTGCTGGGATCGCTCCTGTAGTCATAATAGAGCCACCAGAGAACACCTGAGACAACTGAGGACAGAAAAGCAGGGTGAAGGTGGGCAGCGCTGCCCGGCTGCCTCCCCAGCCGCTCACCCCCAGCCCAGCCTCTGCTCAGGAGCACTCTCGCCTTGGAGAGAGGCACAGCACCAGAGATCACCGGGAAAACTCAGGACAAGGTCTGTTAGCCTGAGGTAAAACTGCAGCAGAACATTCGGTTTTCTTGCAGTTACACTAAAGCTCAGGCAAGCAATTTACACAAGCAATAGACACAAAGCTAACTTCTATGGAATGACAAGCCTCAGCTGGACACATTCCTATAGTTCTCCCTTCCCAACATAAAACTTCACTAAACTGTCTTTGAAACAGTAGCACTTTCCTAACTGCATTCATCTGCCAAAAGAACTCTTGTCTCCAGGCACCTATAAAAAAACAAAAATCATCATCACCTCAACACTCAGCAGCTGGAACAGCACAGCCAGACCTTGGCACCTAAAGGCAAGCAGGGCTCAGCTTGGAAATGGCTGTGGTAAGCTCAAGGTTACTGAGGATGGCCACGGAGCAAAAGGATAGCTGTTTGTTCAGCTGCCTCTCCTTCTCAGATGATCTATTTTACTAAGCAAAAAGGTAAACATACTTACATAACAGCCCGAACAACACCAGTGCAATCAAGGTGTGGACCAGAAGGGTTCGAATGAACCTGAAGGCTAAAACCAGTATAAAAGAGAAGGCTGAAAAATATACAAAATAATTTTTTTATGTTACAACCCATTTAACTTATATTGTATTTACTTTTAAGATAAATTTAAGGTTCTTGCAGAATTTGGACTTTTATTTTTAAACAGTGGTCTCAAAAGCAACAGCATTTAGTAAACCTGGAGACCATTTTAACTTTTGAAAGACATAGTTACTTATAACTTATTAATAATGAGCTTGTAATCAAAATATTTCACCTTGGGAATTCCTAGCTTTTCAATAATATTTTGTATAAGATTTAAGTTAAAACATTCATGCCAATGCCGTTTTTTTTCATCAACAATTTCTTACAGTCCCTTGAATTGAGACATGTGATCATACTAAGAAACACAGAATCTGGTATTTCATATAGCTGTATTTCATCAGTCTATTACATGCCTCCTGATAAAACACGATCACTCTTCATCTAAAACAACTCTGTCCAGAATATATGAAAAAGATCACTTTTAAATTAAAAATACAAAGTTAATGTATTAACTTTATAACATTTGAAACCTCATATTTTAACTGAATATCATTACTCACTTCTCATTTATAACCTTACCTAGTGCAAGGAAACTCAGTCCTATCACAGTATCTCTTCCTGCCAATATTCCACTCAGAATTCGGTGAAAAACATCCATTTCATTAACGATATTTATTAAGACAGATGCGTATTTGGAATAGCACTCGGGATTTTGTGGAACACATCGATTAAGCAAGGGAAAAGATTTACTGGAAGGTTAAAAACAAAGATGGTAAAAAATATTAATTCCTGGAAAAACAGTTTCAAATCCACAGAGATCCATTCCACCATTCTCTTTGAAGCCCTCTGCAGTTCCCTACTGGCATCCTCAACACTGTTTTGCAGCCACAGCTGGCCAGTGTGATCTGTGACCTGGCAAGTGTCCTCCCTGGATGGTGGACCTTGCACATGGGGTCTGACAGAAGAGGGCACTAGGCATGGGAGTGGGCCATTACAAACGGTAGTTTTATGTTTCATCTGCCAAATAAACTCCTAGAAGCATCATGCCTGTATCACTGTACCAGAACACCCACACAAGATCAAGCAGGGAGAAAACATGAACTACTATCTCGACCACCATCAGCACACAGCTCCTATTCCCATTCCAGTCTGGCGTCACCTGCTTTGATCCCATGTGTTTATGTAAAACCTAGACTCATGCCAACAGAGCTGTAAGCTACCTTGTTGTTGATAATTCCAGACCACAAACTCTTTGCATCTTTTTTGTGATATTTAAGCATTCTAAAAGTCACATCAAAACAATGTTTGTAGGTAGAATTAACACCACCAAATATTTACATATGAAACTATTTGGCACTCCCAGACAAACTTCTTGAATATATTTTGTTGTCCCACTTCAGCAATGCTGCACTATAACAGTCGAATAGACACTCATACCTAAAAAGGAGAGGTTTGTTTATCAATATTAAAGAACTTCTCTGTCTAGCTTTGCTTCTACTATGAAATATCACTGTCCAAAATGAATAACTTTGCTGAGTTCCTTGCCAAACAGAAAAAAAAAGCCTAAAACGTCAAAGAAATAATTAAAACATGCCATATTTTTTCAACAATTTACATGCTCTTCTTTGAACCACTGTTATGTATCAGGAACAGTGTGGTGAGTAGGACCCAAGAGGTGATCATCTCCCTGTACTTAGCACTGGTGAGGCCTCACCTTGAGTACTGTGTCAGGTTTTGGGCCTCCTACCACAAAAAAGACATTGAGGTGCTGGAGCGGGTCCAGAGAAGGGCAACAAAGCTGGTGAGGGGTTTGGAGAGTAAATCTTATGAAGAGAGGCTGAGGGAGCTGGGGTTGTTCAGTCTGGAGAAGAGGAGGCTGAAGGGAGACCTTATCGTGCTCTATAACTACCTGAAGGGGGGGTGTAGAGAGGCAGGGGTCGGTCTCATCTCCCAAGTCACAGGAGATAGGACAAGGAGAAACGGCCTCAAGTTGCACCAGGGGAGGTTTAGATTGGATATTAGGAAACATTTATTCACCGAAAGGGTTATCAAGCATTGGAATAGGCTGCCGAGGGAAGTGGTTGAGGCACCATCCCTGGAGGTGTTCAAAAGACGGGTTGACATGGTCTTCAGGAATATGGTTTAGTGATTTTTATTTCTTATTTATTTTTTTGTCAGAGTTAGGTTGATGGTTGTACTATATGATCTTAAAGATCTCTTCCAACCTAGATAATTCTACGATTCTACGTAACATTTTTATGTCTCTCCTGCTCTCTTCTGTTTGCTTTTTTCCCCTTTTTATCCTGTTTAGAGCAGATGACTTAACTCTGCAAATGGGAAGATTCCAGTTCTTTGCTGTATTTTCATGACACAGTGGAATTTAAAAGCATGGGTTTATGGATTTTGACTCACAATGCCAAATGCTAAAGACAGCGCTATCCACAGACCTGTGCTTCAAGCCAGCTGGCTACAAAACGATTCTGATGGAAACTTCTGGGTCCAGGATAATAAGCAAGACTGGAGACCACAGCTCTTCTTCCTTGGCATTGAGGGAGAGAGCAAAAGCCTGTGCAGGAGAGAAGTTGCTCCTCATATGGAGTGTTTTTCCCCAGATTTTGAGAGGAAAAAAGAATCACTAAAGGGTAGAAGAATGGAGAGAATGCAGCCCTTGCTCATTCTGTGGGACAAGACACTGGTGCCTTCACAGGCTCAGAAGGACACACGCACAAAAATAAACAAACAGAGCAAATCCATTCTGACTGTAAAGCACCGTATCAAATACAAAGAGTGAGGAAGTATGAATCCTTAAGAAGCTGTTTGGAACCAAGGGTGTTGTAAAGTACCCAGTAATTTTTACCTTGGTGGAACTGGCAGTGCGGGACACAGCTCAGCTGCCTTTGGATTTAGTGTGTAACTGGAAACATTCAGGTTGTAAACGCAAAGACATGAACCTAAGAAGGTAGAAAAAAAAAAAAAAAAAAGAAGAAAAGTAACTTAACATTAGTTGAAGTTTTAGAGAAAAACACATTATCAATTACGGTTTTTTTACACTTCTGCTTCAATCCCTTAGCAGGCCATATTCATCCCTGATATTCCAGTGGGAATAACAAATTTGTAAATAACAAATGAGTTAATTGGGTAAATCTAGAGCAACCTCTATGGAATCTTTTGCCTTCTAGACTTAGCTATAATTACCATTTACTGATCTTACTGGAAAGCAGACACACTGTTCTTTCCACAGCGTGACACTTCAGCTCTAGACTAAGGTAACAGAACAGCCTAAAATGATAGAAGCTACAATAGAACTAGACCTCTCATGATTTAGAACAGACTATGTATGTATCCAGAAAATCCATATTTTCTTGGCTCTAGGCGAAACATTACCAGGTACTCTGCTAATAAGACTCTGCTCCATTTTACAACTCTTCTGTTGGCTGGACACATTCAAGCCATTCAAAATGCAATACAGACCTCTCTCTCGAGATGAACATGCAAGCAGTTGAAGCGAATAGATGGAAATTCATGCAATTATATTCAGTTACACTGAAAATACTCATATAGTATCACAGGTGTTTGCAGCTTTCTGTACATACCAACCAATGGTACAATACCCCAAAATGTCATCAAAACTGTTGTCAATTTTAATAGCAATCCCTGACAAACAAGACAACAAAGAACAAAATTCTGACCTCCAATAAAATTAGCCACTAATTTTCATATGGTCTGCAGTTCATGCATACCTATGGAATAAGGGTTAGGCTACAACTTATTTTATTTACATGTTGGACATGAATGAACTGGAGCTGCTTCTTTTGCAAAACAGCTTTTTCTGACATCATATCCATCTTGAACACCAGAATAAAATTTAAAAAAAAATGATAGAATGAATAGCAAACTCTGGGATCTGATGTATAAAGGGATAAAAAAACTTGTGTGTCTCTGGAATTAATACTTTCACCACAGCTTTAATTAAATTTAAAAGAACCAGTTGAACAAGTTTCTCAAACAGCATATGAGCTCTGTTCACCTACTGGCACCCCCCCCAAACTATACTAGGTCATTCTCAGCAGCATGTTTTCTGCTGGATAATCTCAGCATTGTGCAGGAATTAATCAACAATTGTTGAATTTGCATAAGAGAGTGGTAACATTTCTAGAAACTATGGCTTTGAACTAAAGCAGAAACAAGACATTTTCTTTTCTGTTGCCATGGACTGCTAAGGAAATTAATGGTAAGAAATGACTCCCTAGCGTAGCAAACATAAGTGAAAGTTGCTCAGCTGTACTACAGATACACTACTCATATTCCCTGTTGCACACCATTATTCCTTGCAAAACTCTGGAGGTCTTCCAAAGAGTTGAGTTGCTCTTGTGGACAACTAGACACGCACAAGGAAACTGAACTGATTTTGAGGCTTTGTATTTCCAGGCTGCATGAATTCAGAAAGAACACATACCTAGAAAGAAAAAAAGAACCTCTTTTCAAAAAAACAAAATTTCTGGATTTCATAGGTTTAAATTCTGAGCCTTCTTTCCATGTTTTTAAAGTGCTACAAAACAAATGAAACTCCCTTTCCACATACATTGGCAAAAAATGGAGTTTGAAGCCAGAAGTTAAGGAGCTATTTGAGAATATGCTACAATTCTACACTTCATTTTATGTTCTTAAATGGGATCAGAAGCTGCCAAGGTGGGTGCTATTCTACAAGGACTAGTTCATGGGAGTTCACAGAATGACTGGGAACTTCAACATGTAACTTCTTAAGCACAAAGGTTTGCTGTACAGAATGACACTGGTTTGGCCAAAGTACTATTTAAGATCTTATTTTAGAAGGCAGCAGCATAAAGCATAACAATGTAGCACATTTTCAAATTATATCGTAACTTTTTAGTTTTACTCACTATTTTGCACCATTCTCACACCTATTTTTGCCTTTCAATATAAGCATGTATATATACAAATATGTATACGATAGACAACTAGAAGACGTGTGTCTTATTAAGTTCTCAAGCATTTGATTTGTTTAGACATCATCTGATGTACTTACTTTTTATTAGTCATGTCCCGTCCAGAAAGGGGTGCCCCCTCTACAGGAGTGTTCTTCCTACCACATATGTTCCCAAAGCTGTCATATCCAAGCACAAGTCTTTCTGCGGCACCAGCCATCACAGCATAGCCAGTTATAAACATCTGTTAAAATATTTTTTAATGTGAAATCGTGCTACAATAGCTTTTCCTTCCCATTCAATAAATAATCCATTGTCTTATGGATGCAAACAGTTAAATCTAAAATTTACCCCTCTGCAGGAGGCCGGAGCAAGTCATCAGGACGTGTTCAGCCCAATTGCCTCCTTAGCGCTTTCCCTCATCTATTACTCACAGTGTACAAATTAATCAGAGTATCACAGGAGAAGAAACACAAGGGTCGTAATTAAAATAATAGGAAAGCAGTAGTAAGGTGTTAAACGCTGCCTCCACTGAAGTTTGCATGTGTCACTAGGCAAGGTCGCTCAAATGGCAATTCTTCACATGCCTACTGCTTCTCATTTTTCAGGGTGCCCTTCAAGACACACCTGGGCAATATATCGTCCGAAATGCTAAGTACTTGCAGCTGCTAGTGAATTTAATCAGCGGTATTTTTTAAGCACATGGAGTGTAATTAAAATACAGGTTACCTGAAATTTCAGGAGGATGAATTCTTTAATGCGTGTGAAAAACCTGGAGAGAGCCACACTGTGGACTTGGTGACATTGCACTGATCTTTTAGATGCCCTGCTGCCAGATCAAAGCTCCAGCAGATCTGCTTCCTGTAAATCCCAGGGGTAGCTAAGCATCTCTGTTGGCCAAGTAGCAGCAAGCCCTAGTTGATATAAGACACCTTGCCTAGGAATACAGCTTAAACCCTGCTCTTTTACCCCATGAGGGCCAAAATGCCCCTTGAAAAGAACCTTTCCACATGCCAAGAAGCAGTAATTCTTCTTTTGGGAAGCTGGTGAAGTCCTGGACGTGACTTTATCTGAAGGCCTATTTACAGCACTCCAGCCATTGAAGAATTCAGTGATTCAATCATCTCCTCTGTCCCATGAGGTGTAAACCACATTTTACACACACCAAGGACAACCCACTGAGCTCTGTGGGTACATACCAACTGCTGGCAACAGCAAGTCTTCTCAGTCCCACATTAACCCCTACTACTTTGCTGAATATCAGCTGTGCTGGAGACAGATTGCAGGTATCAGATCCAGCACAACTGCTTTCTTAAAGGGTTTAGAGCCTTTATTTGTTATTCCACATTTAACACTTGTGTCTAAAGATGGGATCTGAGCAAAAACAGAGTCTCATAAATAACATCTAAGTACATGCTTCCTTAGTCCACACTGTAGTCTTGTTTTCCCTTATATGTTTGCAGTGTAACTAGTTAAATAATATTTTTTTAAATTATGAATGCATGTTACTACAGTCTCAATGTGGAGATCTTCGCAGAGACTCCATACTTAAAGTTGACATACTACTTATGTATGTGATACCTCTTAAATTTAACAAAATATTTTCAGATCCAGTTTATTTACATAGCAAATATTTGTTAATAATTAAATTGTTCTCAGAAGAAAAAGGAGAAATGAGCTGGCATTGTAACTCAACCTGAAACATGCTTTCAGAAAAATTCTGGAATTCCTTCTAAAGATGGCCATCAGTATGGCAAATAGTGTGTACATGTGATTTTTTTTTTTTTTTAAAGTGCAGAATGCTGGATAAAAGCCATAAATGTTGTTAAGTAATACATGGCTGTATGACTGCTGGAGGGGTGTGTCTATAAACGCCAGTGATAAGCATTTCCACAGATTAACTAATGCAGTTTCAACTTTTTTCATTATGTGAACAAATCAGTGCCACCAATTTTTTTTTAATCTTTTAAAAATAAGATCAAAGAAAAGAAAACAAATGCATGTCTGCAATAAGCTATTTCACAGACACTGAGTAATAAAGACAGTGAGACAAAACAAGCAAAAATCCTAAGTCCTCATTGTCCTAATTTTCTCATTCCCTCCACTATCAAAGCACTAAGCATAAGACAGCATGTAAAAAAACCTCTCCTGTTCACAAAGCTCAGCTTATTTAGTGTTGAAAACATGTATGTATTCCTCTGCATTAGCTTCCATTAAAAGAGTTATTAGGAATTGAATTGAAAACAAATTAATCGTGTATTCACAAGAATCTTGAGTAGACTCAGACATACCATGAAAAAGGCATTCATACTTAAGAAAGACAAAGCCTGTTGCCAAAAGCTTACGTGCTGTTCTAAGCACGGGACAGCCTGTGATTTGATCTAACTTCAGACCAGCATGTTGCAAGATAACAAGACTACAATGAATAAGTAGAAATAAGTGCTCAGTCAGAGCCCGGACTAATTTACAAAAAAGCAAGTTCTCAATAACCCAGCCCTGACATGCATGGCTTCTAAATCATGTGGTCAGAACTGAAACGTTTGTGTAACACTGCAATAAAGCAGTGCACCACCACAAAGGTCAGATCTGTCCCAGTGCCACCCCACGCCTGTGGTTAACTTCAGTTTAGATTTCGTATACCACTGTGCAGAACCGCATTAATTTCGGATTTCTTTCAGAAAAAAGCATGCTTACCAAACCAGCCCAGAAAAGAAAGAAGAGGAGCAACCACAAAGTGTCCGTGCACTTCCTGTAAATGACTGGTCTCCATTCCCTTAGTTCAGAAACACTATCTCCAGAATCCTGAAATGGAACAAAGAAACAAAAAAAAAAAGGGGGGGGGGGGAGACCCAACAAACTTCCTGTGAAATTAAAATCGACTTTCAAACGACTGAGATTTCTGAAACCTTGCCCTTAAAACGCCAGACACCTGGTAGCTCTCCGCCTGCAACAGCGCCCCGCACCGCCCGGCGCCCCGCACCGCCGCCCACCTGCTGCCGGCCCCCGCGCCGCTCCATGCTCCGCCGGGCCGGGCTGCGGGCGGCCCCGGGGCGCAGGCGGCTGGGCGGCCGCGGCGGGGCCGGGCTGGCCGGGGTCCGGGTGGTGGCAGCTCCTCCCGCCGCTGCCGCCGGGCACTGCCAGCCCCCCCTCCCGCCGCTCCCCCCGCAGCCCTCGGGGCCGCCGCCTTCGCCGGAGGAAAGGGCTTTTCTCCCCCCGAAACGGCGGCGGGCGGAGCTGGCCTGCCCTGCGTTGGCACAGTTAATTTCCCTGGGTAGCCGGAGGGGTGGCTTGGGCCGGGGCGGGCAGCGCTCGGGGACTGCCGGAACGCTGACACGTTAATGTCAGGCCGTAATTACCTCTCACGGGTGTCCCGGTGAATTTTGTATGCACGGGAATAACCGCACAGAATTAGATCAGTGCTTGTCATCTGCATGACCAATGAATCGTAGAATCACAGAATGTTTTTGGGTTGGAAAGGATCTTAAAGATCATCTAGTTCCAACCCCCCTGCCACGAGCAGGGACACCTCCCACTAGACCAGGCCACTCAAAGCCCCATCCAGCCTGGCCTTGAACATTTCCAGGGATGGGGCATCCACACCCTCTCCGGGCAACCTGTTCCAGTGCCTCACCACCCTCACAGGAAAGAATTTCTTCCTAATATCTAATCTAAGTTTCCGGTCTTTCAGTTTCAAACTGCTAACACCTTACCCTATGGCTACACTGCCCCAGAGTCCCTCCCCATCTCTCCTGTACCCCCCTTTAGGTACTGGAAGGCTGCTATAAGGTCTGTCTAGAGCCTTCTCTTCTCCAGGCTGAACAACCATGCAGAAGTCATTAGCCACTTTTAATAACGTGTTTTCTCGGTGCTGGCCTTGTCTTTTTATGTTCTCTAAGTTCAGCTCAATAATCTAGAGGAAATTAATATTGCAAATTGAAAAGATGTTAAAAGTATGTTTTTGTTTCCTTCCTGACAGTCAATGGGAAATTGTCCTCTTTAAGAAGTAATACGACATATTCACCTGCAATAAAGTGGAATTTAAGTGAAGCTATTTTGGAAAGCTGTTTAATAATTGGTCCACCTTGTACAAAAGACAGAGCATTAGGCCGGTTTTGCTTAGAAAAAAAGAACTTATTCCAGTTCTAAAGTGAAAATGCAGAATTAAACTTTGGTGACAAACTAGCATAGCTGGAAGTAAACTGGTAATATCAGAAACTAGCATTTAAAAAAAATAATAAATTAATCTCTGCCCCAGAGCACTTCAGAGTCTTTCTAAGCTAACTGGAAATAAATACATTTTTCAAAAAAAAATGAATTAATGCAATGTTTCTGAAATTGACTTTCTAACTGATTTAACAGAACTCAGTACAATTCTAATTTAAATTTACCACCCCCTTCTGCAAGAAGCAGCTCCAAGAAAACATGACTGGAAAGATTTCTAAAAAACCTGTGTCTTACAAAAGATTTATTAAAACATTTAGTTTCCAGCCAGTTAACCGATCTTGTCTTGATCAGCATTGTACATTTTAATGTTCATTATTCATCAATGTGTTGAGATTTAATTTTCCATAAATAATCTTAGTATTTTGATTATATCAAGAAAAAATAACCAAAATTATTAGTAACTTTTCACCTAGACAGAAAGAGTAGCTGCATTATCTGATTAAGAAAAATAATTTTAAAAGAATAATGCCAAAGATGAAGGCTGATATTAGAATTTGATGGCTTGCTGTCATTGCATGCTAATATTACCTTTCACTGTTGATCTGGCCCTTTTTGAATGATTCTCCTTAAGCTTAGTATTACATTCTTATTGTGAATAAGGGAAAACAGCAAGTGGAACAAATATTTTTAATAAAATCCAGACTCCAAGCAACTGAAGTTCATGGAAAGACACTGGAATCAGGAGTCAGGCCTGCTTTTACCAAGCAGAATCAATCATAGTTCTTGTTTGCCTTCTATTAGCCTAGGCAAAGCTATCTTATACTTAGAATTATAGAATTGTCTAGGTTGGAAGGGATCTTTAAGATCATCTACTCCAACCATCAACCTAACTCTGATAAAAAACTATCATTAAACCATGTCACTAAGCACTATGTCAACCCGTCTTTTAAATACCTTCAGGGATGGTGCCTCAACCACTTCCCTGGGCAGCCCATTCCAATGTTTAATAACCCTTTCAAGGTAAAAAAAAATTCCTAATATCCATCCTACACCTCCCCTGCCACAACTTGAGGCCATTTCTTCTTGTCCTATCTCCTGTGCCTTGGGCAAAGAGACTGACCCTCTTTTCTTCACAACCTCCTTTCAGGTAGTTGTAGAGAGCGATAAGGTCTCCCCTCAGCCTCCTTTTCTCTAGGCCGAACAAAACCAGCTCCCTCAGCCTCTCCTCGTAAGACTTATTCTCCAGACCCCTTACCGGCTTCGTTGCCCTTCTCTGGACCCGGCCCATCAGCTCACTGTCTTTGAGGGCCTCACCAGTGCCAAGTACAGGGGCACAATCACCTCTCAAGTCCTACTCACCACACTGTTCCTGATACAGGCTAGGATGTTGTTGGCCTTCTTGGCCACCTGGGCACACTGCTGGCTCACATTCAGCTGGCAGTCGACCAACACCCCCAGGTCCTTTTCTGCCAGGCAGCTCTCCAGCCACCCTTCTCCAAGCCTGTAGCTGCCTGGGGTTGTTGTGACCCAAGTGCAGGACCCGGCACTTGGTCTTATTGAACCTCATCCCATTGGCCTCGACCCATCAATCCAGCCTGTCCAGATCCCTCTGCAAAGCCTTTCTATCCTCCTGCAGATCAACACTTGGTGTCACCTGCAAACTTACTGAGGGTGCACTCAATCTGCTCGTCCAGATCATTGATAAAGTTGTTAAAGAGAACGTGTCCCAGTACTGAGCCCTGGGGGGCCACCAACTGGATTTGACTCCATTTGCCACCACTCTCTGGAGCTGCTCTCCAGCCAGTTTTTAACCCAGCAGAGAGTGCTCCCATCCAAGCCACGGGCAGCCAGTTTCTCCAGGAGGATACTGTGGGAGACTGTATCAAAGGCCTTACTAAAGTCCAGGTAAACAACGTCCACAGCCTTGGTAGAGACTTGATAGAAATAAATCAGGTTTAGAATGGGATGGGCTTTTAAACTATAAATTAAATATTTTAATTGTATTAGGTTTTTATCTGAATTTCAAACGTGATCCAATAAAACATTCTCCTCGGTATGAGTTGTCACTTTGTGGTGTGTCACTAGGTGGTGCTCTGCCCCTTGTTTCAAGTGAGAGCACAGCATTGCGGGGCGGTGCAGGCTGTGGTGAGCCCCCCGCCACAAACGAGGATTTTCGTGTCACAGTTGCAGAGAACACCAGGAAGCAAGGCTCGGAACGGATAAGAGATTTAAACATCCACATAAAAAATGTAATACCAAAAACTCTTGCTTGTTATGTGTTCAGTCCTGCAAGTCCCCAAATTGCCAAGTTTTCCTGTTATGAGAGCACTAATGACTAGGCCAGAGAGTTGTATGTTGGCTCGTGCTCGCTCTCTCCAGAGAAGCCCAGGTTGGAGCCTTTGGTCTCAAACCCCTGGTCTACACGCACAAGATGCTGACTTTATAATATGCTTCATCTAAGTCTTGTATCCAATCTTGCAACCACTTTCTTGGGAGATGAGGATGATGAGGGTCCCCATTCACTTACGAATTTTCACTGCTCTCTCCAGTATGTAATGTTTCTTGCAAAGGCAAAAAAAAATATTTAAAAACCTGGAGTACCCAGGAACTCACAGTGATTTAACTGTGAATTAAGACAGTATCCATTCAACCTGCTTGGTATGTTGTGGTGGGGCAGCCACAGGAAGGGACATAGACATTCACATTGTCCAGATTACTTATAGTTTTTAAGAGCTTTTTTACACATCACCCATCTCCAGACTTGTTTATCAGCATCAGCAACAGAAATACTGCAGCAGTGAAAACTCACAGGCATTTTTCTCTGGTTTCAATTCTTTGTGTTCCACAAAGTCACCCAGAATATAGAGAAGAAAACCAGACATAAACTCATTTCCCAACTCCAAGCTTCTGCTTTAATCACAAGGTTCTTATTATTTCTTATGAGTGTGTTGTTTATTCACAGAGAACGAATCTTGATGCTGCCTGCATTTAAGGCTTGACTTTTCTACCAAGAAACTTTCTCACCTGGTTAAAACTGGGGCAGGAATTTGGGATGGGAGAGGAAGGTCTTAAATGAAAGGATGACAGTTCCTTGCTAGACTGGTTAAGTGAGATGACTACCCCTATCTGTATCCCCTTCTGGGTCAGACAAGGAACAGACATCAATTACTTTAATAGCAGGACAGAGAAGCTGAGAAAGTCAACCTAAAAGCAAATATTTTCTGCCTAATTAGAGAAGGTGCAGCTAGCATACTCTTAAATGTTCTTGCTTATGTACAGTAGCTTAGCAAGTAGGCACTATGCTCCATATAGAGCTATGTTACTTGAACTGAAATGCCCAGAGACTGAATATAATGCCACCTACTATGTTCAAGTTGCTAGTCAGGTTTTCTGACAATGTCCACTCTAAGACTTGGTGCTTAAGACCTTGCCTCACTTGAACCCTTCAGTCCAAAATTTCTCGTCACAGGTGCTGAAGATTTTTGGACAACTTCAGCACAAATTATTCCGTTAGTTCCAAGAATGAAATTAGACAAGGAGACTTTTCTGGGTAGTAAGGAAAATGGAAGACTATGACAGTAGAGGACAGGCAGAGAGAGAAGCTGGGCAGAGGACTGGCTAGTGAGGGGCAGCATGCAGGATTGGAGGGAAGGGTATGTGGGGATTAAACAAGCAATAGCACCAGTCCTGAAGGTACATAAAAGACTAAGACTGTGGGGAATGAGCAAAGGAATCTGGATCTCCTACCACTCCCTTTCACAGCCAGAGTATCGACTTTCCTCTGCTGCCAGCAAACATCCACAACGCTGATTTGAAAGCACCCTGTCACACTCTGGCCTCAGTAACAGCTCAAATCACCCTACCAGGTTTCTCATCACCCTGCTAGTAGTGCCCAATTACTCCACTAGACCAGCAGGCAGAGGTCTGGCCTATGTATCTAGGGAATCCATAAAGACTTGAGTAATGTCTTTATGATGTTCTGTGTTAGCTTTTCTGTTTGCTCATCTAGAAAATCCCACCTGATGGTAAGTTTACAGCTGGAAAGTTAACTATCTCTTAACCATATAATAATGAAAATGCACAAAAACTAAATTAAACAATATTTTTTTCTAGTAACCTGATGATTTTTGAGATATTCCACTTCTGAGCCTTAAACGTCACTTGGATTTAAGAAGTTAATAACCAGTTAACAAGCCCCTCATTTCCAGCTTCCAGTGAACATTAATCCCACCTTCTTCTGGGTCTCTCCAATGCATTGAGGAGCTCTATTTTTATTTCAGAATATTGATTATGAGTAGATTATCCAGGGATCTAGAAGAATAGAGTGTGTGCATCTTACAGCCCAGCTATATAGCTTCAGCTTAACACTGCTAACGACCACCCCACCTGTGATTTAGCAACCATATGAATCATTCAAGGAAGGAGTATAATTCCACAAAGTTAATTTGCTCCACTTTCCACATGAACAAGCAGAGATCTGCACAAAGAGCCCTTTCATCCCTGTCAATACACAAGCTAGAGTACAGTCTGACCCTAGGAAACTGTTTTGAGTGTATTTGCCAATCTGAATGTGATAATAAACTTTGGAGCTGACTCATTTCAAGGTTTTAGAACAGAGCAAGAGGATCAGTGTTTCAGGATTACATGGTACTTTATATACCAACCCAGACAAGAAACAGTACCTAGAGCTGCAGTTTTGTGGGATGGCGGAATTGCAATGTACTTACTCAGTGGTCTGACTGGTAAATGGCATGGGTAGCACAAGACAAAAGAGCTTGAACTGGAACTACTTCTGTTGTTCAGGACAGGTAATGTTTCTTTCCAGTCCAAAGAGTAGACATGCCAGTACATCTGAGTGTATCAATACAGAGAACAGAGAAGAGATCGTATTGCTGTTCGCAACCCACCCCACCAGCTCTCTCCTCCCCCCCCCCCCCCGCCCCAAAAAGGGCAGGGAAGGAATTGCTTGAGTTTCAGAGAAATGGAAAAGTGAAAGATGTGCATTTGTAAGGTTAGAGAAGGGTGGTTTGTTCTCTAAGTTATGTAAATGGAAGGAACGATGGAAGGCATTCTTGAGAGCAGCAAAGAAAACAGAATAACCTAGGATAAACCTAAATCAAACAGGGATCAATCTGGACCTCATGGAGTCCATAAAAACATCTGTGACCTTCAGTCAGGTCTAGCTCTGAATGAAAAGGATGAGAGGTTTTCATTAACTGGGTGGAGACCAGGCAAGTGCAGTTTTTATCAACTGAGATAAACAACAGATTAATTACAAGGACCAGACAGAAGCCTTTTCTGCCAGGACGAGATCCTTCACTGATAGTTCAGTTCTTTTAAGGACAATTTGTATTAATGGATTCAGCTATGGAACATTTGCCAACGAAAAACAATCATGTCGAACCCAGACAGGCAGCTTGGATTGTAGGTTTGACATGAGTCCCTTTGGGCGCCTGCAAGGAAGCTGCCGCCGCTGGTTTCCCCACACGATGTCACCCTCGGGCAGCGTTGTCAGCCCTGACCGTTCTCTACAGCAGAAGGGTTATGAACTCCTGCCATAGGGAGAGCATCACTGTGTTTACACTGCCTTCTAAATGGCTTAAGAGTAATTTTGTTGTTGCTTTTCATTTTGGACTTTCTGGGCACTGTTTCTCACTGGTTCCTCTAGTGACTGCTTAAGACTAATTCCATGGATTTATTATGTGTAGACATTTATTGTATGGAGATTTAAAAGCACGTACAATTCTATCTCTATTTTACAGATGTCTGTTTAAAAGAAAACGTGTTACTGTAGAGTGAGGCTTGGACAGCAGCATATCTTTTCCTGTTTTTTCTTCCTATAAATAACACAGTTTTTACGTAGACCCATTAGACCATCTAGTCTATTCAACCCTAATGCTCCCAACTACACCACAGGCAGCCAGCAGAGAATCTGCTCAAGTTTTTATGCTGTTTGTGGACTTCATCGTATTCACTGCACAGGGTGGCCTACTACTGCAATTGCTATACAAGAATAATCATTACTTTAGTTGGGAGTTCCAGGAGAAGGCTCTTCATGTGTAGTAACGTGCTTCTGCATAATTTCATTAAACTGGGTAAGATTGCAAGTTCCACTGCAGCAGACATTAAAGAGACTCAAAGACATGGCATCTTCATTGCTTGAAAAGAGAATACTGAACATCCTGCTTTGGTCAGCCTGTTAATAGCGGGAGGAAAGGTGACTACCTGTTGACTTAGTGCCAATAGGCTCCCCTGCCAAAGAACCAACAATCTGCTCTATAAACACAGATATTTGAACAACAAGTTGAAAAAATCTGTATGCAGCTCGTCATGTTGAATCAGGTAATGGCCCACAAGATGTCTATTATTTATCTGACTTATTCTTTATACTGCCTTTGGTTTACCTTCAGGTTTTTACAGATACTTCTCATAAATTACCTGCTCAATTAAAGTTTCACCCTAATTACTCATGAAAAGAAAATCAACAAGTGGAATGCAGCTGTGGAACCAGCAGCCAGTGTTACAGAATATATGATGGCATGATTTACGTAAACAGTTTATTCATCTTCATTAAAGTTATACTGAATCAGCACCAAGGCTTCATATGAGAAACTCTCTCAGATAAGTAGTTCTAACTCATAGCACTTCTGTAGTTATCCTTATAGGCACAACTATTTAGAGGATAAAAGCCCAACAGCTGAAATATTTGCTAAAAACAGCGATCCAGTTCTGCAAACCCTAATTAAACAGTGAATAGCTAGAGAAATAATTGCAACTCTATTAAGAATTCCTGAGATCCAACATGCTATACTACTGTTTCAAATAAAGGAACCCTGAAATCTGAAGCCTTTCCCATGACACCTTAATTTTTCCCATTATCCAAAAAGATATGGAATATATATCTTATTATAGATACATATTATATATATCTTGTTATATATCAGAACTCTCTTGTAAGATCTTACCTTGCATACAAGCATGAAGTTAAGCTAGTTAGAGCAGCTGGAGTCTGAAAAAAGAAGCTTCACAGCTCTATGTCATTGGCCAGCCCTACTGTGTTTCAGGGGTCCATCCATTTGCCTCCCAACTCTTCAGGTATCAATATATAGTTTCATACAATTTTTTGTCACTTCACATCAATGTTTTCATTGATTATGGAAAGTGTAAGAAGAAACAGTTTTCCTATAACAGTAGTACAGTCAATATTCACAAATTTTGTAGTATTGTCCCTAAAGTTAATTTTGTTCCATTTCTAAGATTATATTTAAGAACTGCATTTGTCTGAGACTTATTTTCAAGTAATAACATTGCTTCTGTAATAACAACTCATCAATCTGGTCATAATGCTTATTACAGAATCCTAATGCAGTTTATAAATAATGTTATTTTGTAAAATATTTGTGTGGGTTTAGGTAAAATGAGATACAATATTACTTTTGTAGTAGGTGCTGAGACCTATGTAAAGAAAAATGTACATAAGTGTCTAGATATTGTTGCAGTATTGATTTATTTTAATCTTTGCACATCAACCAAGGAGAGTTACTCAACTGTTGTGATTAAACAACAGAACAACCATATTCCTGGTCCATCACATTATGGGCAAATTTATGGGATAGCTACTGTACCTTGGTAATACTCACACAATAAAAAAGAGTTATCATTCTATTATCTGTTCCTGCAAGGGATGCATTTTTCCTCATAACTGAGCCTCATTACACTAGAGTAAATTATTAGGTAATGTATGATACAAAAACACTTGATGGAAGTTAAAAATACCTTTGAGTAGCTATTTGAGGAAACAATGTTTTGCAGCAATCACTGCATGTTCAATAATGGAAAGATATTTTGAAAAGAGGATGTTGACCCTCTTTCTAGTGACTAAAATTTGAAGCAGTCTGAGCAATGGCAGTATAATAATTTCCTGTTCACGTAACATGTTTGCACAACATAATGTTGCTGATAACGCTAGCTAGTAAAGTGTATAACACCCTAAGGATGTGCATGTGTCTGGGAATTCCCATGGTCCTTCCTGTCTACCAGTAAAGGGTATTTGTAGGAATAGACAAAGACAAAACCAACATCTATGGGCTAATCATGCAAACTCTTATTCATACGTTTTACCAGTCTTCACCCTGTTGACCTGTGAACTTTACGCTTCAAATTTCCGCGTTTAGATAGTCAATTACGTAGCTAGTAGTAATCCAGCTTTCTGTCAACACTTGGCTCAGAAGATAAACAGCATGCCATAACAAAAACGATCTCAAATCTGATTCTGTTTTCCTTATGTAACTCTTCTAGGAGAGTTAGAGGCAAAAGGTGATTCTGCTCTGTTTCTGGCTTGGTTTTGGACCCTTAGAAACCCACGGGTCAGGTAGAGGTCCAGATGCTGCTGCTCAAAGTGGCTTATTTTGAAGCACACAAAGGACATACCAGCAACTGGCACACACAGTGTGCCCCTGTACGATTACTTGTTTGTAGTAATTTACTTGCTTGTTCTTGCATTTTGTGTGTGATTGGGCTTACATGGAAGGATCTGGCCTTTAGATAGTTTCTACCTTCTTCTATGCATCACTCCCTGCTGTCAAGCAAATATCTTCACCTGTCCATGCCTCAGTCCTGCCTCTTGCTTGGTAAACTGGGAGCAGCTGTGTTCATCTACTCTCATAAAGCGCTCTCAGATCTATACATAAAAAGCAAGCTATCTTTGCCACAAATGGCTTTGTTCATTATATTAATCTGACTATGGCCTGCTATGGATCTTAGTGTAAAGAGAAAAATATGCATATTGCATGTAAGTTATAACTTCGATGCTACTCATGTAACAAGTTGAAATTCTAAAAATAGTGGCCCGTTTTCCTATTTCCAGCTGATTTACTAAAAAAAAAAAAAGGCAAGTATTTAATTTTGTACTAGCAAAACATGCACCAAACCCAAATATATTTATTTTAGATAATGTAATCTGAATAAAAACATTCAACTGTGATATGTTTCCCACAGGAATCAGCTATCTGCAAAGAAGCTTCATCATGCACATCACTGAGAGTCACAACTGGAGCCAAATTTCCTTGAAGTTTTTTTAAAAAATCATTAATAAAACCTATAGTTTTGTATGCCATCTCTCTACAGAACAACACAATTTCCATCCTGACTGAGACACAGTCCCAGAGAAGTGTATGCTGCATGTGCATCCAATGCCTTGACAAGGATGATAGCTATAACCCAGAGAATTTTAGCATGTGTGGTCTGCATTACTTGTCACTCTTTTTCTAAGAGGGTTCTGAAACAGATGCTGAGGTCCAAACTAAATAGTGTTTCAGGCATTGTTTAACAATGCATGTCATGGATGTAGCCTGTTAAATGTCATCTGATCAGATCTGTGGGGAGTAGCTGCAAGCTTTTTTATGCATATTAACAAGCTGTATTCCATGTTTCAATTCTTGTTACTGTGGAGTGCCCTAAAACCTTTGTTTAAAATTAAAAGCATGAAGATACCTTCCAAATGAGCTAAGTTGCCAGTGTGGGCAAGGCAGTGTGCTTCCTTCTATCTTATTTTTAAAGCTCTTCTGATAATATGTTTGTAAATCAAACCACTAGGCCTATCTGTCATGTTGCGGCTTGGTTTTCAGGCTTTTCAATGAGAACACGATGCTGGTGCTTTAGTGTTCTAGAACACATCAGATTTCTGGAAGTAACTGTAATTTTGGTAACTGGAAGGAAGTTTCTTATTGTTCATATTCATGGTTGTTGCAAGTTTTTATAATTTAGAAATCCTCATGTGCTAATCTCACTTCCTTCCCTCTAGGGCTCACTGAAGTATCTTTTTAATACTGGCTGAAAAGTTTTTATTTTTCATGCAGCTGTCCAGTCTTCTTTAGAATCAGTTAATATATATCATGTGGCAAACAGTGTTAGGTGTAATAGAGAATATTTGATGGGATATAGAAAACAAAACACTGATGTCTCAAAAGCTGCAAGGTCAGAAGCAAAGGCTTCTGCAACAGAAAAGGAGAGGAAGAAGGAGAGGAGAGATGTGCCTCAGGACAATGATCTTAAGCACTTGGGTCATCAGAGAGGAAACAGGCATTCTGAGTGTGTTCAGCAAACTTTCTCAGACAATATATTTTTTCTTTGTTCTTACTTATAAGACAGACAAAATGAATTCAGAAATCTCAGGAGTTCACTTCTCATCATTATCTCAAGGGCAAAATATAGAAACAGACCAAATCCCATCTGTCTATTCAGAAACTTCCAGAAAAATTGTAAAATGCTAAACAAAAGAGCAGTAAGGTTTGGAGACAAACCAAAAAGCAGGCATCCAATATGATTCTCTTCTGCCATTGCTCGTTGCGGTAAAAGGGAAAGTAAGATGTAGAAGGAGATAACACTGGTTATGAATATTTGCTGTCCTTCTTGATGTCTCAACAAATTAATTCTGTAGCTGTCACATCTCATGCCTGAACCTCTCCAGGGATGGAGACACCTGTGTCAGACTGTCCCAGTTTTCTGGAGTTGGTGCATATTTATTCAGGGACTTTGAGCTAGAAACACTGTTATTTACCTGTGCCATCCAGTCTTTGGTGGTCTCAGAGTACAGACCATATAATAATACCTTCTTAGATACACACAATTTGTAACAGTAGTTACTATGTATAAATTTTTCCTCCTAAAATAAAGCTGATTGAACAATCATTTGACTGATTCAGCCTTTTCTTCTGCTTATGAAATGCCAGTGACTTTTTTTTTTAATGTTGACTTATTCAACTAATAATTTTTACTTTTTTTTTTGCTTTTTTACTTTGTTTATGACCAGTTCTAAACACATGTTGTCTGTTTAACTGTGACTGGCTGAACAAAAGTATGTGTTACTGTTCTTTTCTGAAGATAAGAGTCTGAAAACTTCTATGGAGCAAACCAAATATACACATAATACACATTCCGTACTGGTAAGTTGAAATGCTCAAGTGTTCTTCCATGTCAAATGGATGCAAACATGAACGAGGTAAATTGATTAATTTATATACTCACCTTGCTGAGAATAAAGAGCATATGCATTACTTGCCCTGTGCTTATAAAAATCTTATTGGTATATGGACAGCAGCACAAATTAGTATGTAATTGTCAGTATACCGTATATAGTTAGTAATACTGAGGAGGTAATTTCCTGAACTGTCTATGTTTAAACAGTAATGACAAAATAATATCAGAGATTGTTAAATAAAACTATATGAATAGTTTAAAAATATAGTTAAATAACTAATAGTTAAAACTATATTAAAACTAATCATTGATGCCCAACTTATTTTGACTCGGGACTACCTACTCAGTAGCATCTTTTCCAGGGTTATATATGACTGTTTATAAGTATGTCATGACCATACATTTAACCTGACAATAATGGTACTGTGAGGATACACGTGTCCAGATACTTAAAGTTTTAGGGCATTCCTGAAACCCAACATAGCAAATCAGTTGGTAACCACAGGTAAACACTACATGTTCATGTTCGCCTTGTATTATTTCTCTAAACTGAAAAGTAAATTGTTATGTCACAATATTGCAAACCTTCAGTATGAATATGAACAGCTGAAACAGCAATGACTAGGGGTGGATATATAAGCATACAATAGACAGATAAGCAGACAATGCAAAACTAACCATCTGTGCTTTGATTCATAGAAATGAGTGGGCCAGAGATGGGCAGATTCATTGCTTTGTTTCATTCTTCTGAAAGGAAGCAATATAAGGAGGACAGAAAATAGAATAGGCAACATTTGTTTTTCTTCCAATATACTCCTTTTGTGTTTTTTAGCCTGATACACCAAATTTGGAAAAGAGAAAAAAAATGAAAAGTGCATAAAAGAAAAATGGATAATAGAGACTGTCTCACTGCTATTCATAGCCCCATCAGATGGGGCTTGCACAATTCAGAGTGTCTAAATTGGGGTAACCCTGTTGTTACAGCCTGTTGGACAGACAGAAAATGTCTCTGGAACCACCAGGCTGGAATTTTTACAAGAGTTACGATTGACTGAAACCAGCCGTAATAAGAGATGGAGTGGACAAATATACTTGGGAAGGTTTCATAAAAATAAAGCTTGTGTGTATTCCTGTACTTCAAGTTGAACTCTAGGCTGGCAGTAATCAGCCTGTTACTCAGGGACACTGCAGGTCAGCAAGGTGTCAGAAGGTAATATGCAAAATGACTGCAAAAAGATAGGTTCTCTGTGCACCTCGTGCACAGTTGGCACAGTTGTGCCAGTGCTTCCTGGCAAACATAGGCTGTCCGCAGCTCCCATAGGCCCCAAACTCACATTATGTCTATATCCTCTGTATTTTTCATCAATATGTGTAGAAAAGGTAAGCTGTAATACTGTGAAGTAACAACACTGTTGTTACCCAACAAGAAGTGCTTTACTTATTTATCTGCCCTTGGAGTACCAAATAAAAGTGGGTTGTGTAATGTGTTTTCCTCAACGCAGTCAAGCAGCACCTTAACAGAAAACGCGGTAAACACCAATCTACACTAAATTCTGTGCTCATCCATGCAATGATGGGGTCCAGTACAATGACAAGTGTTTTCCCTGCTGCAAGGATCCTTCTGAGACAGAGAAGGGGCCCCAGAATGTATTCCAGGGCTTGACTTTGCCTGTCTGGAAGGGAGCAGATAACTGTTCCTCATGCTTCATCTCCCCAAAGCTATAGTGCTTTGAAAACATAGGGTCTGGTCTGAAGTCTGGTAAGCTTGGATACTCTAACTGAACATACACTTCACAAACTGTATAAAGTGAATTTGCCATGCTACTTATTCTGCTCTAAGGCTTTAAGCGGCTGCCAAAATGAACAGGAAAGAGCAAACCCTGTATGTTGAAGACAGACATGGTCCATGCCTGGTATCAATGATGTCACAGAAATCAGAGAAGCAAAAATTTTAATTGTTGAAATGGTCCCTTCCTTCTTCACCAGAAAGCCAGCACTTTCTCCAAAGTTGAGTCTGAGTCCATTTTTGACTGAGGAGATCTGGTCAGGTTTTTGGCACTTTCCCAGGCTGTTTGATAGCCAAAATATTGTTCTGTCATTATCCTACAGATTATTCCTGGTCCCTAGAATCACCCTAATAATCTTCTTTTTTTTTTTTTTTTTTTTTCCCCTCATTCTACTATTTACTGTCATGAAGCTATTCCATTCCCAGAAATGTGAGTAATCATCTTCCTCCCTTGGTCATTTAGCGGTTGACTGATTTAGGAACATGTAAAATGCCTAACGTGAATTGGACTGAAAGACTGTAAGTAATGCAGCAAATAGCTATGCTTTTAAGCACAACAAATACATTTATTTAACAATCATCTCTAAAGTATATTCTTTAGGAAACAGCTGCTCTAAACTGTTTTCCCTGCTCATGGCTTAAAATTAAAACAAAACAAAGTAAAACCATAAAACTGGAAACAAGATATGCCATTAATTCTCCTTTGTTTGTGCTATACAGAATCCAGTCTTGTTCAATTTAATGCAAGTATTTATCCCTCTGGAAAAAACATGACTGCCAAAAGTAACAACTTGATGAATAACGATTAGCAGTGAATACAAAATGTTTATATTTTGTTAGTATGTAGCCCTTAAATGTAATAACAAAATTGAATCATTGCCTTCACTAACTTAATCAGGCATAGATGATGTCTCAGATGAAGGAGGTGGTGCAGTGGGAAAGATGGATTAGAAACATAAGATGCTGCCTCTTTTCAGACATGCACTAAGGATGATCACAATCATCTGCTTTGCCATTATCAGGACATTGTTATCTGAACACGCTATGAGAAGGGAGGCTTGAAGAACCATACGTTAGTAATATGGGCTTCTGGAAGGTTGTATTTCTCCAGCAAGGACAGAAATGTCTTTCCAAACTAACAAGATACGGGGTACTTGATTCACTGCAGACACTGCAGAAGATGCAATGCCAAATTCATCCCCAGCATCAGAGCCAGTGCTATTATCCATAGGATGCAACTGATGAAACTTGCAAAGGATGATCCCTTTTGACAGACTTGTGTGATGCATTTTAAGAAATACAGTTCTACTAGATAATACAGAGAATGAGGACATGAAACTCCTTGAACTCCTTCTCCCTGAAGATACTGGAAGGAATACTGTTTCATTCTGAACCAATCTGAAATGTAAGCAAATGGATATTAAATATTTGGATTCATGAATATTGCAATTTTTTTCTGACTGAAGATGACAAAATACGGTATTTTGTCATTCTGGCACTTATTTTTTTTCTGAAGTCTGTGAAAATGTCAATATTTCTTTTGTGATGAAAATATAACATGTTTTAATGAGGGTATTCCCCATTCTGATTTTTGTGTTACAGGGTGAGTTGACATGGATCTACTTTGTTTTAATAAGACTGCAGCCAAAGTATTTTAAGAGTTAAAAATTCATAAATATTTCTGTTAATACAAAATGTTCTTAATGCACTAATGAAATACTGTAAATGAAATTGAAATTTTCATTCCAGACACACTTCTGTAAAATAAGAATGTTATTTACCCTCTCTCAAAATCTGGGTAGTCTGAGACTCAGCTGAAACACCTCTCTGCCAAATGAGTCTCAGAGTCCGAAGGAACTGCGGATTTGTATTTAAGACTCTAACTGTAGCTACTTATTAGGAAGGATCTAGGCACTGCTGGAACTGCATTTCAGACCCTAATAATTAAATCCTCAATAGTGATTTAAAGTAACACAGGGACATGTCACAACGAGATGAGAAGACAGAGTATTTGTTTTTCCGGTATATGTCAAGGGCAGGGACTCTATTATCAGAAATAAAGATGGTTTTATTTTCTTCTGGTGATCCAAAATGGATATGTTTAGATAGTATTTGAGAACTCTCTTGGTTAAGATGTCAAATCTGAAACTAGAAAGGACTTCACGCTTTCAATTGCTTAAGCAGATAGGAAAAAAAAAAAAAGAAAGAGAAGGTAGAATATGTAAAATTTACTTAATGCCATAATAACAGCAAGAAATTCAGAGAGACAAATCTCTTGTAGTTTAGGAATAATGATAACCACAGTTATCAGTGTGTAGCCTAGGGCTAGAAAGGTCAGGCCATAAAGAGTACAATATAGAAAATATTTAATTACGTACTTTTGTAATACTCACTTGGTTTTAGCTGTTAGTAGTGTGCACTTCTGCACATCGTTATCAAGGTTTCTGTTTTCCTTTTCTTGCTTCCACACTTTTGCCACTGTTACCTTTCCTCTTGGCAGTGAAATGTAACTGTGACCCTGGCAGTGTAACCCTGTGCCAGATTTGGCCTAAACCAAAGGTGCCAACACACCTTAAGCAGGAAAGTGAAGGTATTCGTAGTTCCTGCCCATCTGAACACACTGCAACCCTTCCTTAAGGCTACAAAGGGCTAATTCACCAGGTTCTCAGCCCTGTGGAAGCATTTCTTCTCCCGGGACAGTGGCAGCATGCCCTGCCACTGCTGCAGCACATAGCATGCCAGAAGTCAGTTACAGAAGCTAAAGTGTGAGTCACAACAGGTCAGTGCAGAGACCTGCCACGCTGGGAACCATCTGAGAGTCAGGATACTTGATACCTTGTCCTATGGTTCATTTCATGCCTATCTGGCACACCAACATTGAAATTATTTCACCTGGTAAAGCATAAACCCAGTGTTCATCTGAAGAGAATAAACCTCAAATTAGTGAGATGTAAGCAGTGCCTGTGCCCAATTTTATATATTCTACTGAGAAGTGGTGACATAGGACAGTGAAACCGTGCTCAAAGTTTGTGGAGAGGGAGAAGACAGGATACAGTCTGGAGTACTGGGATGAGGTGTGGTCTTAGTGAGGGTGCAGCACAGAGATTCAGGGCCCTGGACTGAAAGAGGTGGTAGGACAGGCAGGGCAGCACTAAGGAGCTGTGGCTCCAGTGCTGTTTTGGAGGCAGAGCAGAGATGATGGAGTAAAGCTTAGGGGCTGGGAGGATGATGGGAACCAGGTGTGGTGAGAAGGCAGATAGCAGGGCAGAGTTCCAGGGGCAAGGCAGGCATGGAGGAGTGAGACCTGAGGCAAGGGAGGACCATGAGAACGAACCTTGAGCATAATGAGGAGGTGTAGCTCATGGCACAACTTCAGATGTGGGACAGGCACAGAGGTGTGGGGCTTGGGGCTGAGGAGGGCCACCAGGATGGGCCAGAAATATAGTGAGTCCCTGGCAGAGCTACAGAGAAGGCAGTCCCCAGCAGCGCTTCTGAAGCATGGGCAGAAGCTGAGGCTCAGGGTCTCGGGGAGGTCTGCCAGCCCAGCAGATGTTGATGAGCTGGGCCAGGACAGGCGCAGGTGTGGGGACCAGGGTGGGGTGAGAACAAGGAGCAGCACAGGTGAGAGGCTCTGAAATGTTGAAATGCCCAGACCTTGGCTCTGTTCTCACACAACAATAAAGAGGAAGGAGAAAGAAAGAAATCACATAGATCATGTGGCAACGTGCTCTATCCCATGATCCTCCCTGGAAATACTGGGCAAAAAATGGGTTGCTGCCTGAAGTAATTTGTGTCAAGTGGCGACAACATTTCTGAGGGACCCAACACTGTCTTAAGTGCACCATTGTACAAGGCAAGAGCCTGCCACCTGATGCTGTATTTTGTGACGAAGTTGATTGAACAGTTTGCCATTCTCTCCTTTTCCCCTTCTTTAGCTACTTAGCAGAAAGGCTACCTTTAATACCTGCTCTGCCACCAGAAAAATGACATTTCTAAATTATTTTAAACTTCAAAAGTGAAATAGTTTGTGGTATCATTATTGTTGTTGTCATTATTATTTTGCCTTTTTTCTCCAAAATGTGTGTTTTCCCCAGTTTAAAAAAAGAAACCTGAACAACATAATCCCTGTAGCTGGCTGAAAGTGAACATCTAAAATCCCAGAGAAATGAAAAGGAGTTGACTCCTATATATGAAACTTGCTGAGTAATGCTACCCTTAAAAAAAATTCTGCTCTAACTCTTGCAAACTATTTCCTATTTCAGGCCACATCCTTTAGTAAAGAAGATCTAACTACTTCATGTTGCATAATGTCTGTGGCAGTCATGCCTTTTATCAGCTTTATTGGTACTTAATAATTATACAAATATTTTCCAGTTCTTTTGCTTGTTATGTCTCTGTATGGTTATACTAAACGCTGTGTCAGAAATTTCTATAAATAGAACACTCTTACATTCCTTAGCACTGAGCAGTACTCTTTCCTTAGAAAGAAGACATATAATTTGAAATTGAGCTTTTTTTTCCTATATGGTGTTAACTATATGTGTACATCTATATTTACACATACATATATGTATGTGACATGCATTTGTATATGTATGTATACAGCAATACATATACATACCGCTATATACTTGACACAAAATACTGCATTTCTGAATCTCACTGTTATTATGTCCCATAATCTAAATATTGTATCTTAAGCATAAAAGATTGTACAATCAACCTGCATTACTGACACATTTTAGAGTTTAATGCCTACTGGTAACAAGACAGAAGTAAATACCAAATTATTTAATTTTGTGTCATAGGAGAAAAATAATGAAATCAAAAGGAAGGAACTGCTTTCTATCTAACTTACTATTAATTCTGCATTCCTTGTGAACTCTAAATTCCTATCAAAATTGAAGTACATTAAAGTGAAAGTTGGGTGTTTAAAATCTATTCACATGGGTTTGTGAATGAATATTGACATGACTACAACATTTATCTTTAGAACACTAGAATGGAGAGGTGGAAGTTTGTTTGCCTTGGAAATGGATCTTAGTGTAACAATAAGAACCTGTGATCTTCCAGGTTTTATTTCTTTTTCTAGTTAAACATTTCCATGATTAAAGGTGTCCAGAAAAACAGTGATATGTGGCTATTGACTACATAACCCTGGAGGTGGGTATATAAATATATGAAATTAATTCTCTAATATGTACCAGAAACTGCAGTGAAATCTGCACTGCTAGAATATTCAACAGCGGCTAAGGCTGGGGTATGTTCAGCTGTGACAATAAGAGAATACACTTTTCTATTTTAATAGAGTATCTTTTGAAGTCATTTAACCTTTAGCCACTGTTTCTTACACAGATGGGATATATTTGAGAGAAATTTTGCCTAATCTCTACATCAACCTATGTTTTTCGATTTCAATCCCTTTGCCAAAGGCTTTTCTCCACTGACCCAGAAGTTTGCTTATTATGCACATTACTTTACGCCACTTTCTTTGATGTGTTACTACAGTCAATCAAATGCTACTATTATTTCATGGGACATTGATTTTATAAAACTGTGAGAAAAGATCATGGGTTTTATAACTACGTTTGAGCAAATATGCAAAAGATATGCCCGATCCTTACAGCAAATATAAAGATATATATCCTTATAAACAAATGCAACACAGCAGTCAGCAGAACTGGCAGATAAATTTTTCAGGTGGCTTTGGACAAGGCACTTAACTTTGGTAGGAGGGTTGGGCTAGATGATCTCCAGACACCCCTTCCAACCCCGTGTGATTCTGTGACCCAGCTTCCTAATCTGAGAATAGAAGCCAGTATCACCTAGACTTCCACCTTCCTCTTATACTGTTTCTCATAAGAAGAAAAGATATTGTTCTTAGTATACTTACTTTTATTTGCTTTCTCCAAAATACCTTGAAATATAAGAGCAAACGTAAGCACATGTTCCTTGTTAGTAAGTCTGGTAGTAGTTAAAAGAATACTAAATACCCTTATGTCTCATAGTTTCCTACTATACACTACCACAATGAAGAAGTACATTATGGAATACGATCAGTAATTGTTGCAGTGCTAAACTACTTGAAGATAATTAGTTTGGGCTCAGAGGCAGGAAAACCTCAAAATGTTAAAATTTGGGCTTGATTTTAAATGCACAATAGGCATTTAACTGCATCTTTGAAGTTTTTGAACCTACCAAGATTTCAAAATCGTGATGGTGACTTCATGAAAAGTGAGTATCATCCCCAAAGCACTTCTTACTGTTATATTTGCTTACTTTTGCAATGGAAATAAAGAACAATATTTCTCAAGGAATTTATGCTTTTGTTTTTGATGCTGGTCAGAAGTCATGAATCTCTGATTTAGGAGGTTGTTTAATCTCTTTTTGTAGCATACACAAATTTGGTATGAGATGGTACAACTAAAACAATATTGCGGATATGGCAACTTGATTAAAATTTGGTGTGAATCACATGCACAAGTAGTTTTAAGTTTAACACAGGAAGAATATTTCTTATTAGTAAATAATATACTGCATAACTATTCAGTGCCCAGAATATGCAAAGAATAACATACAGAATACTAAATGAGAGCACAACTAACACATACTCAGTTTGGCCAACAACACTACAAATACAGACAAACTTTTTGCAGAGTCGTGGCCTCTTAATATTGAGATTGTAATTTTTCATGTACTCTTCTTCTAAACTACTAAATAATTTTTAAGCTATGTTTTTCAGTAATGATAGTGTAAGATGTGTGTCTGTTTGCCTGATGATGCAAACCATAAAGAATGCCTGGCATTTGTTCTTTTTTGTTCATTTCTGAGCGTTATTTCAGGTAGTGTTTGAGACTGTCTACATGCCAGACATTCTGGAGCCTGACTGCTTGTAGGATGTCTGTCTTTATGCAATATTGTGACATGTGGAATCATCCAGCACATTTTTACTAACAGAAATGTTATCGTTTCAGAGAACTCTCAAGTCTGAGATTTGTTCTGAGAAAGCTTCATCTTGTTGACTTTGCAGGCATAAATCTGTTTTCATGGGTCTTTTGCATAGGGTTTGTTGTTAGGAATTATGTTGATGTCTCCTGAAGTGGTATCTATTAGGTATAAACATTTATCCACATGTTCAGAGCTTTAATAGTTCTGCTTATGTAGTGTTTAAAACATATGCATGTGTTTACAACTAAACACTGTATCCAGACTCTCTGAGCCCAAGTCTGTGCTCACACATGGGCTCTGAGTGATCTTGCTGGCACTGAGAAGAGACCACTTGTGTGCCTTCTAGCCTGTCACGCGGGCCTATTAGTGGTGTGGGTAAGCTAAACATGGACATAGCTATGCCTGCTCTGCCCAAGTCTGTACTGTACATCCCATAATACCTTGCAGCAATATCAGATGACTGCTATATTGTTCCATGACTCCATATTTCACATAGAAGTGCCTCATCAGAAACACAGGTTACCAAGCCTGTCTTAAGCAGCACAGATATCTAGAACACATCAGGCTCTTTGCTTGGTCTTGGGACTTGTATTTCATTTAGCAGCATAAAAATGGACTACATATGAAAAGAGCATTAGAGGCCTGCTTCATATATGTTTCCAAATAAATAAATAGAAAGAAGACATCTTTCTGTATAAAAACTGTGCAACATTTTCTGTGGATTTTGTTCCCGGATTTATTATTATTTCCGAATACTCTGAAAGAACCAGAAATTCAGTATTTAATGTCTTCTGTAGCATCTTGGAACAGACTGCTGGAGTGGGAGGCCTCTGGCAGAGTTCTGCGTACACAGGAATCAGACATTAAGAGCAAAGTTCCTTTGAGTTTGGAAAGATTTCATGTATTTGACTTTATAAAAACATCTGTCTTTGTTCATTTCCAGCATATTTATGGATTTTGAGACAGATGACTGTCATTAGCCTGTTGGCGGGGCTTGGCTAGCTACTGCTTTTTCAGTTTCTGAATGAAGAGCTTCAGGAGTTCCTCCACCTCAGTACAAATGCTATTTCTTAGTCATACACACGATCACACAACCCCAGCACTCTGCAGCCATGAAACTGCAGTCTTGATTAATTTTCATTCATTTTATTTAGATGTGTAAATCCTGTCGCATTTTTCAACAAGTGGGGGAAAAATTGAAAAAAGTAACAAATAAAGTAACAAAAATCAAGAAATATCAAGACTCAGTAGCTTACAAAGAGAGCAGCAGCTGAGCATACTTCTTCATAGTAGTCAACATGGATTTACCAAAGGAAAGTCATGTGAGACTAACATGATAGCTTTCTATGGTGTTATGACTGGTTGGATAAATGAGAAGAGGGCAGTGGACATTGTCTGCCTTGACTTCAGCAAGGCTTTTGACACAGTCTCCCACAGCATCTTCATAGTTAAGCTTAGGAAGTGTGGGTTAGATGAACAGACAGTTAAGTGGATTGAAATCTGTCTAAAAGACAAAACCCAGAGGGTTGTGATTAGGGGCACAGAATCCAGTTTGAATTCTGTAACAAGTGGTGTTCCCCAGGGGTCAGTACTGGATCCAGTCCTCTTCAATATATTCATCAATGACCTGTACCTTTAGCAAGTTTGCTGATGACACAAAACTAGGAGAGGTGGTTGACACCCCAGAAGGCTGTGCCACCATCCAGCGAGACCTGGACAGGCTGAAGAGATTGGCCAAGAGAAACCTAATGAAATTTTACAAGGGCAAGTGCAGGGTGCTGCACCTGGGGAGAAATAACCCCAAGCACCAGTACAGGTTTGAGAGCAGCTCTGAGGAAAAAGACCTGGGAGTTCTTGTGGACAACAGGATGACCATGAGCCAGCAATGTGCCCTTGT
>JAOQGH010000004.1:14884870-14925100 GCA_025769975.1 Gallinago jamesoni
GACAAGAGGAAATGGGCACAAACTTGAGTATAAGAAGTTACACCTAAACACGAGGAGGAACTTCTTTACTGTGAGAGTTGTAGAGCACTCGAACAGGCTGCCCAGAGAGGTGGTGGAGTCTCCTTCTCTGGAGACATTCAAAACCTGCCTGGTCAAGTTCCTGTGCAATGTGCTCTAGGTAGACCCGCTCTGGTGGGGGGGAGGTTGGACTAGATGATCGCCAGAGGTCCCTTCCAACCCCATATGATTCTATAATTCATGCAGTAAGTAAGACTGTCTGTTTTCCTGTATTCTTATTACAGTATGTTGTTTACAACACACTCCAAGAAACCAATTTTTGGTTGTTTTTACCCAGCAGTGACCTGTGTGGTAGGTCAGAAGTAGACAGGACAAGAGAAAGAAAGAAATTATGCAAAAAAAATAAAAATACTTATTGTAGACTATATAGATGGAAAAGTGTTGGTAAAAATCAATGAAGGCTCATCAGAATAGCCACAAACGTAACAGGTCAGAAGCCCCCATTTTTTTCTGCAGTAGAGTTTATCAGTCCACCTACCTATTTCCAACTCTGCATTTGGATGGCATATTTAAGAAGTTGAAAAAAATATCACTAGATGCCAAAATTAGATGTCAAAACCTCATTTTTCAAGATAGTTTCTACTAGTCCACTACGTCCTTGTTACTTGTCTGATTTCTCTTTGCAATAAAGCTGCAATAAATCAGCACATTGTTTGTTAGCACATAGCATTGACTGGGTCTACCTACTCAAAATTGTGGGTGAGCTAGCGGTGGTTAAGAAAACTCAGTGAAGGTGGGTTTCTAAGAAATAACAAGCTGAAGTGTTGGCCCTGTACCTAGTAGAAGGAATCAGATTGCTTTGTTCAGCTTTTTTTTAACAAGACGCTTACTGCACATATTAGTGGAAACACATTCTACCATAGTAATTTGTCTGTCATTAAGTTTTTCATTTCAGTGTGGGAAAAGAAACTTATATTCAGCTGGCTTCACTGCTGGTCCCTCGAGTCTGTCTATTTGATGTAAGGGACTCATTAGAGTCATTACTTTTTCCTTTTTTTTTTTCAGACTGGAATTTTGTATGCTAGGGAATAGAAAAAATTAATGAAATGTCTCATCTGTGGCTTAAAATCTGTGCCAAGAAGATGACTGGAAAGTTTCTTAAACTGAAAGTCATATTCTACAGAAAGAAAATACCTTGGTATCAAAAAATATCTGGTCTTTGTTTTTTGGTAATTTTATACTTTCAATTGACAGACTAGCCAGTTTATTTTCCTAAGTTAAAATATTATTAGTTTTTAATTTAAGTATCTTTCATCACAGTGCTCAGTTCTCAACTGCTTTATATTTCTCTGCTCCATGAATCTGGAAAAGATTGATATAAAAGTGGGAGGCTGTGGAAAAGGAAGAACATCTGACTCATGCAATTAGAAATCGTAGCCAAACCACCCTGCAAGGAGGAGGTACAATGTCCTGGGAAAACTGAAAACTAGCTGTTGGAAACAAGAAATGCCAGCTGTGTTCAACAGGTCTATGCGAATCTGTTTATTTGGTGTATCATTCCAAACATGTACTCAGCTACACGTTTAAAATTAATGTGACAGAAATCAACACAAGTAACAACTGAAATAATTAAACCAATTAAAATAACTGCAAACTTACTAGGGACTCTATGTGTTTGAAAGAATTGTTTGGATGGTTCTATATTAAAATTATGTGGACATCTGTATTAATAAGACTGATTGTTATGGAAATAAATCAGAAGTTTTCTTTTTACTAGAAATCCATGTTTACGCTCAAAAGCGATGCAATTGTTGCTTAATTAAAAGTTTGTACTAAAAGCCAACTCTGTTTTGGAAAAGAAGAAACCTCTTGATTTTCGGAACTGTTATTCAAGTGACTGTTGGGTCAACTATCATGTTTTTCTTATTACTAAATAGCTGGTCTTGGTCGTTTATTTGTCTTTACTGTATATATGCAAGCTCAGATTTTAACAACCAGAAGTTTATACAGGAATGTCCTCTACTAAATACATAAACAACTGGGATTTCATACTATTTCCTTCGCACATGAAAATTAAGTAATTGGGCCACCGTAACCATAAGGGTTGCAGGAGGGCATATTGGACCGTATGGGAGGAATATGAAGTAAAGTGGAGAGGTCTGATGGGACAGGAGCACCACACAGACACTCTCAAGTGCTGGCTAAGATCCCTGCTCTTGGAGATGGCCATCTTCACCTCTAGTAGGAGCAGCGCAACAGGAGCTGGATACAGGAGCAGGCACTGAGACTTGTTCCCTCCTTATTAGACCCCAGATTGGCTAAAGGGTGTAGAAGCCTGAAAAGATTTTTATTATTTTTTTTTTTCATACAGTGGGCTAAATCACTATATTCTTTTCAACTTGACTAGCAATAAAGGCAGAAAGGTTTCTGTTGGAGCTGTGACAAACATTGCTTGGGCTGGGTTACCTGGATGTAATGGCAAACATGAACAATGCAGCCATGGGAAAACATGGATCCAGAAGATGTGGTAAAGGGGAAGGAGCAGCAAAAACAACTCCAGCAGATTCTGGTGAAGCAACAACTGCAACCAAACAAATCCTATGAATAATTTTTATAACCCACTAATAACTAACAACAAGTCCAACAGAAACTACAGGAAAACCAGTCCTATTAGCAATTATAGCAACGCCTTGCAAAACACTGCAGTTCTAGGGAGAAAACTAACAGGAATTTCTGCTCCATCCGTGAACCCATGAGAGCTGAAGTCCCTGCTGTGGCCCTGGGAGACACTACAAGAAATATGGAACTCCTCTTAAAAATGGAGTCCAGTTAACTCAGAAGCTACTGCAAAATTTTTCAGACCAGTAACTTGCAAAGGGAAGGAAGAGCCACACAGATAGATTACTGTCTCCCTGGGAAGTGCCACACAGTGAGCATGAGGTGCAGGGCGGTGAAGCACTACAGGTGCACTACTATGCAGCCAATCTAGATGACACTGGCCCAAATAAAAAAAAACGTAGTGGTGGTGAATTCGGCAGAAAACACCCCAGAAATCCAGTCTTGAGCAGTAGCTTGATAGTTCAGAGATTTTTATGTGTGTGGAGACTGAAAACTGGAGAGTACTGCAAATACATAAAAGGCAAACAAAAAATCCAACCCTTGAGACAGACCTTGGTTCAGTTTATATTTCAGCTACTAGAGGCAATAAACCTGAAAATGGCACAGGTTACTTGAAAATGGCACAGGAGTACCAGCTGAGAGCTGGGAGAGGGATGCATTTTGTAAGGGGCAAACCCAAATATTATCTTTGTGTTGTCATGCAACACGAAGACTTAGCAGATACAAGAGGCAGATGGATGAAGAAAAAGAGGTCTTGTCTTGTTTGTGATCAGGAGGTGACAAGAGTAGAGGCTGCCCCTTTGTGTGGCATCTCATTCTATACTTCAGATACCAGAGAATATCCAGGTAATGGTGTTTGTCATTTTAATGTACATATGTGGGCTGCCTCTGTGATAATGTACATTTCTAGCCTATGCATAGGAAGACAAGTAAGATGTGAACAGTTATAAGGAAATGTAGTACCTAGTAATATAGGCCTAAGACTGGGATACATGGACCTGGATGCTGAAGACAGTCTTGGAACATTTAATGGAAAAATATCGCCCTTCTTCTGACCCTCACTTGTTGATCATTAGCCAGTATCCTGCTGAGAATGGTGCTGAGACAGCAGGCAGATGTCTGTAGTGCAAAGGAACTTGAGTTAAAAAAAAAGAAAAAAAGCCTTGGAGTGCAGTGTAGTACAGAAGCTCTGGGGAAATATCTTGGGAAGTAGACTGCTCCCACAAACCCTCTGCAACATTCTCTGGTATCAAGGCAGATTTTGTCCAAGGTCAGAGAACCTTGTGTTTTGCACATGCTGTTCAGCAGATGGCTGACCAGCTTCCTTTATTCTGAAGTTTCCTGGGGATGATAATCCCCAACACAGTGGCAGGACAGGAGATTGAAAGCGCCCAAAAAGAGACAATAAGTTCTTTGCGCTTTTCACCGTTTGAATGGCTATGTGGAAAGCAGCCCAACAAAATACTGGAGTTCTTCCGTGAATGTGATCTATTTGTTCTTTTATCTTTGGTAGCAAATGCAGCCTCTAAATCTAATGCTCATTCAATGTCTTGGATTAATGAAACATTAGAAGGCACCAGGAAGTCATTATGTTCTTTAACCACACCTGATGTAACACCAGCAAACAGTGTGGGTCCCAGAATACAGAGCGCCTCACTGTATGTTCTGGGCCCTGACAGTCTCCTGCTTATGCTGCACAGAGTCCCAACAATATTTATTAGAAGCTGCTCTGTTTTCCAGGCAGGTGGTACACCTTGGTGATCTCTACCAAACACTTCATGGGCAGAGCTCTTGCAGAATGTGCAAACTGCCCAGGAGTCTGCAAGTCAATTGGCTAAGTGTCAAGTCAGGAGTGAATACACACAACATATGAGGTAAAGCCTAAACAATTAAACTGCCTTTCATCAAGGATTAAGATAAGACCCCTTTAGTTAAAGTCAGATTTTTCACTGGAATCTCCTGTTCTATTAAGGAACAAAGGACATTTTCAGGATGGTTTCAATGGTCGTAAAACCATTAGCTGATTTTCCAGGAACAGTAAACTAGAGAGTACAATACAGCATAGAGAAGACCTGAAAAGATGCAATTGGCAAGATACAAAGCCAAATATATAGCATCCTAGATTTTACTCTGTAGATGGCACTGGAACAGCCTGTCCAAAGATGTGGATGCCCCATCCCTGGAAGTGTTCAAGACCAGGTTGGATGGCTGAGCAACCCGGTCTAGTGGGAGGTGTCCCTGCCCTTGGCAAGGGGTTTGGAATTGGATGACCTTTAAGGTGCCTTCCAACCCAAACCATTTTACAACTCTATGGGTGCTTCTGGATTGTGTTATTACTCGTGTGGGATTTTGATTGCTGCTTAGTGGCTTAATTAATAATTAAATACTACTTTACTATGTGTGTGTAGTGTGGTCAGTATAAACTACCTGATAAAAAAAGAAAATGTACATGGCTCTTTCAAGAGATACATATAATTTCTTTGCTACAGGTAAAAGTTACTAATTTCTTGTATTTTTCTTAGCATTCTATTGCTTTTCAATTTATTAGTTAAAGTTGTTGAACAGGCTATGGAGTTCAGTGCTACAATGTGAGCTTATTCCTTATTCCAATGAACACATAACAGAACTGGGTTCTCTGATTGTATTTTGCTTGGAATAGTGCTCACAGGCCACAAACAGCATCGGTATGAAACCTTGGCATACTTTTGCTTAGGGTTGTGCACTTTTGTTCTGTATATTGCTTTCAAACTGCTAGATGATGACGACTAGTGTAATAAAAATTTCACCACCGTTTCACGTGATAGGACGGAAAGAAATACAGGTTTGTATACTATCTGTCTTATAGAAAACTACATACAGGTGATTTTAACTTCATTTCAGATTGCTGTCTAATAGAGCTGCTTAAATATTCCATACGGCTTAGGGCAAAATATTGTGGCCTTCCCATTGCAAAATGGATTACATGAAGCGGAGGCCCTTTTCAACCCTTCTAAGGCAGAAACAGAAAGCAAACTCTCTCATTTCTACCCCTTTTCTGCCTCCCCCTTCGAGACACAAAATTATACCCATGCTGAAATACAAATTCCATTCTATATTTCACTATACAAAAAACCAGGAATTTTACTATAACACCTGCCGACATCTCACTATATAACATATGACCAGTGGCACTTTTAGTAATACACCATGTAACTGAACTTTAATTATTACTACAGAGATCGCTACAGCAGTCTTGATAAAGAAGGGGGAAGATGTTAGCCTTTTAATAAAGTATTTGCCTAGTAGCATGGCTAGTCTTAAACAACGATTGTCATGAACTGAGAGTTTACTTTTGCAGATAATAAACTGAACATGTTAATAAGCTATTAGCTATATGCTGGTAGTCTGTAGACAACTCCAGACTGCCCAATTATTTCCTAAGCAGCTGAAGCTCTTGTGCATCTTTTGCTTTTTTCCTCTAGTTACTGAAGAGGTTTTGCACACACGTGCGGCTCATCTGCTTGATGTGTGGTGGTTTCTGGGATTTCCATACGTGCTCAGAGCCACTCATCATGTAATGCATGATGGCATGGGAAAAGAGCAGAGCTTGGAAAAAGATATTTTGAAATCAGGTATAGTCACCACATTTGTGACAGCAGCTCTGTCATGAGGCACAAGAATCCTTCATCAGATCTTCTCTTCTTCATTTGGAATGAGAAGTTAAAAATTCAAAACAGAAACTCACTACTATATCTCTTAAGTCCAACAGTCATTAAGTTATTTCACTGCAGGAGACAGATATCCCAAATATCATTGAAAACCACTACTAGCACAACTCCATACCATTCTTAGAAGAAGAGGTTTTTCCTGAAATAGGCTCAATTTGCATAAAAAAATTTTACAGGAAACAATTATTACTTTTCCTAGCTTTCTTACACGTGTTTTTTTATTCTACTCTCTCTCTATTCCAGGATTTCTGTTAAATATTCTTCATGCTGCATTCAATTTTGTTCTCTACATGTTTTACTAACTTTTAATAGCCTTGCATAAATATAAGGAAAAGAATCATACACATGGAACAAAGAGAACTGGGATTAGGCAAAAAAGCAAATAAAGTCTTAACTAGAATTGGTTGATATTAACTGCTAAATGAACATAAATTATACAAGGTAAGTATATGATACAGTACAAAACCCTGCCAGCAAACTGCTCGCTATTTCAAATGAAGACGCTGTAATTTTGGCCAAGTTTGTCAAGTGTATAAATACTTATGAAAGTAAATCCAGTGACATGAACGCTGGAAATAAATGCTGAGATTTTACTGAACATAGGATTCTAATCCTATGTGGTATAGTGGTCTCAGCTGACACTGCATTACTGGATATTGCTATGGTTCTCATTTTCAAAACTATTCAGAACCCCCATCACTGCTCACTGAAGCTGAGTAAAATTAACAACTGAAGGGACTGTTCTGTTTTGTCAGTTTTAGGCAGCAATTTAGTATTGTCTCTACATAAACTAAATGTAAAATTAGCACAAAGATAAGATGCTGTCAAAAGACTGATGGTCGGTTATTGGTAATTCAGTTAGGGTCATGCAATAATCATCCTGCTGTTGGGGTCTAACATCTAGGCTATATCTAGTATTGGCTGAGGTGACCATTTGGAGAAAACAAACCTTGGGGCTTTTTTTTGGTTGGAGTTTTAGTAAGACATTGAAATATCTGTGAATTTCTCTCTCTGCAGTTATAAAAACCTGAACAGAGAAGGCACGCTCCAAATTAGTTTGAAGCTGCTTGGAAAAGAACAGTCATATCTGGCATGACACGTTAACCAGATTAAATAAAGCATTAAAACAGGGAAACACAGTCCTAGTAAAAATAAACCCAATTTCAAGTAACTAAGACAACCAATGGAAAAAAACCCCACACTATACAAAAACTAGAACAACATAAAGAAAGCAGCACTACAGTAAATTCAGTAGAGCAAGAACTTGTTTTTTAAAACTAGAAAATGTAATTTCTGCTCAGGTTGAGTTTAATCCATTTGGAACTAGCACAGATAACCCTGATGAATTCCACATGTTTGTTTAATCAAATGGAAGTGTAGAAGGACTTCACTTAACAGTGAATTTTCACTTAATAGTGACATTGTGATTACTAGTAGTGATTTGTGTGTGTTTTTTTGTCATACCAAAAGCAAAGAACAATAAAGCATGGAATGTTACATCTTTAGGGATTAACCATTATGTTTTGCCCTCTTTCAAGTTCTTAATCCTTCAGAATAACAGAATTCTCATCTCCAACTAATTTAGAGTCAAGATATGGGAAAAATTCCCAGATATGATCAGCGTATACATACAAATACATATATACACATCAAAGACTGTGACTGTTTAAGTGGAATTACTTAAAAGGAGTAGAATAAAAGCACATCATCTTTTGCCCACAAGTATTACTTATAGTCAGACAAAAATGTATCACGCAAGTTGGATTTGAACTCCATCCACACTATCTAGAACTCAAAAAATTAGAAAAAAGAAATTAAAGTGGAAAGATTACTGTCTTTCCTTCCTAATATTGAGACAGCTGAGCTCTGCCACTTGGTGGACATTTCTGCCATTTCTATTACATAACTAAAAGAACCAAATAAAAACAGAACACCCAGATGAAATACTGAGGAGTGCATGGTGCTTTTATGATAGAGCAAACTGGTCTGCAGAGTTAGTTATGGTCTTTCACTCCTATGAAAGCATGACAATGTGAGGGACCAGGACATCCTTAGAACCTCACCTGAGGGAGGAAGTTCATGCTTGGGAACTAAACAGCTAAGACCTTTCTTGAGAGTTCAGCCAAGTTCTTCTCCAACCCTGAAACAGATTACGATGCGGATGTTCCCCAGAAGTGAACCCCCGAAAACCAGGGCTCCATAGCAGCCAAGTGAGTTAGAAAGGAAGCAGATGAGTTTCTGTAACAAGGTGCTGCACGGTATCAGAAGCCCTTTAAAATATATATATATTATTTGTCAATTATTTGTTTAAAGAAATCAGTTTTCTAGTGCAAATCCATTTAATAGAAAATTGGCAACCATTCCTACTTATTATTTATTTCTAAGACCCCCATTCACAAATGGAAGAAACAATTTATTTCTTACATGATTTGTTCCACCAGGCTATTTAAAATAAGATCTAGCAGACCCAACTAAAACTACAAAGCCAAAACAATAAAAGCCTTTTCAGATGAAGGGAAAGGAATGGGAATCTCACATTTCATGTCCTCCTCCAATGTTATGAAACCAAAATAATCCATGTTTTAGACTCTATTAATCCTTAGTAGGTCCTCTTTAACAGACACATTAAGAGCTGAAACATCTATTGACTTTAAAGAAATTATCCAAGGAATAAACTTCTAAAATTGGTTCGTGCTAGATTTTAAGAACCTATGCAAATTTTCTCAGTTTTAAACTTTTTTTTTCAAAGCATTAAGTCCCATCCTTAAAATTTGTGCTGCTGGATAGACAAAATATCTTATGTGGATAGCATTCTAATAACATAATGTTATTTTCTGAAAAGCACCAGCATGTGATTATTGTAAAAGTAGCTCTTCTTTCTGGAAAGGGTATGCATGATCTGATGGCCTACAGATATGCACTAAAAGCTGTCTTTGGTCTCCTTCCTAGAGTACCAGATGATCTCACATCATGAGGTTCCTCTCATGTATGAGTATTGCAGGCTATATGCTTAGTCACTAGAGCTATAAATAGTCTAATTCCTACTTTAAAAAAAAGAAAAAAACAAACAAACACCCCCTTTCACAGGAAAGTCTCTCTCAAGGGAATAGCAACAGCTTGAACACATAGCTGGTTGAAATTGTATCTCTTAAAATTTACAAAATTGTAAGTATATGTTTCCTAAAACAGTAAATTAAAAACATATATATATATATCTTGGAATTGCTGCTCTGAGCTCCCCCAAAGAATCTTAGCTTTTAGTGGTTGATGTGGGAAGAGATGGTAGGAAGGAGCTGGTAACAATTACTAGTCAAGTTTCAGCCCTTTGTATAGTCTGTCTTCTTCTGGGACTTGCCACATGTGTTCTCTATTGCAAAAATCTGTTAGCAATGATTACTCAGTTCTGCAAAAAGCACCCTGATCATGATGTCAGCTTCCCAAGGTTTCTGCTGGGAATGGTTCTTAACAGTAGAATGGAGCCTCTTTAACCCTGCATTTACTTCATTATGCTCAGCATGTCACCAACGATATCACGCTTCTATTAAACTGTGCTTTTTCCAGAAAGCCATAAAGAAACTCAGAAGACAATGAACTGGCTTGGCCTAAAACCCATTAAAGAAATAATTGGGAAAAAGACTAATGTTACCTTCAGAGGATTTCAATTCCAAAAGACTCTTTTCACCCAGAAGTGTATGACTCCTTCCTCTCTTTTCTGAACAACTGTGAATTTGAAAGGGACCCAAACCTAAATTCCAGTCCCAAATTCTCCACATATTTTGAGGAAGTACTCATTGAGATCTGAATTGAGTGGCTGACCCCACACTAATGGCTGAATCAAGCTCTTAATTACAAGCACCTAAAGGGCAGAGGGTGTTTGTAACTTCTTATAAAAAAAAACCCAACAAAAAACTTATTTGATTTCCATGTGTGTAATTACCTCCACCTCCATGCACCAATTGCAGGGAAGGCAGTTCACCTGTAAACTATGAAGTTAAAGCAATGGTTTGCCTGCAATTACAAGCAGAAAATCCAAGCCAGTCGATTTTCAGTTTTGGTTGCTAAAACCAGAAGCTTTCATTATAAGACTAAACATTGGGTTTCAATTTCTTTAAATCAACCCCTCTGTTTTAGACAAACTCAGGCATCTCTTCTTTCCTTTTTTAAATAAGAAAAAAATATTTTACTAAGCAGGTAACATAACAAGATATTTGTATATATTTTGCTAATGTTTCAACATGAATTTGAATTTTCTGTATTTTGATATTTTTTTGCTACAAACGAAATGATATATGAGATAGCAGTTAAATGATCTTCACAGCGCCAGAGAAATAGTTCAGCTTTCAGAAAACAATTTCTCTGAAATCCATTTTAATTTCATAGGCATTTCAACTCCTCTCCCTAGGCGCTGCAGACTTGACTCACATACTATGATGATCAGTGGAAAGCACTCTGTGTACTCACAGATGTTTTCTGTGACACGTTAGAACTACTATGAAATGCCTTATAAGGTATTGCCCCGTTTGGCCGTCAGCATACTATTCTGTGATGTTTTGGCATGGTCTGTAAGAAAAAGTTAAGTAATCCAAAACCTGCAGATGTACAATAAAAAGCCTTGCAGGGATTAAGTTTTAAACTTAAACTTGGGGTATTAAATAGATGTATTACACAATAAAAGGGAACAGTAGCTTCCAGTGACATGGCTTATTCTGCTTTATTATGAGAGATTCTTGAGTGTTTACCTTTTCAATTAACTAAGATAATATAGATTTTTAGAGAATAAACAGAGTGAGAACTCACGGATTTTTTTAAGATGGATAATGCCTCATTCTACTTCCCTCTTCATATTCTAGAGAAAGACTAAAACTGCATGGGGCCAGTAAATATGGCCTTCAAACCATGGGAACAACTCCTATTAAAAGAAACACAGATACATAGATTATAGATTTTATTTGTGTGTATTAGTCGCTATGGATACAATACAGAAAGCAAAATAACTAATTTCACAGAGCCTGTACCTTCTAATGTACTCTATACCAATCATATTGCTTTGTTATACTGCATAGTCCAGGTCTAAGGTGTGAAATACACTGAAAGATCATGGTAGCTAAAAACATCTTTACCTATACTATCTACATACAAATATTCATCTGTTCCTACACTATCCCTCTACATATAATTTCTATGTAGGTATTTGCTTTACCATAATGCCTAGATATCCCAGTGGACTCTAAGACCTCAGCATGGTGCCTTCATACTATTAGTAAGAAGATGTCTCAATTGCAAAGAGGTGAATAGGTGAGACAGTGTGGAGAAAGGATATACTATTCTCACAGCTATATATAGGAAAATGAGATGCAAGCGTATGGTGGCCTCAGTTTTTGGACTCCGGTACAGCTTATGTGGAGTGTAGAAATATGCCAGAGTCCACAGATCTCCTTCCATGCTTCATCAATTTTCACAGACTATACTCTGAATACTCCTGCCCTTTTGTTAATTGGGGCTGTTCAGTTGAATTCCTGTTTGTCTTCTCCCCTCTAGTCTCTATGTTTTAGGATCATTCCCTCTGTTCTTAATACTCTCTTCTCCCTTCCATTCAGAGTTTCTTCTTCTCCCTTACTGTCTCCCCTCTTGGATAGATTCCCCTCCTAGTAGAATTTCATCCCTTCTCCTAAGCATTCATGAGCTGTCTCGCCGTTCTCTCTCCTGTATGCTTTATTCATCCCCTCTGCCCAAGCTCTCTCTAGCTTGCCTGCTCAGACAGTAAGTTCTTCTGGGCAATTACCATTTCATTTCCAGTTTGCGTAGTAGCTAAAGAGCAATGAGATCCCGATATTAACTATTCTACAAACACACACACAAATAATTACCTGAAAAGCTGAAATACAACTACTGAGTTGAGTAAGTGCAGGAATGATGCAGTCTGTCATTTCTCCCAGTCTTTTGGGGGTTTGTTTCTGGTTTGGTTTTTTTAACCTGCTCAGTTTCTCTCCTAATAGGAATGCTTTGTTCACAAAGCAGCTTCTAGAATGACCTGATTATAGTGGAACTAAGTCTAACTACTAGAAAAGGTGGTACTCCAAATACCTTCAAAGTGAATACTGGAGACCAAATCACTAGTGGCATGTGTAACTGAGAAATAGTTCTTAACACAAGGTGTTAAGAACATGCCTAGCCAGCTTTGATCAAAGTATTTGGTTGTATATAAATTCAGATGGAAGCATTTATGATATTTTATACTTGTTATGGTTTGAGAAAACCCATAACAATCTATTGCCATTTAGACAATTATTCTATCACCCAATGACCCCTCCCTACCCGGAAAGGGGAATCAGGGAACACAAAGAAACACAAGGGTTGAAATATAAATAGATTTGATAGACTAAGATTAAATAATTAATGATAATACTAAAGAACCAGTATTAATCATGATACTGATAGAGGATATACAGGAGTTATACTCAGTCAGTTCCATCAGCAGGAAGCTGTGCGCTCCCAGCAGGGACAGCAAATGGCGGACACTGGGAGCGCAATGGCTTCAGGAGGAAGGGAAGGCCTCAGGGTTCCGGCACCGGGGCAAGGAGTTGTCTGGACCCATCACCATCAAGGGAGAGAGAGCTACGCAGCAAACTTTTCTAATTTATATTGAATGTGACATTCATGGTATGAAATAATCCTGTTGGCCAGCCTGGGTCAAATGCCCAGGCCTTGCTCCTCCTTGTCCCTGCACCTGGCAAGGCTCAAAAACACTAACCTTGAATCCCACAGAGCCTGGCTGGCTATCAAGTAAATATTTTCACAAATTCAGACACTAGAGTCTTCTAAAAGTGCCATTTTCCTCAGTATTAGAAGAAAAGTTAGTCCTGTGTCTCTCAACCCGGGACTATACTATATGTATAAGAGGAAACCCAATAAATTTTTCTACCCTAGTTCCATCGGCAGCAGAATTTGCTACAGCTCCTAAACATTCACTGTTGTTCTTCAGGGATTCTGGCAGCCAGACAACAGGAAAAATGAAATGCCTGTTGACTGTGTGGTTTTCAGGATCTGTTCTGAATGTAGTTGCACATGACTATCATTTAAAGAAATAAAGCTGTTAAATCTCTACATGCTCATAGACACACCCACTAGTAAACAAGGCAATCCCTAACTGAGAATTTGAAAATCAGGAAATGACTCTTCAAGTAACAGCACTTACTTCGATGGGGGGGGTGGGAGGGAAAGGCATATCTATGACTGTTTTAACAGTTCAACACTTTGTCGTAGTTTTTATAGTGTAGTGCCACTTCTTGTCCTCTACTATTGGCTTTAAAGCATTTTAATCCTGAAATTTTAAGCACTAAATAAAAAATGGGAACTGTATCTTCATCAATGATTTGATTTCCTCTGAGGAAACAAGATAATGACATTTTTACAACAGCATCTGAGACTGAAAGTCACTGAGGATGAGGATGCCAGTGACCCCAAAGGACCCAGTGGGATCAGTCTTAACACCTCCTGACTTAATTCCTTGCTAGTGATCCAGACAAACTAAAAGCCCCCATACCAGTTGTACTTTTGATCAGTGACTTCACAACAGCATCAGAGCTGAACTTTACAGAAAAGGTATGTAACTTAAGAGCAATAGCTTGGCTCCTTGTGTTAGAGATCCAACTGTGTTTTCCTCTGTTGTATCAGACATCCTTTTGTTCTCAGCTGCTCACTCATTTCCTTGGGTGCAGTGAAATACCTAGGTTGCCCAATATGTTCATCTGATATAATGTTATTTTATGGAAGTTTGTATAAGGAAAGCCAGTGGCTTCTAACCTTTCTCGCTGACTGATTTCCAGTCCCTTTTTTAATAGGCAGAGGTGTTAGTCATTGCTTCCCTCTGTTCTGCCCAAGGGTGTTCCCTAGCTAGTTTACAGTAATGCCAGATTTTGGAAGACTGTTGTATAGGCCCCAAAACCCTCTCCATCCCATGATGTTTTGCAAAGAAGGTTCCATGTTCCCATTCCAGCCACACCTGGAAACAGGTACATGCAAAATAAGTTTGTTCCCCTAACACAGGAACATCTACTGCCCATGCTCATGAACTTCACCCACTGCCAGAAAGCTACCAGTGCTTCCAGGGCAGTAACACCTGAACACTGCGAGTTCACCTTTCACCTGACAGGAATCCACATGTATAACCAGCAGTAGGTCTATTTTGTTTCTAAGATTTTAAGTTTCTCAGAAGTGACATTGGCCACAGACATTTCATTTTTGCAGTTGTCTAGTTCTCAAGTATGATGTTCGGTGTCCCTGAAGAACACCAGTATACATTGTAAGCTCCTATGTATTCTCTAAGACAGGCATATTTACATTCTGTTAAACAAGTCCTACAGCTAAAGAAAGGCTGCCTGTTAGCCTGGAAAAGGACAGCACTTCATCCTGAGAGCAACTGGATGTACTCAGACTGGAAAAGCTCCTAGGGCACTGCCTGGGGCAGCCAGGAGGGAGACACTAAGTGAGAAACGGTGTATACTGGAGAATCCTGTGAGGAGAAGGGGGATTCAACTGCTGCAAGGAGCAGCTCTGGTGCTAGTATAACAGGTGATGGATAGAAGGCTCTGACTACAATAACAAGTGAGTTAGGAGCAGACCTGTTCACAACGGGTCCTGCAGACCCAAATACCTAGGGTGATTCAGTGGTTTTACTGATAAGTTCTAGCCTAGTCCTGTGGCCAGAAATCCCAACAGTAGTTGGAAGACATGGAGTGTTCAAGGGCAAACCTTGCACTTTATTTCCATCTGGAAGGAATCCAGTTTGTGGACTCCAAGATTGCTAGACAATATGAACGAAAGCACAAGAAAGGGGAACACTGGAGATTCACTTCAAAAACATAATCTTGATTTTAAAAAAAAAAAAAAAAGAAAGAAAAAAGCTAAAGTAGACACAGCCAAATGTTTTCCCAAAAATCCAAAGAGAACTGTTGGGCAACAGTTTGAAAAGAAATAGTCACCAAAAAATGTTAGGCATTGCTCCTGCAATTATACAGTAGGCAATAGCTTTGTTTGTAAGTCTTTGTAGTACCCTATGCCCAGCAGGGCAGGTTTCTGTTATTACAGAATTAAGTTTTCTTGGTTTATTATTCGTCTATTCTAATGATATACTCTTCCAATCATATACATCTTCTTTAAGGAAAAGCCGTATGTGGGAAGGAAGGGCTCCAGTTCCTTCTCACATCTCTGCCTGGCACAGCTCAATATTGTGCCTTGCTATTTCTGAAACCATGAGGATGTTCATGGCTGAAAAGCTCACACTACAGCCTGTAACAGTCAAAGTGGATTTGTCAGTCACCTGGGGAACAGTCATCTTATCCTTCCCTTAACAAATCAGTACCCCAGTGATTCTGAGCTGCTGCATATCTGACTATATTCAAGATCTGTTCTACTGCATTACTAAACTCAAACACAGAGAAAGTTCTTTTGGTATTAATAATAAATTCCTGACCTTTTTTGTGCAGTTAGCTTCTCACCATTCATTCTTTCAGGTGATGATACAAGGAGCAAATGAGAAATGGAAACTCTGACAACGAGAGACAAGCTCAGAGCAGAATGAGGGGGAAGCATCTTTACTTCCTGATCATTGAAGAGGTGTATTGCAAGAAAGCAGTGGCAAAAATCTTCTCTGCAGATTCATATCTGAGGTTAAGAAAGTTTTCAGCTTATATTCCTTTTAATAGTACAAGGTTTCAGTCCTAATAGTCCAATAGTACAAGTCCTAATTAAAATTATTTGTTTAATTAGGAGAATGCATCTGCATTTTATTTAAAAAAAATGAAATCAGTATGTGTTTATCTGATTCCAGTTTTACAAGGAAGCAACTTTGGTTGCTTTACTATGCCTTTCTTTTAGATCTTAATCCCTTTTGAAGAAGAGAAGCAAACTGCATGGCTGTTCAAAAGATTTTATCATCAGTAACAGATACACCCAGAAACCCATATGTAAACACCATACATTTTTAAACACACCACTATTAATTCTGCTCAAGATCTGAGAGGTATTGATGTCTTTCAGTTCTCCAAAACCAATCCTGCCTATGGATATAGGCAGATTAGTTCACTCTCCAGTTTTAAAACAAACGTTAATACCCCCTAAGTCCCCATATTAAAAAAAAATAAATTAGTTTGCTTACAACTGGAGTGCTTACACCCAAATTTTGTTCTCCTGTTAACACTGTGTCAGCACTTGAGACTTACTGCCCTTGCACAGCCAATTTGATCACAGAAATACAAAAGGTGGATTCTGAGGAGACAAGGTTCCTAATCAACTTGTATTTGCATAAATCAGTCTTAGATATCCCATTTAGGTAGCAACTCCCTCCTCCTCCTCTGCCAGATTTTATGAATGACCCAGACTCCTAAATCTATAGTTTTCCTGAGCAATGCTGCAGTTCACCTGCATATTTCTAGATATACAATCATGACAAGTTTCATCTTTTTATTGATCTATTCAAAGCAGGAGTTCAAATCCTATCACAAGGTCTCTGACAATGAACAGCAGCTTGTCTTTAAAGTCGACAAAGTGACATGGGAATATGCCAAGAGGCATTAGGAGAATTTGAAGCTAACTATTCCTCTGAGCTTTGCAGGAGCATTATTCTGCCTGGTGCCTGTACACTGTCAGACGTCACCTGCCAGTATTTAAGAATGCAATATAGCAAGTGCATTCACACATGGCAAGGCATCTCAGGTAAATCTAGATTTCTTAGGCACTGAAATGATTTTGGTAATATCAGAGTCCGATATTTTTGCCTCTTTTGTAATTTCCTTTTTGCAAAGATTGTGTTGGGCTTATATTAGGTTAGTATATTAGCTAGATAACCAAAAAGCTAATTTCAAACCATCAAGTCCGTTGTGGTTTAACTCCACGATAAACTGTATATTTTGGCATGAATTTAACATGCATAGAAATAGAATGGTGTCTCAACAATTGTACAGCATGCCATATAAGATGCAGCAAAACAACAAAAATATTGAGAGTGTACCTAAATAAATACATAAGCTAAATTTCTTCAATTTTCCCAGAGGATACAAATATTTATTTTCCATTAAATTAGTAAGTTTTCCATATCCCGCATATAGCTTTGACCTGTAAATATATTTTAAGGATCCCTATAGGGATGGCTTGTGAGATCCCCTGCTCAGGGGTTTCTGACAAGTAAATTAAACAATTAATAAGTAAATTAACATGTAAAGTAAAGTTTAATTTATTTGTTCTTGAGCAAAGAGTCAATAATCAAGAGTGCTACAGACCAAGTTAGATGATCACCTACTTCTGTTAATCCTATCATTGGGGTTATACTGCCACAGAAGTAAATGGAATTAGTAAAGTATGTTTCTGGTAAAGCACATGACCATAGTACCCAGCTCTTGCTTTTAGATGGTTGTGGGGAGGAAAAAAAAAACAAACACACACAAACAAACCAAAACCACAAAACGGTAAGATATACCGCTGACAGCAGAAAACAAAGAAGCCATGCCTATAAAAATAATAAAAATCAGGACCAAGCTTTTATTTCACAAAAAGAATTATATATTTTTCATGACTATACTTCAGTACAGAATATATTTTTCTTAATTAAAACCTTGTAACAAAGTCCTGACAAATATATGAGTTGCTTAGAAAAATTAATTTTCTGAAAATTTAAAACATCCATTTTATTTTTTTGACCAGTTAACCCTTCTATTATAATATTATGCTGCAGATATATAGCTTTGTGACTTTTCAGACTCCTACATTTAGTTCTTATTTTGTGCTGCTATTTAATAGTCTCAAAAAATATGGAAAAAGCTTCCTGATAATATATTTATGAGCTATGTTTTGGGGTGGTTTTTGTTGGGGATCTGTCCCCCCATCCTCTCCCCATTGTTATTGCACGATGGCTATAAGAAGAAAAAACTAACTAGATCTATTTCTGCTTACTCTAATGAAGCACACTTCATTTCAGCGGAGAGACACTAGCACCAATAACAGTTAAAACCAGAAAAAGTAATTTCAGATTAAATTAAGCCATTGAACAAGTTCATTGTGAACAGGACATGTTACAATACACTCACTCTAGAGATTTTCAAAAGCAGAGTTACACAAAGAATTAATTTGATGGAAACTTGACCATGCCAAGAAAAAAGGCATTTACGATGTCAATATATACATCAGTCAACAGGGTGGGGACCTGATATAGCAAACAACTTCAAATACAACTGGACTGTATAATCCTTTGAAAAAATAAACGAGTATGAACTCATCTGTGTGGGTAAACTAAACCCATTAGAGGGCAATGAGCAGTGAAAGGAACAAACTTTACCCACCTATGAGCAGGCACAGACATTTTCCTGCCTGTGCCTGTCTGAAACATTAGCCAAAGCATAGGGGAAAAGGGGGGAGAGGGGAGGTGGCAAAGCACAACCAGGCCTTAACATCTCTCTTTGGGCTGGAGAAAAGAAAAGATTCCTAAAAACTTGCTGTTCCTCTTCGGTTTGCGGGGTGCAGGCTGCCCAAGACTGAACAAATCACTGCCATTTAGAGAAGAGCAACAGTAAACTATGAGGAAAGAGAGGTATCAATAAAGCCTAGACCAATGCCGTGTTTTTGACAGTAGACAGCTGGAATGCTGTCGGGCATTATGACTCCAATGTACTAACTTGTTGAGCCTTATTAGCTCAGGAGTAAGCATTTCATTCTTAGTCTTCCCGAGTAAAATAGGCTACTGCTAAAATAAATTTCCAGGATTTCAGTATTTATCATGAAGCTTTCAACAGCAAGAGCAAGTTGTTTTTACTATCTGCCCTTCCACAACATTTTACTGATTTGTACATAAATTGTGAAGACTTATTATTTGTACATAACACCCTTGGCCAAATGACACAGGTTTCATTAGATGTATAGATAGGATGCAGAGATGCACGGTCAGAAAGTCTTTTTTTGCATCTGAGACTATCTTAAGAGATGTCACTAAAATTAGGCTAAGGTGTAGGTTAGAATTCCATCCATTTTACTCATTATTGTTCTGCAGAGGAAACAGAACAGACCAGTCCTGGAGGTTTTAAACTCACAGCTTAAAATACCGTCAGAGCAATAGTGTCCGTCTCATACAGACATTTTGTCTTTGTGAATAATCTCAAGTTTTATAAAACCTCTCATAGTATTTACACATAATATTCTGGTTTTGCAGTGAATGTTCAAAATTTGCACCTTATTACTGATCTTAAGGTTCTCTAGCTTCAATTTCCAACCACTAGCTGGCATTATGAGTGTCTCTGTAGACTTAAGAGAGCCACCTATCTGCAGGCAGTTTCTCTTAGGCCAGCAGGAGCTGTTTCCTGGTCTTCCCATCAACAAGTAAACAGGTTGAATTAATTTCTGAATTATACTAATAATACTGAACTAAGGAAAGTATGTTTTTCTATTCCAAAATCACCCTTCTATTACACTAAAAAGAAACAGTTAAACTGTCCATTTACTGCATACTGTTTCTAAAAGTGACAGCAGACAGTGATTAAAAACAAATGGGACAGTTGAGTAATTAGAGAAAGTGAAACAATTGGAAAAAATAATCATTTTTCTGATTCTATGGGTCAATTCAGTTGACGTGTCTAGCCAGGAAAGAGACTGAAAGCATTACAAAACACATTGTTTTGTTCTTTTTCCTTTTGCTCTTCAGCTGGAAGGACGGACTACAATTATTTCCTCTTGTAATCACTAGCATTAATTGTGCCTCTAGTGCCATACCACAACACTTCAAATGTAAGTTGGTGCTACCATGGCCTGATCTATGGCGAGTCAACTGTGGGAGCTAAGCTAGTAGAACTATAATTTTGCACGATCAGTTTTCTGGCATTTTAGCTGTCAAAACTGTTCCCCTGCAGGATCAGGCAAATGCCTATACCAAAATATGTGAGGAGATGGGGCTGTGGCAGAATTAAATTACACTGGCTGAAGTTGTTCTGGAGTTGCATCTTCATTGTAGGACTAGCAATGGTTCTAAAACCTGCAAATAAAATCTTATTAATCTATTTAGTTTGTGCAACAAGAATGCCCTTGCAGCTGACAATGATTTATGTTAAAAATTCTGTGTTTTTTCCAGCAAAACACTCACATGTAAATAGACGTATTTCTTTTATTAAAATGCTTAGCGCATTTTAAATTTAACATATTGGATTAAATTTTCAGCTAATGTGAAGTTGTATAACCACTGAAGGTAATGGTATTAACATGAAATTTACTTCATCTAAGGATCAAGATGACAATTATATGGGAAAACAACCATCTATGAATTAAGATTTTATGTTGACTTTTTGAATTTGGTGTTCTGAAACTGTGAGATTTCCCGCAATTTCAAAATATTTTTTAATTTATTGTTTTTATGACAGAATACTGACAGAAGAAGAATGATATTTAAATGAAAGCATGTTTGCACACTTCTGAGGAAATTGTGCAAATTTCCCCATTTAGAAAGCTGTGCGTCAGACTGACAGTTCTTCTCTTTAGGGATGTGACTCCATTGACCTGGCCATCTTCATGACACCATTTTCTGTAATGACTGTTCCAGGAAAGTAAATTTTCAGTTTAGTCTTGGAAAGCTAACCACAGAGGAAGTGTTCTCAGTGCTCACAGGTAATATCATTATTGCCTTAATATTTACGTACTGTCATGGTTTGGTTATTTTCCAATTCCAAATAAAGGAATCTGAGGACTAGCATATCACTTCAGCAATATTATTAATTTGGAAAATTGTGAAGTTCCTATACTTATTTGCTTATGTATTCTTAAAAATCATTTAGAAAAGTCCTTTTAAGACTACAGGTTTTTCTTAAATAGAGGAAAAATTGATAAGCTTTACAAGCATACTACCTCTGAATGAACCTTCCCCCTTCCAATTCAGTAGAGAGAGTTTATAAAACAAATAGTCTTGATATTTGCAATTTAAATATTTGAACAGCTCTCTCTTTGCCACATTTGGTCACTAAAATAAGATTATACAATATGAGCTACAGGATCACAGGTTCAGCAGCTGAGTAGTGTTTTGTGCAATTGCCAAGTCCTCCACTTTTGTCTCCTCCACCCTGTGCCCACTGTGCTCATTAGACAGTGGTTACATGTGACCTCCCACACTTAAATCATTCAGTATTAGAAACACCACTTAACACGCATAGTCATGTCCAAAGTCCCAATTATACTTCACTTTTTACCATTATCTCCTGTTTCTTGCTATATTCCAAGACTAAGGAGTTGGTGAAATTATCTTCTCTGCACCTTCTCACCTCATCGTTAGGCAATGAAGCACACCAGTTACAATATAGTCTTCCATGTATAAGAAGTGCCCTTGTACCAGACTGCACCTTGCAGCAACAGTCTACCTACTTGGCTTGCAAAATAAATTTCACTAAGTACTTCCACAGTGCTTTTCATTGTAGTAACTAAAGTCAGTTGACAGCATTAGCAAAGAAGCCATCTTCTCGCATGTATTCCCTGAATTGAAAAGACTCCAGAGCTAAACAGATTCCTCTGCAAAAGGACCAAGCTCACAGTGTCACGTCATCACAAACAAAGCAAGAGCTGTTTCCCCTCCATCCTGCAGCCTTCCAGAAACCTCTTGCAGTTGTTCTCTCTCTCATTTCTGAAGTGATGTAATTTTCATGTTGATGGCAGATTGCAAACTGAAGATTCTAAAACTGAAGAACCAATCCATTTTAGTTTCAAATGTTTTCAAGTTATGTTCTGTCTGCTTGCCAGGTAACTCCTATGGACATTCTAGGAGAAGATAAGGACAGAAACTTCTCTAAAACACCTGTAATTCTAAGAAAGTTTCAGGAATTTACAAAGATCGCCATGTAGTGGTCGCATCTTTTTGCCTCTTATGTGAATAAGTTCCTTGTTGGCTGTAGATACGATTCAGCTATTTCACAAAGGACACATGTATTTAAATTTTGACATTAAAAGCTTCAGACCAAACTCCTAAATTCTTATCACACTTTTTTCTACATGCTTTACAAGTCTAGCTGAGTTTGTGGAACTGCACACAAATAATAAGAATCATACCTCACTCCCTAGTCTGCCCTGCCTTACATTACAAATAACGTCAATATTGCAGTACAAACAAGTGGACTGAACAAACATTTCATTTGTATTTAGACAATGGACATAGTTGGACATATGTATTTATATTAATTAGCATTCATTTAGCCTAAATTATGAGGCTGCTCTCTTTGATTTCCCCATATAACCATTAATTTTAAGTTGGGCTACTCTGGAGGGCCATTCAGAGCAAGACCTGTTCTGTCTTCACTGACTGAAAAGGGGGTAAGTGAAGCTGAAACTCCTAACCTCAGTATTTAAAGTATAAAAATAAGCCATGTGAATATCCTCTTATCTTCATAAGAGGATATTCAACAATTCAGCATTGTTACTCATATTCTCCCTGCTCCACTTCATTTTCAACACAAATTCATTCTTCATTTTTCACTCGAAATAGCCACCGTATTTCAACAGCTGTTAAAGATACCCAAATCAGACTGCAAATGATCACTAAGTTTTATCTTATGTAATAGTTACCTTTTCAGAAAGGTCTTTTGACTCCAGAACTGTTGATCTGTCTTTAGGTAATGTATGGCAAGCAAGTTTAAGAAATATTATGACAAAGTAATTATGACAAAGTAATAGCTCTCTTTTTTTTTTTTTTTAACAGCTTTAGCAAGTCTCTAGAGTCAATAGTCTCAGTATGTCTACATAAGATGGTAAATCAACAAGTACTGGCTATTAAGTCCTACCTTAATATTTTGTAAGGTTTTAAAGTAGACAGAAGGGGGAAAAAAAAAAAATCAATAAACAACCCATAGGTTAATTAATCCGACACCACCAAATCCCCCTCAAAATTTTCTATCATCTTAAAATAGGGCCTTATTGGAAACACACTGTAGTATGAAAAAGTCCTGGAATATTAACTGGTCACAGAATGATGATTAGACACCATGGCTATCAGACTATTGCCAGTCTGAATGAGACATATGACCATGTGTTGTATCAAAAGAGTTATTTCTAGCAGAGAAGTATTAATGGCTTTGTGCAAGTCTTCATTTGGGTTATTGGAAAACTACTGGTCACCCATGTTAATGAAAGGAGAACTGAAGGTTCCACAAGAGCAAAAAAGATCCAGTAGGGGAACAGAGATTCCATCTGACAAAAAACCAGAAAGCTTAGCTTGTTTAAGGTAACACATGAAGACTCCCAAGCTACAATCTCTGTCCCAAAGTGCACAGAGGAGAAAGAAAAATGAGGAAACTATTCAGGTTAAAAGCAAATTTGAGCACAAGAACAAATGAGTGCAAAGTGCCTATCAGTATTTTTACGCCGATTCTCAAAGGAATTGAGTAGCTATTAGAGTAATCACACTTTAGAACAGTTCTATAGTGGGAGAGGGAAAAAAAAACAAACAACAAAACAAAAAAAATGTTCCTCATGAAATTTAGTATTATATGAAAGATTGCAGCATAATTCAGCATCTGCAGTAGTGCCAAAATCCCCATAACAATATGTTCCATCTTTTTTGATATACATTCCAGTAAAATAGCATATTCATCGCTAGCCTACAGTCACAGCAAGTGTACTTGCTGCTGCATTTTTGTCAAAGCCTTTTAGGGAAAGTATACATAGAATTGACATGAAATTAAAAATCCAGGAAAAAGTGGTATAATAAAAAAATCTTCTTTGTTAGAATTCTTCCAGTATGTGTCTTTGAAGAACTACCATCAGTAAACTTCAGCAGCTGTGATCATAGTTAGACTACATTGAAAAATCTTGTGACAGGAAGATACCTGAACAGGAAAGGTAATTCACTAGGTCCTGCAGACCTAGTGGCAATGTAGAATTAGAATTAAATCGACAGCAGGATTACAAGAAGTCCTTTTTTGTTACCATGAGCCTGGTTAAATTTTGGATTGTTGCCGCAAAAGTCCAGTTCAGGACAAGCCCAGATTACCCCTTTTGACCATCTTTGGTGCAATACCAATGATTCAGCAATCATCCAATTTATTGGTTTAGAGACAGCAAGAGGGTCTCTAAAGTACCTTAAGGTGTGGTGAGATACTTGGATAATCCATTTTTTTTTCTTACTGCATGTGTAATCCAAAAGTTATACTAAAAAAATCTTATTCAATCTTCCATGACTATAACAGCCTGAGGACCATGAAATCCTTGTGTATGAGTATAGGTATGAGTGCTTATATTTACATACCACTATAAAAATAGCTAAACAGTAGTGGTTGTGGTTAATCTGAATTACAAATACAGTTGAAGATGTATAAGGAAACCAAACAGAAGATAGGCTTTTAAAGCCATAATATGCCTTTATCTTCCCTGTATGAAAAAAAAAAAAGTCATTCTGAGGAAGAGCACACACATGACCAGCTATAGGAATTGCAATGCTTAAAAAAAAAAATAACACAGAGCAAATCAGACCACTAACTTTGGAGATCACTGCCAAAACAAGCAACAAAACACATAATTCTAAAGAAAGAGATAGAGAGAGCACCACACAACAAACCAACCACCAGGGAATAAAACAGGGTGAATTTAATTCAGTAAACCACAGCCAGACATTTTGGGCTAGACTATACAATTTACATAGAGGTGTGTGTTGAGAGTGTGACTCAGTTGCATTTTACCAAGCAATTGTCACTACACCATCTATTATAGTTGCATAATTTTTCTGCTGCTGTGAAATCAGTCCTTATTTCTCACCCTGTTCCCCAAGATAAGGAGGGCTGGGGCATATGGATTTGACAAACCCTGGTCTGTCTAGAATATTTTACTGTTAGCTCATTGGAAGAAAAAAAAAAGGTGTTCTTGAGTCCCCATACCATGCTTTGTGACATGTCCTTGTGTGAGTCATGAAACAGGTCTGGAGAGAAACTCTCCATGTGCACCCAACCCATACTTATCTCTAAAATGGTCTGTTGCAACTTCCACCGAAGGGCAAGGTAGTATCTATGAGCAGGTGCACACACGCAAACAAGTGTCATTAAGCAATAAATACTGTTTTGATCAATGTCTTTATTAGTGCCAAGAGCTTTTAATCTCAAGTGGAATGTGTGTATTTATTATACCCATGCACACCCACAAATGTCTCACTGAGGTTATGAATCCAAATCAACATTACATTAAATAAATACAATTTCTCTTATCTTGCAAAAGTGGGACATTTCCCCTTGGTCTATTTGTCTCAGAGCAGTGAGGTACAAGCTCATTCTTTTGTCATACTGCTTTGGTATTTTGTTTCAGGTGATCAGCAATTCCTTGGGCTTCAAACTACTTTGATTCCACTTAGGTCAACTGGCTGCAGTTTACTAACTACAAATACATAACTTTTGTTTTCAATTTTAGCAACATACCAAAATTTGAACTTCAAATGTCATACAGGATGCAAGTTAAATAACATTTAGATTTATCAGAAGTCATCAAAAGTCCTGTAAATGCAGTATTGAAGTTATTTTCTATTATGATGAAAACGATTGCAGTTACCAGTTAATTTAAGTTTGTGACATTTTACTCAGCGAAGCAAGAAAACTTGTACTGACACGACTGAGCTCTAAGCTTTTAACTGTAAATTGAAGGTGGGGAGAGTGCTAGTGGACATCTAAAGGAAGAATATAGGGTAGGCATTCTATACAAAGAAAAGAGAAAAGTGGAGTGCAGATCTGGAGCTAAGAATATATGACATGCAGTACTACAGTATGCCATAGCAGTAGGAATTGTCAGCTGACAGGCTATTCTACCTGGGAACAGTATAGTTAGGTTCCTTAGTCCACAGATTAGTCACAAATGCCCCCAGAAAACATCATTTGTTAAATAAAGGGCTTTAAGGAACTACAACAGATGTCCTAAAGGAGAATTATTATTGACATCAGAGCTAAAATTTAGCACTATGTGATGACTAGAGAAAAACAAAGTAACAAAGACACTTAAAGAATAAATTCCTAAAATGATTGTGGGATTACTTGGAGATGTCTAAGAAAGTACTAGCAGAAATAAAGGAAAGAAGTTGAAGAAAATTATTACTGGGTAAATACTATAAGATCTTTTCATCTAAAGTAGAAGCCTAAGGAAATCCTATTGCCAAGAACAATTGTGCTTTTATAGGAGCACAGACTACATTACCTGAAAGACATAAAAGCTAGAGAAAAATCTACTACTTCATGCAGTTGTTGTAGGACAAGCACAGGAAAAATTGTTCTCACCTACTAGCGGGCCAGAATATTGCCTATTGGCAGGGAGAACTGAGGAAAGATTTCGTAGACAGCTGAAAATAAAGTATTTAAATAACAGAACAGCATGTTTTTCCTTCCTGTTTCATATGGCCCTGATACAAAGGAAGGGGGGAAGGGGAAAATCCTATTTTTTTGTAACTGAAATCTTTATATATTACTGTTATTCTATTATAGCAGACCCATACTGAGAAAGAGTGGATCTTGAAAGTTGGTACTTTACAAAAGCACAAATACAAAGATTACTATAGTAAGTGCAGTGATTTTAGCCTGTGTTGAAGCTAATATTTTTCTGTGACATTATAGCTCTAGGACAGAATAAGGTGATTTGTCATTTAGACATCTAGCATATTTCAATGTTTCATGCTTCAGCACATCCAGTGCTTCTATAAATTAGACATCAGATACAACTCCCATTATTTCTTAGCAAAACACATTTCAGATTCTGCAGAGATCAGAGTCCTTCCTGCCCCCTTCCAAAGTCAGCCAAAATAAATATAGAGCAATAATACAAATGATCATGAGTCCCACTGACTGACATGGTTTGCCATTAATTATAAAGCCTAAACTGCTAAGGTGCCTTTTAAATACTCCTTTTGAGTTTTTGAAGTATTCTTGGCCAAGCCCTTACAAAACATGGAGTAATTCTTCTCTTAGAAGTCTGTTTGGGACTGGAAAGGAGAACAGTTTCTGTCTGCCTTTCTTCCAAATAAGCCCAAACAATCAAAAAAACCCTAATAGTCCTGCTTCCTACTCACCCCTTAACGAGTTTTATCTGACTCACAGGACAACCATCTTCCCAAGTATCTGCTGATACCTCTGGGTTATTGTCTCTAATTGAAATCTGCTGACACTCTTATCTTCTGTTGCAATAACTGAATTTATTAAGCTTTTCTAAGAAGCACTGGTACCAACAGCAGATCTTGCCAACTCCTGGGGCAGCAGCTGACCTAAAGAGCCAACATGGAAGGTTACAACACTATTATCTTTCCTCCAAACTGAAAGAACTTCCTCCTTTGTTTGGTCAGAGTGTGGTTTGCTAATTCACACCAGTGCCTGTAGATTGATTAGTTCAAAATCTTGTGAATCTGAGCAGCAAGATTTTACATCTAACCTGGTCTCGATGCCTCACAAAGGCCCAACTTTTACCAGTAAAATCCTTCATGTATTAAAGACAATATTGCTTCAGAACCTTGTCTGGTGAGATTGCAGTGTCTGCCAAAGATAGATTATTTCTTTATGATATGTTACATTTGACAAATACTTAATTAATACATCTATGATATAACAGATAATTTATTATTTGCCATGGGAAACAGCAGTGCTGACTGTAACCTAGTACATGTTGATGCACAACCTCTAAGTTATTTTAAAAATACATAAATCACCACACTCTGAAATTCCCATTGCACATCTGTCAAGAGTTCCTGCTTTAGGTAAATAAAATAATTCCATTTAAGTGGTTATATGCACCTCACTCCACATCAGAAAACTGAAATAAACAAGATAGACCTGTGATCTAATCCTATGCTCTAGAAATGCAAACATACAAAGTATCTTCTACCAGCAGACCCCTCATCTCCTTCCAGTTAGTGAACAACTGAAACTTCTTTACAGAGCTGATCCTTTGGAACAACTACTTAGTGTAAAAGCTGGTACTGGAGGAACATTTTTTTGTTGGGACAACCTTTTGTTGGGACAACCTTTGGCTGTAAGCATCTCTTGTTTCTGGGAAGTCTCATTAGCAGATATTTTAATGTTCCTAGAAAAGGAGGAATCAAGACTTCTTAAAATCCTTTCCTACTCTGGATAGCTTTCTTGGCAGAAGATCAATTCATCCTGGTCCAACTGTGTTCCACTAACCTGAACATATTTACAGTTTGGCAAGTATTGGCACAGATGCCCTGAGACTTTTTATTTTAGAATACAGCCAAGAATGTTCTACAATCATTATACAAATCCTGCAATGACAGAAAGCTAAACAGGAGTTATGGGTTATGCCTTAATTCTCATGTTGCATGCAAACTTGACAATACAGATTTTTATTTTTTTTTTGTATGGCAAAGGTAAACATAAAGAGTATTGTAAATGCAATTAAAATAGTTTTGCAGAGGAAACAAATCTCAAGCTTTGACTGCACTAAAAATTACCTGATAGATGATAGTGGGAAGTAAAATACAACTGATTAAAAATAATTCAAGTTTTATTGAGTGCTCTTACCTGTCTTCTTTATCCTGTCAATAAAAATAGTTACATATATCTCAAGTTTATATTTTTGTCTTTTGCATGCCTATTGTCCTACTTCACAGTCCTTACAGCAGGCTATTAAAAATTTAACTACTTATGTAATTGTAAATTTACAGGTAATGTAAAGATTAGATAAAGCCACTTACAAATGTAAGGTAGCTGCAGTGCAAACTCCTCTTATTTCAGTAGGTTTTTGTTTGCCACCTCTCCTACCCACGCCAAACGAAGCCATAATTCTGCAGCTTTCAACATCTTTCTGAGGCTGTTCACATATATGCTGGCATAATCTTCACTACAATCTTCCTGCAGAAAGACACTTGCATTGCTAAACATCTTTAAATTGAAAATGCCCATTTGTTATTCTGGTATGAATCAGAGAAAGTAATTTATAAAATATCAGCAGGAAGCAAAGTTAAAGGACCAAGAAAGCAAGTTTTATCCTCTGAATACCACAATTAATAAAGAAATGCCAAATATATATGCAACAAAGTATGAAAAAAAGAATTACAGATGTCAGTTAAACTGGTTAAGAAAAATAGTGGTTTACATATACAATAATTTTTTATTTTTGTTAGAATAAGTAAGACTTGGATTGTAACACCTAAATTAACTCATTTCAAAGAGAAGTAGGTTTGCGTTTACTGACATAAGTGTAATTTTAAAGATTACCTGCTAACAAGGAGAAAACATTCAAATCAAATGCCTGAACAACTTTTTCATCATGGTTCACCTAAATAATAATTCCCCTTAAGGAATTAATCTATGTATGAAATCAAGGTATATAATTCTACAGCACAATCAGACAGGAGTATCTGTAGTAGAATCCCAGTTTGCAGCAGTAATTTTCCTCTAGTCTTGCTTTCCATCCTGACCAATCATACAAAGCACTTTGGTCCCTGAAGTAAGTACAACTTTTTTCCTTCTGATTCACTATTTGGCTATTTCACGTATTTAGATTGATAGTTATTAATAGTTGTACTTTTAATCCAAACCTATAAAATTAGAGCTGTAAATATTTTTTTAAAAATCCCTAAATCCTGATACACCCTATATTTTAAAAAACTCTATATCCCCAAATCCTGATTTTCTATAGATTTCAGCCCTATTTTCTTTTGGCACTGAATTGAATGTGGAAACGATGTTTAAACTCCTAATTAACAACAAGGGCTTCTTTATAGCTTTTTTTTTATAGCTTTATAGCTTTTTCATACAGAAACATTTCTCAATACCTTATTTAAGTCCAGAAAAATCCCCTTAACTACTTGCCTACTATTAGAAACTTCAAAACATAAAACAAAGTATGTAATGCATTTTAAATACCAAATATAAATATTCAGCCATGAAGTGTGATGAAAACCATAGACACACACATCCCAAGTAGCTACAAAATTCCAGTTAGTGACATACCCTAGGATCTAAGCACATATCATGGTAAATTGCTACAAACCTTCAGTCTGGTCACTTCAGGACAGAGGAGTGATCTAAGAGAAGAAAAGAATACAAACACCTTGCCTTTTGGAAATAAAGATGTCTTCTTTTCCCCTTCCTGTCCCTGCCACCTTTATTAAGTACCGCTGAACTGTGGAGGGCAACCATGCTCATTCTCATTCTTAATGTATTAATTAGCAAAGTAAATAAGATTTACTACTATTCCAAGTGGTCTTGATTTCTGCTAGATAAAATCTCATTTGGTAATTCAAGCCTCAGAGTGACACGTCAGGTTTTTCTCATCAATGGCTGACAACCACTAATAGAATTTTGCAGACATACATAGGCTTTTATAAACAAAGATTTAGAAGAAATTTTGAAAACTTACTCTAGTGGGTCCTTTAACTTGGACTCAAGAAGTGTATCTGGAGGAAAATACAAGCCACCTGAAGCAAAAGCAGTCTGAAATGTCATAGAAAATGTAGAATGAGAAAGGGGGAAAAAAAAAAGAGACTAGCACAAGCATTATAATGTTTTCAATGTGAGTGGACAACCTCATGTGAGTTAAAGCAATGCAGTGGGAAAATTTGGTATAATCTCTAGGAAAAGTTCTGGTAAGCAGGCTGATATCTGGAGGAATCTATGGATTTAAAGCTGAGACAAACCTTTTCACCAGGCTGCAGAGAAACACAGTCCTCCCCTTGGGCTAGAAGAGCTCAGCTGGCTGCCATCCTGCTGCTGGTGGTGGGCAGCTGACAGAGCTTGGTTATGAACCACATACCTTCAAATTACAAATCTAGGTGGTAATTGAAAAATATTCTGACAATCTCTCTCAGATCTAGAGTGAATCTATGCATCTATAGGAATTGAAGGTAACTTTTGATCTGCTTCAGTAGTAGACACCTTAGCATGCAGCTAGCAGTGTAGAAGGAAAATCTCTGAAGTAGGACAGAAGCAATTGACTTTTATTCGTTGTCTTTCTTTTCAAAGCACTGTTGAAGGGAAATTAGTAAAGGATTTAGTCACCCATCTTCAAAAAGTTATTATACTTTTTGAAATAATTCCAAGAGCAATGACAAAAATACTTATATAGCTGAACTTGAGTCTCTGTGTATATCCAAATCAAATGTATTTTTTACAATTAAAAAATGATATGAAGAGACAATGAAGCCTTTCGGCAGATAAATATTTTGACCATGAAGCTGGATTTATGCTTAAGTGTTTTGCTAATACATTTAGACCTGTGTAACTTTCCTGGCCAAAGGCTTTCTGTATAGTTGTCTGCATATTCCAGCCTTGCTGTTACAGGTCAGTTCATTTTTATGGCACAAGTAAGCTATATAGGTAAAAAAAAAGTTAGGAACAGATGTAATTAATATATACTTGGCATATTTTCTCTTATCTTAATTATGCTGTGTCTTAAAGCAAATTATTATAAAAAATTTCACCTGGAACTACTGTTCTGAAGGGTAATTAAAGTTAAGGATAAAAAAATAACCTAATGTTAATTCGGTCTCCATTTTATTAAGAATATCTGTTACTTCCACTTCTATACTGACAGAGAACTCGGAGAGTTGGTGGAACAGAGCTGAAAGGAACTGGACAACCCAGCTGGGTGACAGCAATTAAAAAGCACAATTAATAGGGGAATTAGTTGCTGAGCAACAAATATGGAAATGAGCGGAACACAGGCCATATTTGCCAACTGATCAAGGTGAAATGTAGAGCTGTTATAGACACTAACTAGACTGTCAGTTTAACTTAACAGCATTTTTATCTGCAACATTCCTTTTTAAATAACAGACTTTTCTTTCAGAATTAAATTAGGGCAAGTTATGAATGTGGCAGCAAAGAAAGGAGAAGTGACAAAACAGATTAATAAAAGCTGGTCCTTTCTCAAATGGGAGTCTACGCTGCTGATCACTGGCAAAATAACCAAAAAGACAGAAGAAAAATTGCCTGTTTCTTTCCTGGCAGCAAGAAAATGTGCTTCCATGTGTACTTCTGTTAGTTTCTTTCAATTTCTTTCTTCTTTCTTGAAGACCAAGAAAATGTCTGACTACATCCTTTCTTTCCAGTAGCACATAAAAGCTTTTGTGAGTCCAGTATTTTTTGTTTGTCAGATTCCTGGTTCAAATGAATCATTGAGCAATGTATTAGTCAATTCATGAGCAAAGCAGCCCATATTCAGAAAGTGTCTGTGTTCCACTTCCTAGTGCTATCTCCTTTTTTTCCTAGAAAATGAAACTATTCTCGCAAGAAGATTTAGGAATTAGCACAAGCAGTGACAGAGGAAATTCTCAGTGCGTGCTTAATCCAAAAACCTCCTTAGAAAATCAAAACTGTTAGTTGTGTATTTTGCACACCACTACACATGACTTCCCAATTAATTCAGTCACTCTTTTCAAACAAAGTAACAAAGAATAAACGCTCACAGAACTTTGAATAAATTTGGGGTTTGGACAAGAATATACAAATATTTAAGACAGAAGAACAGAAGACTTGGAGACAATATTTCAGATTCTGGGGACCTAGTTTTGGACTTGACACAAGACAGCAAGTCTGGATAAAAGCAGGATTGTGCAGCAAAGGTTCAAAGACTCTATCAAAGGAGTTTGGAAGCTGAAATCCAGCCAGTTCTGGCATCTCTTACTGGAATTCCACCTCCCCCATTGAATGACTGTCTCTGCCTGGCAGTACTATGTGTTTGAAAAGGTAACACCTCGAGTTCAAATTCCTCCTGAGATTTTAAAATTCCAAGGTGATACAATCTCAGCTCAAGCCTCTGCTTTATGTCAAGAGGTGCCTATGCTCAGCATGCCTCTCAAAATAAGAGACAAGGAGGAAAGGACCTTGTGAAACTTTTCAAAAATGCAGTTCAAGATTTCATTTGCCTTCCCAGATTTTATGTTTTAGTTGCATGACTTTGAAGCTCTTTAAATTCCAACCAAGTTAATAATAAAATAAAGTAATATTTAAGATTGGAATCAGGTGATCTAGAAATATATGCTTCTTTTTTATAAAATATTTCAGGAAAAATTTATCAGGGGTGATCATGATAAAGGAAAAGATTAGCAGAGATGCTACAGATTGTTCACAAGGAAATGCAAACTACACATGTCTAGCTGAATTTTTCCAAATCTTACCATATATATCAAAAACTAATGTGCTACTAGTGCATGGAGTCGTTACTGAGTCGTTACTCAGTGTATACCCTGACCTCTATCAGCACATAGGCATCTATGCAGAAACCATGCAAGTCATACAGTGAGGTTTTTTTCCCTGTATATAGTACTTTCACTAGAAAATGGGAACTACCTCCAACTAAATTAGCTGCTGGACATGTATGTATGTGATTCAGCATGAGGTAGACTGTACTGTTTCTATATACCTGTAAGTATGCTTCTGCATCATTATCAGACACAGCCTTGTTCTATTTGCTTCCCTCTTCTTATGTCCTCTCCCCCAAAGCCAACGTGAAAAAGAAGTAACCATTGCACAGACTATCAGGGTAAGGCTACAGTTCCTTTGCATGCTCTTTGAACATTGTATTGCCTATCTGAGAAGTTAGAAGACTTACAAGTCAAGCAGTTCTGTTTTCAACCCTCTTCTCAAACAGTGCACCCTGGATCTGCTGCAGTGCTGCTATTTTTTTAATGAACCGGACTTCATTGCGTAAGTACACATTCTGTTTCTATTTTCATGAACTCCACTGCAAGACTTACAAATTCATAAACTCACTTCTTAAGTTGGTAAACATCATGTTTCTGAAATTCTTATGTCTCTGTCATGCATTTTGAATTTGACTGCACTTTTGTTACAGGAAAAGCATGTTAAATGCCATTCAAGTCAAATGTGATGACAGAAAATGCTGGGTTTGTTTTAAATTTTTTTAACCAGATGTAGTAAATAACTTGCTATATAGTGATTTAGAAGCTATTTTGGCAATGAAGAAATACTCCATACTAACATCAGTTGTGATTTAGAGGCCTTAGTTTAATACTACAGTTTGTCCTACTCACTGAGCTAGCTTCTGGGCAGTGGTGAAGATTAGACCTTCTTTTTGAAGGGATGTCCTCTGTGCATCCTGTTCAGTACAATCTGGTTCTCGATGAACATTTTGTTCAACTGTGTACCTACAGGTAATACTCAAACTCTGATTCTTTTCAGACACGAATCCCACATGTAGAAAATGGTTAAGGGCTGTTTCTTCATAGGGAAGACCTGGAAACTCTGTGCTTTTCCTCTTCTGCATGCTCTTATTTCACATCACAGTATTTGTGATCAACGTAGGTTAAGCTGACAGGTGCAGGTGTCCATTGAATGTCAAATAAGAGTGCTTATGTGGAAAGCTAGACTTCAGATAAGCGTTACCTACACCCCAGCTGATTTCACTAGCATCTTTTATTATTCACCAGTGTCCAAGATGGTAAACTACTTACAAGGACTCTACAGATAACACTCCCTTGAGGTTATCATATTCTGTAAATGAAAAATAGTTTTTCTTCACAACTTTGTCCCTAACTTCTTAATTGGAATTTTAGATGTATTTGTGCCAGTATTTAGAATAAGTCCTATGACCTTGCTTTATAAACTTGGAAAAGACTGAAAGCCTTGTATCAAGTCTTTGGGACTTACTAGATGTATAATTTGATTGTGGTACTTATCTATTTAGGAACTGACTTGTCTTTGGTTCAAATCGCCCACAGGGAAAGATAAGCAAATGCATATAAACTAATGATTAACCACAAAATTCAGGGCCTGTAGCATTTGAGATAATTTTAGAATTCTTCTTACAAAGGAATCTTTATTGCAGAATTGCCATCTGTTTTAATGGTGCAATAGAGACTACCTCATTTGTTTGTTTGAAGTTTATTGTGTCTGGTGTGTTTTGCTCTGCTAAAGAGGAAGGAAGAAAAAGAATGAGTGAGATGAGCAAAGGAGGAAGCCGCAATAAAAGCAGAGAATGTAAGGCTGCTAAGATCAGGGAGGAAACACACAGCCAACTCTCCAAACTGAGTTCAAAAAAAGGCTTTTTCTAGGGACCTAAAGGGACTCTATCAAGTTTATAGCAACCCAGGAAAGATTGTGAGGAAAAGTGCAAACCTAGAGGAAAGACATTCATTCTTTGCAGGAAAGCATGAATAGAGAACTTTAACACACACTTTCATTTCTCTTATGCCTTATTCAACATTATCCTATTTTAAAAAAGTATAATTCTGGTTTTTTGTCTAAATGCAAGTTAGTTTTGAGTCTATAAAACCTTTCAAAGTGCTAAATATGCAGCATTTGGAAAAAACCTAGGTGATAGTACTTCAAAGTTTTCACTGTCCTGGGTAGCTGCCACCAGCAGACATACTACTACTTCTCCAAAGCACTGAGGAGCCTAAGTTTGTAATTGGAAGCTTACAGGGGGGCAGTTTTGACTGTCTAAATGTCTTCAATAGCAAAAGAGTATTTTCTTTTTAAATAGAAGGTAGTTTTCCTCCTATAGTAACAACTGTCATATCAATCAGATACCAACTACGCTGTTTAAATCAATTAGAAGGTAGGGGAAGAGATACACAGTCCAAGATGTTCCTGCTGGTATCAGCAGGAGTCAGTATGGCCCAGTGTGGTTTAGATGATGGAGACTGATACCAGGAAACAAAAACTGATTTGATGTTATTTTGAAGTTAAATATCATGGAGAAAGAACAATTGTTACTGGACTCAAATAAAATCTATTTTTTAAACTTAAAAACATAGGCTATCTCTAGCTGTTAATAGAATAACCCGAAAGTACACATGCTTTATGAGCAAAAGCACTTGAAATTCAGACTGATCAATGTTATTAATTTTTAGTTTTTCTTTGTTCTAAGGAAAGCATTCAAACATTCAACCTAAGAACATATTTCTTCTATATACTTCACATTCCATTCAAATACCCTCACAAAGCTCCAAACACAGCTAATCAAACAGCTACATGTCGAAGTGAGCAGTTTGGAATGCCCACATTTAGGCTTTACAAGAGACCCTAACTTGACTCCCAATGCACTAAAATACAAAATATAACGACACAGTTGTTTTAAAATCCTTGAGACTTTCAGGGTTCGACAGTCCACACACAGTTTTTTTAAGTACGTACTGGCTACTGGAAGTTTCCCCTCACCCCTTCTTTTCTAACTCCCAGATTAGTTCCCACAGGTCAGTCGAAGTGCACTCTGTCAGCCCTCTGAGAGGGTGAAAGAATGCGTTTGGGTGCTGGCTGCTGCAGGAGGATTGCTCCACGCACAGGAATGTCATGCCTCAGTTCGTACCAGTTTCTGCTGTAATCATCTTGTCCTTAAAATGGCTGAGTTAAAATTGTTTATGACATTCAAGTGCAGAGATTGAGTATGTCTGTAAAGACCAGCGCATGGATATTAGAGAAAACCACTTCAGACCTTCTCCTTAGATCAGATCTAAGATGTTTCTTCCCCTTTATACTGGATAGCTAAGCAGCTAATTAGCAACAGTGATGTCCCTCCCTTTGCACAGTATTTTTGACATGTTAACATAAAAATGTTAAGATCTTCACACTGACCTCTATGATTTGAGTTGACAAATAATCTGAAGCAGAAGAGAACATCTAACAAGTGATATGGTCTCTCTGCAAGTATTTTGTCGATACTGACATCAGAGAACAGCAAGACTCAAACCCTTCTTTCACTCGTGGTATCTGGAAAGTAAAATTCACTCTTCCTTGTTATGATGATGAACTCTGAGCTCAAACCAATGGTGCTGCATTACCTATTTAAGTCTTTTAATGTTTTCCTTGTTGCTTTATAAGAAAATCTTCACTGGGGGCACAAATGCACTGACTTCACTAAATATCATGTATGATATACATTAGTGCATCTTTTTTTTTTCTTCTAAATAATGTCAATTCACAGTGATATTTAATTATTCAGTAAATTGTGAGTGATTATGTCAAGTTAAATACATAACATGTAGTGTTTGGATAGTGCTATTTCTATTGTGATTTTATTAAAGAATAATACGTGACTTTAGCTGTATTTTTCTGAACAACACACCATTATTTATTTTCAAAATCCCTAAACAAAAAAATTTCTTTTATGATATTTGATAAAAATTACAACTCTCGCTACCATTAGCATGCTTCATTTTCTGAGGAAAAAAGAAACACAAGGATATTCCAGTGACTAAGATTATATGTGTTCAATAAATACATTGCAATACAAATGTAGAAAGCTCAAAATAAAGACTGTACTGTGACTGATACATGATATTAACAAATCAGCCATTTCCTATTGTACAGAAAACTCTCAGAATTTTAAAGGCTGCCTCTAATCAAGGAGGCAATCAGTGATGACTCTTGTAGTAAGCCACAGCAACATACAAACTACAGCATGCAATGGTTCTTAATTGACGTTCTTCAGGAAGGAGAAAAATGTGGTACTGTGATGGAATAGAAACCTGACTGAAAGGACACAAAAATCTACCTTCTGAAGCTGGAGAAGCAAAGCCATATCTACCTAATGTCATTATCAGTGCACAGACAGTAATTCAAAGTACATAGTGAAAAGATTTTCTACATACTCCAGTGCTAAATGGGAACTTTTGATACTTTTTAAAAAGTCAAACCTGTGTTTGATATGCTCATTGACTCTCCTTCGCAAATTTGGGAAGTTGAGAAATCATTTCAGAGTGAAGTCTCCTGGGCTGTACAACAGACAAGCTACACCCGCAAAGCAGGCTAATTCTGTCCAATTACCAAATCCAGAATTATTCTCCTATAGCTAAGGGGATCCACTTTCCCATTATCTTTAATCTTCTCACCCCCAAGTCTGCAATAAAGCAGCATCAAAAAAGTAATTTAATGTCAAGGAACAGAGATGCAGGGTATTAAAGAAACTCTCAGCTTAATTTTTCTGGTTAGCTTTAGTACAGAATGTGTTTCTGTTGTATCAAATGACTCCAAAAGGGCAAGCTGTATTACAAGAGGATTAAACAGTACAATAGCCAAGTCAAACAGACTACAGTTTACCTTTTCCTCTGTCACAGTTCCTAAGAATAGGTTTAATGACAGCCATGGGATGACATTTGTTCAAACTGGTTCTGTTTATTTTACCCACCTAATTGCCTGACCTTTGAGGCATGCTCACACCAAATATTTTCAGGAACACTGAATTTGGCTACTACTACCTCCACTAAGAAGTTATATATGCCACAACTAACATTGAAAAGTCAACATTTATAATGATTCATGAGGAAGGGAAATAATTTTTACTTATACTTCTAAATAACTGCATAATAAAATTAATTTATTTCAGTTACTTAAAAGTCATAAGCCAAGACTGGATTCACTAGGAAAAAAAAGATGCTACCATTAGTGTACATGCCTCCTTTTAAACAGGTTTTATTGTCACTTAATACTTAAGTTGCTTCTTTTTTTTCTCTTTTTTTTTTCTTTTTTCTTCAGTTTGGCCACTTCCTCCCAAACTCAGGCACAGGAAAAAATCTAAGTAAATAAGGTCTGGTGTCTAGCACCGTTTGGGAAAAATAAAACTTACGAGAGAGATGCTGCTTAAGAGAGATATAGGAACTGCAAGATTAATTTATGTAATTAAGATATTAGGTTATTTTGGGGTAAAGAAATTACTCTAACAGGCTACTTCACAGTTGCAGTGGAGTCCCTAGAATAAAGGAAAGACAGACAGCATCCCAGTGTCAAACTGTAATAGATTCAATCTCGTAACAGTTTGGGCTGGCTAGCCAAAAGCATCTAGAATCATAGAATCATCTGGGCCGGAAGGGACTAGGCACAGAAGGAATTGATACAATTTAGTGTCTCTATTTCCATACTTTCTGTTGACCTTCAATGACTTTTATTACTACTTAGAATGACTTGCCCTCTAGCAGGAGAGCGTCACTAGTAAATAAACACAGCTGTGTGTAGCAGTACAGATCTCCTGACAACACATCTGTGCTACGGCTCTAGCCACTCACTTTGTGAAAAGTCTTCCATGCGTCAAACTAAGCCAAGACTAGTTTAAATTTTCATTTACACAGTCTTATTTGCCCCAAGGCATCCCTGAAGATAACAGAAATCACATGTACACAAACCCCTAGATCAAATTCCTTTTTAAGAAATAATGCTGCAAAAGAATATTTTGAAAAGAGTAATAAATGCATCACACATCATTCTGTGAGTAAGAAATAGGAAAGCAGCCAGTAATTTGGAATTAACACCAAAGCAATGTCGACAAGAATTTTCAGTGTGGGAAAGGCTCAAACCTCCCTCCCTAGGACACCTCCCCTGGCTCCTAAGCAGGGATCATTTCCACACCAAATCCCAGAGCCAATCTAGACCCCAAGACTCCCACAAGGTTTGTTTTTTTGCAAGTATCTGTTTTTAAAGTGTCGCATGATAAGTGAGGAGATGTGTGTATGACTAACGTGGTAACAAAACAAATTTTGACATCAGAGTATCAGAAAATCATACAAATATTTGCTTCAGGATTTCTAATATCAACGAAAAAAAAACCATATCGTACATGTCGTTCCCCTGTAAGAAATATCTTTTGCTGATTTCAATTTTTGTATCAATTTTGCTTATTAATATTTTTTTCAACAAGTGAAAGGAAGTCCCATTAATGTCAGACCTGGGTTTAAATTTTAAACTAGTTCTATTCCAGTGCAACTTTGTTATTTTCAGTTAAGCTACATATGATTTTATACCACACTGGGACATTCATTGGTGTGGAGACTTCAAGAATAAATACAATTACTTTTATATTTAAAAGTTGATTCTTCGCCCCATTACAATAAGTTTAATGACATTGCTTACCACAAGGAAAGCATTTTCCATTGGAAAAACTTCTTTATGGTGAGGGTGACAGAGCACTGGAACAGGCTGCCCAGGGAGGTCGTGGAGTCCCCTTCTCT
>JAOQGH010000004.1:14925200-14990605 GCA_025769975.1 Gallinago jamesoni
GTGCTCTGGGCAATCCTGCTTTAGCAGGGGAGTTGGACTAGATGATCTCTAGAGGTTCCTTCCAACTCTGACAATTCCGTGATTCCATGATTCCATGAAAGGTCAGTCAAATTACAGTAATCCAGTTTCTGTTTTCAGTTTCTGTTTCTGCATCAGAAAGAGGACTTGATAACCAAGTTTATAACATTTACAAATCCTCTTAATTACAAATACTGTTCTATAAATTTTGTCAATATAGTCATTTCTACATAAGCTCTGTTTGTAGCCTCTTTACTTTTTCTAACTTGATGTTCATTTGTGTAATCACCACCTACAATTCACATTATAATTAGGGAAGATGCAGCTGTTTAGCAGCTATGAAAATAGGCCAGCAATAATCAGAGTGCACTGCAGAATTGCTCAGAATTGCTCAGAATAACTTTTGACCGGCGCTTGGATCTAATGAACTCTCACATCCATCCTGCATACCTCGGTCAGAAGATTAGTACAAATGAGTTACTCAGCTTTTAAAGATTTATGAAGTACCTACATACTGAATTTATTTTTCTATATTTTTTCCTTATCCCCACTAAAGACCTTCCACACATAGAGGTTTTTCTTTCCTTAAAAAGAAAGAAAGCATAATCTTGTGATTATGACACAAGAATTAAATTAGTACAAAATCAAGACATTCTACATTCCTGACTTCATCATAGACTTTCGGCACATCCATAGAAGTGCTGGTTGAATATAGTTTCCTCCCTGTTTATAGAATGGGTGCAATACAACCCACAGGATGTATATAATCTAAGTAAATTGATGATTTTGAGGCATTTACATGCACAGGCAGAAAGTGTTGATGTAAACTTGCTCTCATTTCAAGACTTTCGAAGGGCCTTTTCCTTTCAGAAAGATGGTTGGAACTGAAAAAGATTGAAAGAACGAAGAGCTGTGCCAGGTACATACAGTGTATGTTATTGAATTTCACAGCCTATTTACCAAGACTACATACAGATATATTATACCTAACGAAACTGTTTCACTTACCACATATACTAATTGTAGTGCTGCTGAATCACAATATTTAAAAGGCAGCGTTATTTGTGAGTTTGTGTATGCATTTATAACAGCAGCTCTGCAAGATAAATGCTAAGGTATTTATAGAAGCAGGTACAAAGTCAGAGATTGCTCAGTAAACTTCTATTAAACATAATTAATTGTATAAGTAAATTAATTACCCAATCATATGGGTCACTGAGACAAATTAAAGAAAGATCTGAAAACACAAGTGAAAGGAGAAATATCAGGAGCAATTTCATTTTGGAAAAAGCTCCCAGGGATTTCAAATCTTACTCAACACAAGTAGATTTTACACTATGGGGCATGACAATATTTCTAACTTCTATGTTAGGACGGAATGATGAATATTTTACAGTAGTACAAAATTTCAAAACATTAATAAGTATTACATAATTTTACCTACAATCTTGCATAACTGTCAGCATAAGGAAACTGATCTGTTACTGATGTCAGCCAAGCCATTCCACTACCATTTTAACAATTATATATGATAGTACAGAAAACACAGATGTTGAAATCACTTTGCTCAGTATGAAATTATTTTGTAGCTGTCTCTAAGCTAATCAGTTCAGAGATCTGGCAGATCATGCAATAAAAATAAATACATGCATCTCTTTCAAAAAAACTGGAGTTTCACAAATTTAGTTTTGCTTTTCTCCTCACTTTCCCATAATCAGTGTGTGGATTGGTTCCATGGTACACATATCAAGGAATGAAAATCAGTAGAATCTGTGTGTAAATTGGCAAACCTTCCCAATGGTAAATAACCTTGATTCCACTAAGTTCACCAGCATGGAGGAGGCACAGAGCAGAAGAGGTCATCTCCTAACCTAAAGCACGCAGCCAGGCTTGGGGTCTTGCATGTCTTCCACATAATTCTAAAAAGTCACAGTAAGGTCCTGGCCTCCATCAACAGAAATGTCCCATTTATTTCAATATTTAAATAAATTAATCTGACTTGCCTTAGATGCCAAAATGGATTTTACCTTAGGAAAGAAATTTTTCTCTGCTGACCATAAAATGAGCAGAAGATGACTAAATTGCTTAAAGACATGTACAGAGTTGATGTTTACATTTTGACATACCTCTATGGGAGCCAAATTCTAAATTTCTAACTGCCAGAGCTATAAGTCAGCACAATGCTTGGCTGCACATAGCAACATATATTTGAAACAGGGGGGGGGAAATTTCTGTTTTTAATGAGCTGTTGAAATACCACTGAAGGGGACAGGAAATGTGGCCAGAATGTCGCAGTTAAGTCACTAGTTGCTGAGGAGACTTCCAGCTCAGAGGCATCAGCTCATGTCAGGCAGCGTGGGGTTCCTCTCCTCTCCCACATTGCCTGGAGACAGGCAGTGCTGAGCAGTTCTCATTCTTTGGTCAAATCTGCACCGAGACTTGGAGAAAGAGGAGAAAGAAAAGCAGAGGTGGCTGCAGCAGCAGTTCCTCACCTCAGTGCTTCTCACTTGCCTATCACTCCCTTCCCCTGCCAACCAATCTAGCCACACTGTCCCCTTGGCATGCTGTCTTTCTCCCACAGCTTTCAAATCATCCCTCCACTTCCCCTCAGAACTGCTAGTTTGGTAAAGTTACCCAATTTCCTCTAACCACAAAACACCCCCCAAGCCCTGCTTGATCCATGCACATCCTCTTGCTCAGGCTCTGCTTCCCACCACTCTGGTAAAATGGTGGCCTCCTTCCCCCTTGCCACAGCATGAAGGACATCTAAAAGCCTAGTGTTAGTGAACACTGGAATATCTTGCTGGAAATTGCAATAAAGTAACTCTGGTCAAGCTGGTTAGTCTGGATAGAGTCTAGAGGCTTCCCCCTGTTTCAAGTATGGGAGGTCATGACAGAAGAGGGGGGTGTGAGAGGATGGGCAGGAGAAGGGGGATACTGAGATCATCCCCACAAAAGCTGGAAAGCACCACTGACCTCCTTTCCATCTTTTGTAACTGAACTACAAGGAAATTAACTGGACTTAGAGCCTAAACATGGTTTAATGTTTTATATAAACACCTCTTTTCTATAAACAAGTGAGCATTACTTCTCTTTGTAAAGTCCTCTGGAAATCAACTGTGATGTTGCAAGGCCACAATCTTGAAAATCTAGTCACACAAGATCTCTATTCTACACAAAGTTAAAAGCATGCAAGGTTTTTGGCTGCTGTAATGCTGACATATAGTTGTATAGAGACAGTGCTGAAATTTGATCAATGGCTGCGTTTTAATGAAGGTATGCTGATAATTTAAAAATCCAGGGTTTAGGAGCACCTCAGAACACACTATATGAATTCTGATGCAGACTCTGGTTGAAACTGATATTGTAGTTCGGTCCATATGCATTTATTCTGCATTGTGAGACAGAACTAATTGCTTGCATCTAAGCATGTGTCAATCATGAAAATTAAAGGCAACAAAACCTGAAACTTCCCCATTAGTCTCCTCCTACTACCTATATTTTCCAGGTATAAAACGTTGTACAAATCAGCACGATAATAAAGAGTCAGTTTAACACTGTGAAACGCATCTACCCCCCTTAATTACAGAATAGGTTCTGCTGTATAGTCTCTTTTCCACCTCCACCGCAGCAGAATCATGACCTAAGTGCGAAGACAGCTCCCTCTAGAGCTTGAGTATTAGAAGAAAACACAGCACTCGAACCCCCGGCTCCAAAAACTTGTTTTAAGTGCTTAGGAAAGCGGCACCGTGAGAATGAGGAATATATACCCCCGGGAGGCCGGGGAGCCTGTCGCAAAGGCTGCAGGCCAAGACTGAGAAAGCCAGCTGTCAGAGAACAGATTCCCTGTTACCTGTGAAAATGGCAGACCTTTCCCACGGCAGCTTTGTCGGGAAAGGGTGGAGAGGAGCCTGGTTTATGGGAGAGGTGAGGAACAAACCCCTGAATACTCGAGCCTTGCCTGCTGCCTGGTCCGGCAGGTGGGCCTCGGCAGGCTTCATGCCTGCGTGTGCACGGGGTGGGAGAAGGGAGGCTCTCAGGTACCCGAGCAGCTCTGTCAAACGCTTCAGGTTGTGAGGCAAAACCAGACATATTTAGCCCCTCAGAATTTACAGGATCTAAGATAATTAACCCAACATCACTCCCACAGGATCAGCTGCTCTCCAGAGCAGTCATTCCTGAGCCAGGGTGCTTCTAGCACCCCTTGAAAGCCCGCCAAAGTTTTGCAGTGGTTGAAACTGGTTGTCAAGCCTTGCCCAGTTTCACTAACATTCCGTCCCATGGCCAAGAGGGGGGAAGCGTGGGGTGGGACAAGCGTATGGGGACACAGAGAAGGCGGGAAAACACGGCCTGTGGGCATGTCCATGTGCGCGCTTGCACATCCAGGTGGGGGGGATATCTCCCGGGGGACACCGTGCCGGGGGCTGGAGCCGCCCGGGGGACATGACGCCTCCTCCCTCGGTCCCCCTCTCCTTACAGTAAAGCCAGTTTTCTCGAAGATCTCCCCCCCACCCCCTCGCTTGCTCAACCCGGCGGTGCCTAAGCGCTTCCGCCAGCCCCGTTCCCCTTCCCCGTGACCCCGTCCGGTCCATCCACCGCCTCTCCCACCGCCGCCCCGGCTGGATTGCCCCGCGGGCGACCCGCCCGCAGTCCCCGCCTCTCCTCCCGCCGATATAAGCCGGCGCCTCCCGCCCCGTCGGCAGCTCACCGCCTTCAGCCTCGCCGGGATTCCCAAGGGTCGCTCAACCCCGACACCGAAGATGATGCTGCCGGAGGACGGAGGACGGGTTCTGCTGCTGAGCGCCCTGCTGTGGCGACTGGCCGCCGCCGGTGGGTATCGGGAAGGGAGGGCCGGTGGATCGGGCGGACGGGGAGAGGCGGCGGGGGTCGGGCCCTCTGACCGAGAGAGGCCCGACCCCACGGAGGGGGCAGCGACTGTCCTGCGCGGGGCTGCGGGGGGACGGTGGCACCCGCCGGCGGGCTCTGACGGGCCCCGGCTCCCATCCGGCTCCGCTTCAGCACCCCGACGGCAGAGCGCTCGGGTCGCCAAGGGCGAGTTTCTCCGGGGGAAGTGGGGTGGGGGGTCCATCATGACCACAGCCGGGTCGTGCTGGGGAGCAGGGGTCGGTCCCGGGGGTCGGCAGTTGGCCGCAGCTGCTGAGCTACGGTGACAGGGCGTGATGGGCCAGATTTCTTTCTCTCATCCCCGTCCTCAGCTTGTTGGAGAGGCAGAGAAGGTGGTATTTAGGAAATAATTAGGGTATCGCTCAGTGAAACACTTGATTTCCAGAGGTAGTGCGGCGATTTCTGCTCCGGCTTCCTCCCACGCAGTTCCCCGAGGCAGCTGCGACGTCTGCCGAGGCGGCGGGCTCAGGGGTCACCGAGGCCTCCCTTCCTCTTGAGCGCGGGCCACGAGTCCACCCGGGGGTAGCCCCTCTCAGATGTAAGCATGCGGGGCAGCTGCTGATTTTTGAAGACTTTATCTTCCCAAAATAAATGAACAGGGAAGTGAGCAGCTAATGCCTTCTGCAACAGATTCAGCCAGGGATGATTTTGAACCAACCTGCATTTGTTTGGTTCTTGGACATTCTCATGAGTGTCTTCAAGATTTTGTAGCTTCTTCAGAATCTACAGGATCAAAAAGGAGGCATTAGACAGAACAAATGTTACCTCGACCTAGGAGTTGTAAGAAGGAAAACAATTCTCATATTTCTCACTTTTGCCAGGATACATTCCTTTTGTAAGACAAGCATGAGCCTGGAGGGCAGGACCCAGCCTTTTCCCCCAAAAGAACGTTTCCAAGTAGCAATTAACAGCAAATGCACCATGAAACTAAACAATGACTGCAGGGAACCAGGAATTACATATAACAGGACTGATGGCACTCTTCTCTTTTCTGTATTTAAAGGCAATCCAGAGCTACCAACAGCAGTTAATATAACTTGGTCTTCAATCAATTTTAAAACTATACTACAGTGGCAACCAAAACCAGCAGGTTACTTCTATACGGTAGAAATACACGGGTAAGTAGATAGCACCAAGGTGCGTCCATTAATGGCATTTGAAAAAGGTGCACACAGAGTGTGTTTGAATATTTCTGAGACTCAATGTAACAGGAAAAGAGCCCAAACATGAGGATTTGGGAAAATTGCTGACCCAGCTGTTAATACTTCTTCATATTCAACTATAAGAATGTCTGGTTTAGGCTTCTGGGTTTGCCCACTTCAGAAATGAAGAGTTGAGCTTTAGATCAATATTTCAGTTCTGGGGTTCAGTGCAGGCCAGCTGCACTGCACATCTAGGCCAGGATACTTGGAAGAAGTTGACACCCAATCTGACATACCATGTAATAGATAGAACTTTACCTTCTTATGTCTTTCAAGGTGTCTGGACTGAGCCTTTTTTCTTTAGTCTTGGGAGGTGTCTGATAAATATGAGTCTGCATTTTATTCTAAACGATGAATCACAGTAAGTGAGTAATTTGTCCTACTAAAGTTTACCTTTGTCTTACTAAAAATTACCTTTGCTCATCTACCTCTGTCGAGACTTCCTCTGTCGTCATGTTTTATGTCAGGTATGAAATATTTTGCACATATAAACTAGCCAGCTTATGTGAAGTGTCAATACTGCACAAAAACTTCCATGAAGTTTAGTAATAAATCTGTGCTGTTCATAGCTCCCATATTAATTCATAGACCATTATTAAACATGCCCCAAAGGGAAACTGCATCATCAGCTCTCCTACAGATTAATGAAAATATGGCACTGTAGTCTCCTCTGTCTGTAAAAGTGGCATAGAAATGAGAGCGCTCTCATGACTAATGGATGAAATACCAATGCAATGGCCTAATGTGCTCTTTTATTCTTTAAGGGAGTGATTAAATTAACAGACTTAGAAGCACAAACTTAGCAGAATGAATTTTATGAAATTTATGCATCTGGAGTTTCTTTCAATCCATTTGTACCCGCAAAAAATTGAAGTCTGTTTGCCCAAGATTCAGTATCGAATCAGGTGTAGTTCTGATGCAGAAGTACTTTTTTAGACAAATTTTTCATACAGATGAAGTGTGCTAAAATGTTTGCTTTCTTCTCTATATACGTTTACAGACTACATCTGTTTGATTACAAGGGTTAAATCTCCTCTGTCCCTTTTCAAGACATCTCTAGAATGCTATCACTAACTAAACTCTGACATCATAAAATACCTGGTGAAGTGGGAGGGGAGTTCAGGTGACTCAAATAAAACTTGACCTGCTTGGAGGAAAACTCATTTGCTAATTCCAAACAGTCGGTACTCTTGCTCTTTCAGCTGAGGTCACAACATTTTTCTTTTCCTTAGTTTACTGTCAAAAGCAGGGAAAAGAATTGAAGGAGTAATATCTAATTTGGTTTTCTACTCCTTATTGGGAAGTAAAATGAAGAATCAACACTTTTTTTTCCTGGTTTCTTTTTTTTTATTTCTCAAGTAAATGGACCTGATTTCTATCATTTAAAAACCAAGATAAGTTCTTGGGTCATGTTTTTTGGCGATATTTTTTTATCAAAATTCTGCAATGAAAATAGTTGCTACTGTCTGGTTCGTAGTGACATTTACACCTGTGTAGTTGCAAACATGAGTGACACATATGAGGGGACAATGTTGTCACATTAAACAATTAATCTTGGTGTCCACAGAGCTTCCTAGGACAACTGATATTTCTCAAGGCAATAGTTTTCAGATGCATTATGGTTTCTATTCAATTCATATAAAAGATTTAATTTTAAATTCATACACATATCCAATAACATCTCTATAATTAATATGGCTGATATTTTATTTACTCGATTCTATTTTGAATTGTGAAATATAGCTGTACAGGATAGTGGGATTTTGAGAGGTTTTTTTCTTCTCAACTTAGTACAGTCACAAGCCCATTCTACTGGATGAGGGAAATCTATACAGTTTAAGGGGAAAGATTTTTTTAACATATCTAAATATTGGAAAGTGTTGACGCTTCTTTCTTCCTCTTGCAGACGGATATCTGACACCAAAAAAAAATGCATAATGATAGCAGAAACAGAGTGTGATGTTACTGATGTGCTCAGGAACATAAAAGAGACCTATACAGCACACATACTGTCTGTAACAGCCTCAGGGATGGATAACTTTGAAGAACCACCTTTTGCAGTCTCTGAAAAGTTTACACCTTATTATCAGAGTAAGTAGGATTGCCAATTAAATCTTACAATAAACTTCCTTTCAAGATTACTTCCATTGACTTAAATGAGGTTTAGATTGGGCCTAAAGGTTTTTCCTATAGATTCTTACAGTAGCCATACTGATATCTGAGAAGATGACATTCGGGCATAAAGCTTTCCCTGTAGCAGGGGAGTCTGTAAGACTTTAGTTGCCATTTGTTTGTCGCTACAGTGGGTAGACCATTTTATTAACATTGTGTAGTAGATGAAGATATTTATTAATAAGCCAGAATTTCACTGTATTACTTTGGTTCTGTAAATTTGGGGAGGGTAGGGAGAAGAGGGAGGAAGAAAAAAAGGGCATGTTGTGTAGAAAAGATGATGCCATTTTTTTAATTCAAAAAATGTTTGTTTAGCTGTTCTTGGAAAACCGGAGATACAGAATTACACACAAAAAGATTCAAAACTGAATATTGTGTTCCAAGATCCACTTACACCATATACGTTTCCCAATGGAACGTTTCAAAGTATTCGAGATATTTTCCAAAATGACCTGGAATACAAACTCTATTACTGGAAAGATCAAAGTTCTGGAAAGGTAAGGTCTAACTCTGCTTTGTACATGTTCAGTATCTGTATTATAGATACACAATTGCTGTGCTACCTTAAGAGCTAACGTTTTCGCAAAGAACACTTTCTTGAAGTATTCTTGAAGTATTTTTTTTTCCTTTACAGAAAGATGCAACAACAAAAAGCCAGAAATTTGAAGTAAGTGTTGAGAACACAAAGAACTATTGCTTCTACATACAGGGAATCATTCCCTCCCGCAGAGAAAAACGTTATGGTCAAGAAAGCATGGTGTTTTGTACCAGTATAGGAAGAAATATCTTAGATGGTAGGTATCTGGTGAAGTTTGTCATACAGTCTTTAGCATTCTAACAAGACAACACCTGGATTCTGAGTGTGTTTTTATACCTATTTAAATTGTGATGCCTATGTTATAAAATAAATTATTTGCTGTATAAGTGAGAGGACAGAGACCGAACATGGAAACTCCTGGGAAAAACTCACATTAATTAAGAATCCACCATCTTTAGCCAGTTTCGGCTGGTTTTAGGGGTTTGCTAAACTGTTTTTGCTAGTTTTAAATTGTCTGAGTTGATGACTGGTCACTGAGTTTTCAGACCTCAGCAGTAGCCTTCAGCTTCAGTTTTTTGTTTTCTAATTGTTTTCCTTGGATCCTTCCAATAGCAGGTACCATAGTAAGTGCTTGAAGGATTAGCTCTAAAGCATAGAAGTGCTGGAAACCTACCATTCACTTGTAGTTTGAACTGAACTTCAGTTATTATCTCAAAAGCAGATGATGAGACTAAGACTTAACTTCTTTACTGGTTAACAAGTCAGTGAGACATTGGTGAATTAGCCAGTTTAATTACAGACAAACAATCTGAATAACACTATTCAATATAAAGTCATCAATATTTATTCAATAATGTCACATCGCTGGACTGTATCTTTCTTCTCCACAAGATAAGAAACTCTTGCACTCTAAGTAGAAAAAACTCTTCTGAAATTGGCAAATCAGCTCTCCCAAATTAACTTTATATATATATATGTATTTTTGTTAATCACAGTAGTTGAATTCTAGTAAATTACAACTTGAGTAGAAACCTCTTCTGTTGGTGTTTTCTAGCTTCTAACCTAGAATAAATTTCCATTTGGACTTAGTTTCACAGAAATCATGCAGGGGTAGATAGGATGGTTTGACTTATTCTTGTGGTGGTAGAATGGCATTTTAGTGCACTAATTAAACTAGATTAAAAACTAGTGTGAACCAGCTGAACTAGCTGAAATAAAGCTTTACCTCAGTCCAACAAATTCACATTAAAATTAATTCAGTTCACACTGAGGTGGTCACTCCACTGCTAGGATATTGTAAAATATAGAAAGCATTTTTTAATTTAGTGGACTGACTAGGTTCTAAGAGTTATGGCTTTTATGGCTTCTGATAACTGAGTCTTGGATGTTTTTCTTTCTCTACAGAATATGGAGCTGAAGTCTTTATCATTATAGCAGTGATAGCAATTGCAGTCATCACTCTTGTCGTTGTCCTGTCAGTGATCCTGTGTAAACGCAAGAAAGCAAAAGCTGCAAGAGAAAAGGAACCACGTAATGGTCTCTAAGGAAAAATTATTGTGGACACTAGGGGCAGTTCCAAAGAAAAAAAAAAAGAAGAAAACAAACCCCAAACCCATAAATTGGGTGGAGCCTTTTAGCCTCTCTCATACAGGAATTTTGAAGCCCAAACTTTACGTGGAGTCAAAAATCTGTTAGATGGTTACAGATGAAAAATCCATGTATGAGGAAGCCCTGTGTCACTTAGTGGCCAGAGACTGGAAAATAGATCTAGCAATCTATTGTTACAGTATCCAAACCCTGCTCATATACTCTTCCCAAGCTCCTTCTGTTGTCCTGTCTGAAACAGGATGCTGAAAGAGATGGACCTTTGACTTGACCAGGTTACAGCCATTCTGAAAGTATGGCCTTACTGAGCCAGAAGATTTATGGTACTTGTGAGGGGAAAAAAACACTACCATTGAAAAACATGTCCTTTACCTAACTAAAGGGAATATCTTTCTGTTTCTATGAAACAAAAGCTCTATTTATATGAGTTTCTTTTAACATTATTAACTGGTGCAATGATCTCTTAGTTCAGATGTGACAAAGATGCTACTATTATTTCTGCACTTCTTGGATAAAATTAACTTTTCTGTTTATCTTTGGATATAGACAAAGGTAAACAACCTGAAACTACTGCACCTAGCAACTTGTAAGAAACGCTCGTGAAGTAGGTAGCTGCTATCCATCCAGAAAGCATATCTGGATTACACTACATCTAGTGTTATACAGACAGGGTAGTCTGATGGTTCCAAGTAAGTGTTAGAACAACTACTTTGCAGTTTCTGAGTCAGTAGTAACTCACTTCATGCAAGTACTGAGTAGGTAGCAGTATTTACTGCATTTTTAACATTATTTTTAATTAAACGGTGAATGAATAGTTTATGCGGTACAGATTCAGATAATCTTGGTGATGGGATTTGGAGGTACTTGCTTTGACTTTTAATATTTATTTTATAAATGAGAATCTAATTTTTATACTGGTGATACCTGTATTTATGATGGTAATTTATACTTTTCTAGTGAAATAAAGGTGACTGGGAAAATAAGACTTTCGTTTCCTTTTTTAAATGAAACACAGTATTCATTCCAAAACTAAATTAAAAACAGATTTAGGAAACTTATCTTGCAACAGCAGTGTAGGCAAGCTGCCAGAAGTCTAACCGAGTCTCTGCAAAATGGACTACTAGGGCACCTACTACTTGTAAGGATAAAAATATGAGAAGCCACAGTTTGCAAATGGATGAAATATTTTGAAGAGTCCCGTGTTGCTTTTCAGCCATCTCCTGCTGTGAGCAGTTGTTCGTTATTTGTATTCACAGCTTCTCATTCTAACAGGAAGTGTAGCAGCCATCTCCTTGGATGTGTCACGTAGGGATTCCCACACTGGTTCTGTACTGCTTGTGGCACTGATGGTCATTCAAGGCATTATGGGTCCTGGCCCAAAGATGAGAATTGCTGCAACTAACACTGGTATCCGTTGCTGCTCCTAACGCTGGTGATAGGCACAAATAAAAACATAAAAAAATCAAGAGAACAGGGAGGGAGGAAATAATGCAACTTGTGGTTGGCGCTAACTGGCTGTATATCTCAAAGCTTCATACATGTCTTAAATGAAGGTATCCATTACATATATAAGAAGAAATGACATATAAAATTAATATCACAATCTCTTCCTTTTTACAGAATTTTGTTTTATATTTTTCATCCTTACTGTATATAGATACCTTTTTTTTTGCATGGATTAGGACTCCTATGAATGTGGGAGTGTGGTTTATGGGGGTTTTCTTTGTTCTTTAATTCCCCTTTTTATAGAGGGAAAAAAACAAACACCAACACCACCTCCTCCCAAAAAACCCTGTTTACTTAATATTGTGCAATAAATGCTTAATGCATTTTGTGCTGATGCATAAACCTTATATGGAGGAGGAATCTTATAACAGGAATAAAAAAAAAAAATGAAAGAGCTTGTGGGAGCAGCTTTAAAAACATCCCAATCTTGTCATTACTTCCCTTCCCTGGGCTGTTCTGTTCCTCGCTTTATTCAGCGTGAAGATTAGAAAAGGGAAGAGCTCACAGGAAAGGGAAAACCCGTAGGATATGGCATAGCTTTTTTTTAAACTAGACCATGTAGTTGATTGTCATAAGCTACACAGAATGATGTTATAAATCACGCTTCATTGCTTAAGAGATTTTTGGTTTGTTCTGAATGGGAAGGTTGTTTTTGTTAAAAGGAAGACAGAGAGAACATCCACAGAAATGCAAACAAGTGCCTTAAATGGTCTGAGTGACCCACTACTCCACCGAGTTCTGGAACCCTGAAGCGCTTCTGCTCCCTAGCTGCAGTGTGTTATCGTCCAACAATGCTGAGTAACCGGAGTCACGGGGCTCACAGATCCTGTTTCAAAGAGGTTTTTTGCTGTTGGTGCAGACAGTTGAGAAAGGGGCTTTTTATTGCAAACTTCCGGAAGTGTCCCTTGGACCAGCACACTGGGCCCACGCAAAACGTTTTATGCAGAGATTTAACTTTCTCAGCATATCAGGGTGAGCAAAAGGAGTTGTTGAATAAAGTTATTGTCACTAGGAAGAAAGACTAGATCCTATCTACAACCCGCATGTGGCCACTTCAGCACTGTACCCGTCTAAGATGGAGCCAGCCACTCAGGGACTCAATGTGAGAAAGGACAAGCTTTTCCTACATACCTACATTCCCTGGTGCATCTTCTTAACACGTTTCTGTCACAAGTTTGTTCCCACTGATGCCCAAGATTCCCCTGTTCTGCTTTGCTCCTTGTCATCTGCAAAAGGTATCCAATGATCTGAAGTGCAGAAGAACATTTGCACAGTTCCCTGGCACAGCAGTCACATTCTGTGTCTCTCTCCTTCTACAAATGAACGTGTAACATCGCATACTACAATAAGCCACTTTCATTTTATACTACTGCTTTCAAAATACATTATTATTCTTAACGTAAGTGAAAAAAAAGGCTGCTACTGTTGTGTTACTTTTCTGCCAGTCCTAACAGCACTACAGCCAATAAAATTACTGCCATTGCTTAAAATGAACTGTGCAGGACCTCATAAATGTACGTGTGATGGATGTGGCAGCAAACAGCTTAGCTCACCTATTTCTAGCAGACTCAGCCTTCCACCATGAGAAGGCTGCTGCTGAGAGGCATGTAATGATAAGAATGTGATTATAAGCTTAACTGGGATCACTAGTTATGTGGCAACTCAGGACAAAGGGCTTCTGCATTAAGTGAGAATAAACAGCTGTAACAGATTACCTCCTCGGTTTGGTGTTGTAACGCCGATTATGTTGCAGGTTGGTAGTGATCACTACACACTGTCAGAACCTTGTAATACACGAGAATGAGTGGGCTTTTGGCCGTACCAGATCCAAAAATCAATTGAGTAGCCTTCTAATTGCACAGTATTTATTTGCAGTACAAACCACACTCTCTATAGTCCGTGTTTGTCACCAAGGGAGGGAGGAGACCTGGTATTCATGTTTGAGAAAGACAGGAAAACCAGAAAAGAGCAACCTGCTAGACAGGCCAGAAGCAGGAACAGGCCAGCTGAAAAGCCTTCCACAACCATAGGTGTGGTGTGATTCACCACGGCACACGCTCTCTCACGCAGTACACCCGTTCCCTCGACAAAGACAAACTGCCACAGGAAGCTGCCCTTCCCTTATCTGCGGTGTGTGTCCTCCAGTGACCGACAGCAGGACACACGCAAAAGCTCAGGGCATAAAGACCAGGATAGATGTGCTACAAATCTCCTCTTCTGTCCACCTTACAATGAGAAATCTTCCCAGCAGTGGCACCCTTCCCCTTCTCCTGGCGCAGGCTCTCATTCACCCCATATAGCCCATTTCCATATCCCCCAAAGGACCCAGATGGAACATCTTTCCTCAGCCTCTAACTGTAGCTGAATTAGGCAAGTTCATAGGAAGACCTGCCCGAGGGGCGATTTCTTCAGTAAAACCTGCCAGTACCTGGGAATAAAGACACAGCCACACTGGTTGCCCCCAGGGCTTTTACAGCCAGCTCCTGCCTTGTATGTCCAATTGCAGGGATTACGCCCGTTTCTCATCTCGTCAAAAATTGTGCCCTATTAGTGACATACTCCAGTGATTTGCTCCTGTAAGAAGCTCACAGGTTTTATGCTCCTTACTTCCCCTGGCTCCTTTGTTGATGTTTCCATTCCTCTCCCCCATCCACTATTCATTTCCATTACCTCTTCTTCCCCAGAGATGAACACACTGTCTCATTTCTGCAAACAGCAGGTTAGGATCTCATTTAAATGAAAATATAGTACATGAATAAATATATAGCCCTTAATCAACAATCAAGGCTATATTAATAGCACGGCAGCATTTTTGCACTCTACAGCTTCCCTTGGTCACCATTATTGGATCAGTAACTTCGGGAACATTCACTAGCACTGCTGAGTGGCTTTCATGGTGCATCTAATTACCTCAAATATTAACATTTTTTTCAGCTTGTTTAAACAGCAATGAGGTTATTAATCTGAACTCAATAATATTCAGTTCTAGATCTCAGTTATCCTCACTGATGCATTTTCTTCTATATTTTCAAATTTTCTATCTTATTACTTCAAGAAATATTTAAATAGTGAAGTACTCAGACAGTGTTATATTCACAAAGCTATTTCATCAAAAGAGCAGGTTAATTAAAAACCTCCTTCCTCTGAATAAATACTTTCCCCATGAGATCACATAATTTTTAATTACTTCTTCAGTAATCACATAACTCAATTAAAAAGCTAGTGTAATGAAAGAGCCGGTATGACAAGTGCGATTTTAAAACCTACTCCAATAAAAAGTACTTATTATTTAGAGAAAAAGGTGGTTTTGTTTCGGTTTTTTTGTTTTGTTTTTGTTTGTGGTTTTTTTTAGAGTGCATCCTTTATTTCCTTGACTAACACAGGTTTTCCCTCTGCTGCCTTTGTACTTTACCGTGTGTTCACACCAAACACATAGGTCTCCATAGAGGTGATGCTCGATTCGATTTCCCATCTTTCCACTTCATTCATAACGTGCTCATTTGCTTCCATAAAGCACCAAGGGTGCAACCGTACCATCGAATGTCACTGCTGCAGCCATCACTATTGTAGTGGAACCACAAGCACCACAGACCAGTTCAGATCTGTTTCTTCTCTGCTCTCCATACTGCTATATCAGAACAGGAGCCCTGCATATACAATTTACACTCTGGGAGCCATCTATGTGATATTAATTCTAGCAGCTGCGTGGCTGGTATTTGGTTTCATCTGCCTAGAAAAGGTGACCCCAAGTGGCAAAAAAAGGCATAATCACTACATTAATCCAAATTTTCCTAAAAGGCTAGTAGACTGATACCCAGTTTGAGTCCAAAATTCACCAAAATTCAGAGGAAAAGGGTATGTGAAATTTGCTAAATCTTCTCTTTCCTAATAATGAAGCTGAACAGATAGTTTGAACAGCTCAATGACAACCCACAGGAAAGGCAGGGGCAGCTCTCTCCCCCTGAACTCCCTCCCTCTGTCTTCCATTCAGCCCATGTTTCCCTCTGCCAGGTTCTCCAGGGACATTGGGTTATGACATACTTTGCCTTGTCCAGTTTGCAACCACTGCTGGAAACAAGGCCCCAGTTAACAATCCAGCGGGTAGCAACAAGTACTAATTTACCCATTGTTTGCACGATGGTGTTAAAGCCTGCACAAAACCATACTCCCGTCTCCTGATAAAGTTCTCCTTCAGTCTCAGAACTCTCAGGAGTACCTCAGAATTAGGAGATTTTCACACTGAATGTTAAGCTTCTTACCAGACTTTCTTTCCTCAGTATGCTTCAAACAGAAAACAGATCCCTCTTGCTGCCCTTTTAACTCTTAGAGGAATGGACTGAGAACCTCAGAGAAGAGACTGAAGTCTTCCAGAAGTACTGGAAAATTTATACCACACATGGTATAAACTGAGCTGTGAAAGCCCTATAAGCTATGCTGAAGTACAAGTTATGTTTGGAACTGTGATACCATGCTATCTGTCCAGCAGCATGGAAAAAAAAGGCCTGGGCAGGAATAGCTGGAATGCAGCCGTGTTTTTAACCAGGGTTATTTTGGGCTTTCCGTGCTTTGAGTTCTGCTGAGATTGTCCTGAAAAAGCAACCCCAAAGAAGTCTTTCGAGGGAATAACCTTCCACCCTAGAGGCAATGACAGACACAAGATGATGAAACAGGTCCCAGGTGAGGGGCTACTCTTTGTTGCTAAGCCCATCAAGCAGCTCACTACAATATATAATCACCTTGGGAAAGATAAAATACATGGTGTATGCAGGAATTAATGACTATCAGACCCGCCTACTCAGGTACCCTCTATCCCAGCAGCAGGAGGCACCCGAGTGCCTCAGAGAAAGTTTACAGAGGTAACAATGTAAGCATGAAGAGATTTTTGTGAACATTGAAGCACTAACCTCAAGCAGCCTTTCCAAAATTCTCTACTTAGGACTATTGTAAATACAACTATTTAAAAAAAAAAAAATCTACTTTATATTTTTTAATTATCTAGTTCGCATTTGTGGGTTAAAAAAGAAAAGAATGTCAACACATAGATTTGACCTTGGCCCTTAATTCCCTACTAAGCTCAAAAAAAATTTGCTTAATGGCTCCTGGCTTTCCAGAAGTTCTGTTGCAATATATAACATTGCATTTGAGTTTTAAGAAGCTTCCAGCACGCACGTCTTTCTTTTTAACCTTTATTTTCCCAAATACAACAGCTTATCAGCCCCTCTGGAGAATCTTTGCTCTTCCAGTGTTGTACTAAGTCTGTCACATCAGTACCTTCCAACACAGTCGCTTTTAACTCTGTTGCTTTTGTGCCAATACACCCCCGCAGCAGAATACCACAATAAAGTAAATAAATAAAGTTTAGCTTATTTTGGAGAGATCTTCACACTTACCTTGTCACGATTCACGATTAAAATTAGTCAAATGGTTTTTTGTACCTGCTCACACTAAACCACTCAGTCTTCGGAAAGGAAGGGTATATTTGGTTCAATAGAAGATTGTCTCTTTTATTGCATACATGGAGTGTCTTTTCCAGAGCAGTATTCCCCAAAATTTCTATAATCAAGCTTAAAAAAATTAGGTGTGATTTGTGCCAAACTCTGAAGTTATTTTAATGCAGAAAACTTGCTGTCATGTAGGTGGAGTTCCGTATTTCTACCCAAGTCTTAGTTCTATCCAGACGGCATTGACCTCATTTTTCCAGTCCTGTTCTATTTTGGTGCAGCACTGCGTGTGGAAGCTGCTTTTTTCACAGAACGAGGGATGGGTGAGGAGTAAGGATGTTGGTTTGTGGAGAAGCAGAGTGGGGAATGGGGCTGGGCAATACAGCACAAAAGCTCCTTTTGCCAGTAAAGGCCATTGTACTGAATCTTTATGGTTCAGACTTGCCAAAGGTCACTGAGAGTGAGGTTTCTAACCAGTGTGAGAGAGACTGTTACTGCCAAACCTGGTTTGTGAAAGACATATTCCACAGAAGTGGAGTGGTTAAGTTCCCCTCCTCTCCTATTTTAAAATGCCAGTTGGGTGATCACTCTTGTGCTGCTGCATTCCTTCCAGGATTATCGGCAAAACATCTTTAGTTTCCAAAGTCAGTCCCCATGGAATTTCACCAGATGTTCAGACACTGTTTCTATTCAAACCCTGGATATGTCAAGTTTTTCAAATTACTCTCTTATGACAGCTTCTGTCTGTGAAGTTCCAGGCTGCTTGTCATCTGGCTCTGCTTTTGGATACAAGAAAATGACACAGCAGGTCAAAGATGGCTGAGCAACTTTGAAGGTAACATTTTTCTAAGTTTTTAACATAAAAGACAAATTGCTTTCACAGTCACCTAGCACAGCTATATTTCTGTTTCAAGATGAAACCAGTTCCATCTTACACTTGAATGCACACGACAGCATGAGTTACGTCAGAACATTTAAACAGTAATATATAGGAACCTGTAATGTGCACAGCCATTCTAAACTTCCAGGCAAAGTTTCAGGCATCATTAATAAAAATCTGACTCTAGCCGGAGCCTTAGCAAGAGCCTGGAACCACACCATGTGAAAGAAAAACCAACCAACCTCCGCCCAAAACAGCTGCACGTCACTGATTCATAAAACCAAGAAATCTCTTTCCATGCTCATGAAAAAGGGACTGGCACAAACCAACTGGTACCATAGTAAAAACGCTTAATAAAGAAGCAAATACACTATACATAGAAGTAAGTGTTTTGAACAGCAGCTTCATAAGCATAAATTTGAACTTCCACACTGTCGATATTCTTCTTGACAGATAAAAATTGCTGTTTATTTTTCCTATAAAACCTAGGTAACTTTTTCCCCCTACTATTTTTCAGAGATGAATTTCAGGTGATCTTTACCATGGACATCTCATAGTATCTATGACAATTACATGTAAATTTTAATAAGGGATTTTTAACACTTATCTTTATGATAGGCCATCTTAATGTTGGGGTTTTTTCACATTTCTAGACTACTTCAGAACGCACTTATACCTGCTGAGTGTGCAGAGCGCTGAATCTTATGGAAGAATCACTAAACTCATTCTTTCTCTCCAAACCTAAGCCACAGGATATTTCTTCTTTGTAGATTTAATAATCATGAAGATTGAATTCCCTATTGTGCAGAAGCATAATAAGTCTTTTAAGTTGTCAATACTATATGTGATTTAATTAAAAAGCCTGTCAAGTAAGCATCATGGTAACACTCCATGCTGCTTTGTTTCTCACTAGTCATCTTCTCTAGTATACAGCACAGAGCTAACATAAGTGGCAATACATCCAGAATTTTCTTATAGTACGACTCACTTTGAAATGGTGCTAGAATAATGTTGTATTTGGGCTGTCCAGAGAGGTGTGTCTCCTCCACTCTATCTGTGCCACGTTTAGGCAAGAAACATCCCTGCAACATGCTGCTGGCAAGGATGTAGCTTATGCTGCCAACTATTAAACTATTACCAGAAGGATTACAAAGGTCAGAGGTAGGCTTGATTTTTGTGCGTGTTTCCTGCTGGGTTTTTTGGTGGTTTTTTTTTCTGTAAGAAAATTATATACATTATGCAGTGAAGCATGCTTTTCCCTTGCAATGGAAGATGACATGGTTCACAGTGATGTTCTTTTCACCTTGCACCTTATTCCATGCCATCCTCATGCCAGTCCTGGAGAAAGCACGATCACCTCCCAGTCTTCATCAAGAAAGCTTAACTTTTGCTGAGATGGGACAGTTGTCTGGAGCTTTAGTAGACATTCAAAAATACTGGACCAAGGTTAATGAACATCCTCAAAAGATGGCGCATTGATCCTTGAAAAGGAATTTGCATTTGTTGCTCCATAGTTTCAGTTCTACAATTCCAAGGACTGATGTTTTCCCTCTACATAAGGAAGAATTCAAGCTTTGGGGATACAAACCAAAGGCGGTGCTACCCTTTAGAATGCTACACAATACACTTGTTTCAGTACAGTGGAGGTCAGAATCAGTACAGACTTAAAACAGATTAATGCACCTGTAATCCAACTGCTCTAAGTACATACCTTCAAGTGCTGAGCTCATGCATTTTGTTAAGCCTACAACAGGATGACATCACCTGGCCAATTCCAGGGTGAATTTCAGACAGTACTACGGACTTGAAAAGCTGAACACAAGTCAATCAGCCCACTAAGTAACTTGAGATTTGTTGAGTATGCATTCATTGTTTTGTTACAAAATTCCTACTCATCAAAAAGCAGAAAGAGCCTTGATATATTTTATCTTTAGATTTATTATTATTTCAGAGGCACTTAATGTCTTACATTTATATAGCGCCATTTCCCCCTCCAAAGCACTTTACAGTATTTACATACAGGAATGTTTCCCACCACTGATGAAATGCAGCCATCTGACTATTACCAGTACCATCTTCAAAGCACCAACAGTTTGAGTGAAAATATTCATCAGTACTTGTTCTTACTAAGATAGTTCAGAATTCCATTTACAAAGTTCCAACTTGTGCTATTGAAAAGACCTAACAGCTAAAATACAGTATCACAGTGCAATTCTGCAACAGAACTGAGACTTGGATCACTCTCATCAGATTTAGTTTTGTTGGTTTTTTTTTTTACAATCTTTCATTAGACCAAGTCTATCTCAAAATACTTTAATGTAAGGCCTTTTAAGAATATAACTCTGAAACATCATTCTTTTTTATACTTTCTTTATAAGCCTCTCTGACAATCAAGCACATAATATTTTTCTTTTATTCCAGTAAATTCAGAAACACTGAGTCAGTCCTGGCCCTGAGGAGATACAAACATCCTCAGTTTCAATGAACTTCATGGCATCTAAAGGCAAACCTATTCTTTCCTCCTTGGTTATGGAGTTGGGATTTTTAATTTTGTTTGTTTTCGTTTCTAAAATAAATCTGAGATTACACAAAATTCTGTTATTAGCCAGTTGAGTTGTAAAGTACCTTGGGATTGGCTGCTGGGGTGCTATATAAGTGTGGTTTTGCTTGTCAGTGTTAAAAATACATTAAAGTATCCCAAGTTCACTACTTCACTGCAAAATCTGCCCTAATCACAAGGATAATAGCAAATTTCTCATTTCAGAGATTTCTTTTTTTCTCTTTGTCTCTCTAAAAGGCTAACAAAACATCCCTTGCAAGGGAAGAAGTTGCATTTGTGCTGAGAACTTTCACCAAAAAAAAAAAATATAGCTATCTGGCATCCATGTTTTCATGGTTACAAATAAAAATAAAGACTACCACCTCACATACTGCATGCTGCTACCTGCTATTTCATGGCTGATGTGAGAATCTGAATGAACAGGGGAAAAAATAAATTAGTAAAATGAGATTATCTATTTGCTTTCTTGTGGACCAAGCACAAAAACTTATTCTGGTACCTTATTCTTTTCCACACACTACACTTCAGATAGGCTTGTTGATTTCCATTGATGCATTATACTTTGACTCTACTGTGGTCACTAGATTTTTATACCAGGTTAGCTGTTTGCATTTAAGTACTATGAAAGAATAGTAGTACTGACAGGTATGGGCAAGAACTATGACAAAAGGAAAAATATTAACAGGTAGCAATTTCAACATGAAGATGATGACTAATCAAACTGGGTAAAAATTAACTGACAGGAGTGCATCCAACCAAATACATATGCATTTTATAAAAAAAGGGTTTGTTTTTAATCTAAACCCTTGGTTAAAGATGCACAGAGAACAGATTTATTGCATATTTTATGCATGCCTTCATGTAGTGCATTCCTCTATTATATCTGATATGGAATACTAAAAAACTACTAGACCTTCACTGTACAACAGGCATTGTAAATTTTTGTTTTAAAGCCTAAACAGCAATTCAGTTTGAGCTATACCTTCCTATTCCATGATCACAAAAATCTCCTTGCTGCATTTCTGTTTGTCAAAGTCACATGGCAACCACACTAATCATTTGTATGGAAGAAGTGGTAACAGTAAACTTTTTTGTTGTTGTTTAAAGAGTTTGGTTTCTTCAAAGGGATTTGGCAGCTGGAACAAGAAAGCCAGGAGGGACTAGAGATTCTTAAGACAACAGCAAGAATCACTGGTGAATAATTTGTATCAGAAATCAAGAAACCTCATGACAAATAAGATAATAAACGTGAAGGATGAAAGCATCATTTTAGTCTTCACACTCTAGAAGACCAAACAGGAAGTACCATTATCACTTAACTTTCAAACTCAGACCCCAAAGGGCAGGCAAAACAGGATCAGATTAGGAGATCTGATTTTTGGCAGAGGGAGAAAAGGAGGAAGAACTTAGAGCAACTGCTGTATTACAGGACTGAACACACACAGGACAGACAACAGTCTGCTCTTTTACAGATTAACATTTCTCAGTCCATTCTAACCCCTACTGATTTCAAGAGAAGAATGATTGGACTCACATTCTTTCCTCTGATTCTACTTGTGGGAGCCATTCATTTCTTCAGAGCTGAAAACATGCACAAGGTTGTCTGAGACAAGGGACGCCACTTTTCCCTTTTTTTGTCTGTCCTTTCCTCCCTCAACCTCCTCTCAACTCTTCATTATCATAGTATTTATCTCACAGAAAAAGCGCAGCTGGGGTGGGGAAAGGATGAAGCTCTTGCTAAATTTGGAGAGAACGGGATTGCTGAGCAGTAGAGAGAATTGCATGGACAGACAGATGTTAAAGAGAATCCAAAATCCAGCAAAGAACAAACTTAATTCTTTTAGCAGAAGGAATTAGTTTTGTCATTTAGGTTCAATCCATCCTTTATCAGCAAGGGCATATTGGCTACATATCAAGGCTTGGTCAAGGAAAAGGCTCTTTCATTTAACAGGGCACAGATCTGAAGATGGGAGAATGTCCTGCACCATATGAGATAACTTAGAAATATGCATAGAACAGAGCAAAAATCCAAGACTGCTTTGCAGGAACAAGAGAGGTAGCAACCCTAACTTTAACAGGGCTTTTCACTGAAGGGAAAGAAGGTCTACAAAAGTCAAATCAGCTGATTTCAAATGGTTTGCATCCCAGGATGAATCAGGTTACACTGATTTAAGCCCAATTTAATTTAGGCAGGTTTTTAAACCACAAGAATAAGGACATTCTTAGTACATATCAATAATTAAACCAACATATACACAATTAGCAATATCCTACATAATAGTAAACGCTTAACAGCTTGTTTTGGGTTATCCTAGTTAATTTGTTAAAAAAACAAGCGAGTAGTTTATTGTACAATGTCTGTCATTCTACACACTTCCTGTAATCTGAAGTCTCTGAAGCAGTTCAGTTCATAACTTTAAGACCCAAATTCAACTGTGTCTTCAGTTATTTTCTTGAACTCGTAGTTTCCTCTGCCATCCATATGCAAGTAAAACTGCAATAAAAGAGCATGTTATCAACCACCTAAAAATTACCAGGTGTATAAATGCCTAAAGAAATTATATTTTGAGGTACTTTTAATGCAAAATCTTAAACTCAATGAGCCAGAGGGTAAGCTTTTCCCACCTTATGTTTTTCATTACATTCAATTGCCTCTGGAAAAAAAAAATTAAACTGATTTTGTTCATATCATCCAGTCTGTTAATGATCACACCTAGACTTAACACTGCTATCTTGGGGTTTGTGACAGTATACTTGAGGTACACATTGATCCCTTTGTATTAATTCAGTATTTTTCCCCACACATGTAGTCTGTCTGCATAAAAAGTAATAACAATAGTAAAACTTTAATTTGGAAGAAAAGAAGTCCATGTATTAGATATGAACTTTTTTTTATGTGTAGATGTAGTAAGTATCTTGAAAGCAAAAGCTCCATACTGTTTACATGGATTATAGTTCAAGCACTTCTTTAAGACTAAGAAAGAAGACTTAAGTATCTAGTAAGCCTTTCATTTTACAGATACGTTTAAGGAGTTTTGGTTACTTTTCGTAACTAGAAGCATAAGAATATTTCGAATAGTGTAACTGGATTATGAAAGTAAAGGTTTTTAAAAAAAAGCAGAACATGACATCTTAGGATGTGAAATAAGAACACCTTGAATTGTAAAGTCAATTTAATAGTAAGTCAAAGAAAACCTCTACCACCTACAGATATCCTTAGCAAAAGCAAAGACTACATACATCATGATGTTTCCAGAGTGACTTTCTGTGGGAGACAGTGAAGAGTGTGATGCCAACCTACATGAAGAAAACATACACAATATAGAAGTTAATTTTTCTCATGAGTTACGTGTTATTTATTTTTCAGCGTGATCTGATCTGAAGAGCTTAAATTCATAAGCACGAACTTCCAGACTCCATTATTAACAGTTCATATGTGTAGCCTTAACACAAGATTTTGCAGTGTATTTAAAAAAGCAGGAGATATTTATCTTTTATAATTGATTTCACCTATGATCCAGACCCTAATGATCTGGAAAGACCTAGAATAAACTGGGCAAAGCAGATAAGGTAGGAGGCAGGTAAAACAACAAACCTGGCGATCGAAAGAAATCTACCTTAACAGCAAAAAAACCCACAAAAGCTATTAATCAATCAAAAACTTGAAGCAACAATTTAAAGATGAACAATCGTCCTTTGTTTCTTTGCAACTCAGTTAATTACTCATCCCAATAGCACCAATTAAAGGACAATATTACTTTGATGATAAAACAGTAACATTTTTTTTCCTTCTGCAAGGACAGCTTAACTGGGAATTCTATTTTTTCAGTAACATGTATTAGCCCCTTGGCAACAGTAATTCTAACACAAAAGTACAAATGAACATTCAAATTAACAGAATATAAAGGATATGCAAAACAGACTTAGAAAATTGTCAGGGTATTGGTATTAATGTGGTAAAACCATTTCAGTAAGTAATGTCCATTCTTCTGCAGACTCCTAATCTAGTGTCAGTTCACTACTAAGGATGGATCCTTAAGTTCCCACTTCAAGTTTTAAGCACGTATTTCAGTGGATGCGCAGCTTCGCTCCGTTACCATTCTGAGAATACTGCTACTCAATGTTATTTCAAGCCCATTCTTTCCCAAGCTAGGGGTGTGAGATCCGATCTTCTTATTATTTCAAATGGCACTACATAGAATCTGAAAGGTGAGTGTAAGACGGAGACAAAAAAGAACACGGTATTTAATATCACCTTTTTTTCTTAGACCACTTGGCTTTTCACATCTCAAGACAGATAGAAATGCTAGTTTCTCACCTTTCACTTCTGTTGCCCTGGCCAAAAGAAACCTCTTGAACAACAACAAAAAAAGTATGAAATTTTAGATTATTTAGTCTTCACTTGACATTCTAAGAGTTTACCTGGAAAAGTAAGGTTACTTATCAGTTAGTAAGAATTCTCTGATGTATAGCAATTATTGAATGCTAATGTGCATAAAGAGCCCTTGCATATCCTTCTAAGCTTTTTTTTTTGTTCAGTTGTTTGTTGTTGTTTCTTTTTTAAATTTGCACTAAGCATAAGAAAGAGCGCAGCTTGTATAATTTTAAGTTTCCTGTTGAGATACAGAGTTATAATTCCAGAAACAAAGAGCTTACCCTTCGGCAGTGGCTGTAAATGTAGCCTTCTACATCAACGCTAACAGCACTGGTGCATTCATCCAGGATTGCAAACTGGGGCTTATGATAAAATAACCTTGCCATCTGGAATGCAAACCAAAAAGTGACTGTCGACACAGAACTACAACAAATAATGCAGTATAAGAAGTTAAACTAAGAATTAGTATCCAGCGATTTACTGTGACAATGGGATTTTGAAAATCTGCACACTGTATTTTTTGAAAAACAAATTATTTTTGAACTTCTGTTTAGATAATCAAAATATAAGACATGGAAAAGGTCAATATTTCTTATTAAATTTTGAGTACAATAGGTTCTATTTGAGGTTGTTTTCACAGTATTCAGGTATTTCATATTTTGATGGTTTCTCTTAAGCAAAATATTCATGTCTAGTAAACAAAAATTGCTTACAATTCAGTTACATTTCCCACCTACGCCAGATATTTGTTAAGTATTTATGCTTTTGAGACGTACTGCCATTCTCTGTTTTTCTCCCCCGCTGAGTACATCCATCCAATCCTGAACACTATCCCAGCCTCCTTCACGTTCCAAGATATGACCCAGCTGGACATTATCCAAGTACTCCTTCAGCACCTTTTATTGAAACAGGAATGACAAATAGAGCTTAACTGAACTTAATAAAGAAATTATAGAAAAATGTTATAAAGGGTTATAATATTATACTGGTGCTCTATCAATCCTAATAAATATTAAAAACAAACTCCATGCAGTATTTTTAATAACAATTTCAGTATTTTAAAATCTGAAGCATTACTTATCAAGACTTATTAACTCAACTAATCAAAACAAAGGGTTAATGAACTAATTATCATTACCTGGTCAGAAATCCCTTTCTTTCTCTGATCTTCTAAAGTATCTGGATATATAACTTGATCTCTGAGTGTTCCAAGTGTCATATAGGGTCTCTGAGATACAATTAGAGAAAAAGACAAGTTCATCAAATATTTCTAAACATAGTCCAAGTAGGAAGAAAGAGAACACTATTTCAACTGAAGTACTTGGCCTCACCTGGGGAACATAGAACAACTTTCCTCTTACAGGTTTTGTTAAACGCCCACCAAAAAGAGGCCACAACTGCAACAAAAAAAAAAGGTTTAAACTTGATCAAAAAAGTCCAATTACAAGTCCTTTGGGTTCTCTCCTGTTCTTTTTAAAAAGTCCCCTTACCTCACCAAGAACTCGAAAAAGTGAACTCTTCCCGCACCCATTTGGCCCACAAATCAGAACATTTGCACCAGATCGAACCTAAAAATGCAAAGAAAACACATTAAAAGGGTATTGAGAAAGAAATTCTGAAAGCTTCTGCAAACAACAAGTTAGAAACACAATGAGTAGTTTCAACCAATAATTAACATTTTTCCAACTAGTTTAGCACCAACTGCAGCTGGAAGAAAACACTTGTAACAATAAAAACATTTTTTTTAAAAAAAGTCAATAAGCTTTTTTAGAAAACTAACATGACAATTTTGTTCAAATTTAAGCAGACCACATAAGCACCTCTCCATTTTGATTCCACATTTTTTTATACATCAGATTACCTCTGAAATTATCATCTTCACTTTAAGATTTTATATGAATATAGTTTTCGATGATATTAAAAAAAACTTACCTCAAAGTTAAGGTCTTGAATCAAAACATCTCCATTAGGTGTCACCAATGGAACATGATCAAACCTATTTGTATCACAACATTAAAAAAAAAAAAAGAGCAGTTGCCTAAAAGCAGCTAATACTGCACGCTTTCTTAAAGATTTAAGGAACAGGGCAAAATTTCAGCAGTACTTTTTTCAGTCCCAGTTTCCAACTATTAACAGCTAAAGAAGTTCTTGAACCCAAAGTGGTAAGCTGATGTTTAACAAACATCCACAGATTATATTTTTTCCTTGATGTATTATTTTTCTGAAGCGTTTGGGCTCCAAATTTTGTGGATATAAAGCTACAGTTAAGGATACATTTCATTTTAAACCTGCTAGTGGAAGTGTAATCTGTTGTGGTTTAGGCTCAGCTGGCCACTAAAATGCACGACAGTTCTAGGATAAAAAAATGAATGCTCATGTCCCCCTTCTTTATTTTTTTTTGTTTTGTTGTGTTTTTCTTTTTTAACTAAAATAATAAAAATAGCTTTATCATCTCCTTTCCCTCTTCTTCCCCCTGTTCCCCTCTGCTCCACTATGTGCTTTGCACATTGACCAGATTGAGACTATTTTATCCCTTAACTGGCTTTACCTTATATCTTTCATGTAGTACAACTTTTTTAGCTTTTAGTACAACTAAATTATACCGTGGAATAAAATCTGTAACCAATGTATTGCTAAGAAGAAATCTGATGAAGTGTTAACAAAATGGTCTGGGAAGTCATGTTGCAAATGACAGCAGGAAATGTTACCAAAAAGGCTAAGTCTAGATAGCATAAGAAGACAAGGATTGGCTAATAGAATAGAAATGCTGAGTGGGAGTGTGGTGGAATTATTTGCAAATCAACTAGAGCACAACAGAAATTGCTGACTGTAATAATACGTATTAAAAGCTCTATTAATAGCGGTAAAGACTTAAAAGCCAGACTATATTACAAATACTGAAGTTGTGGAAACTTTGTAAACATACTTGATAAGGTTGTCAGTGTTGATGATTTCTCCAGATCCAGGTATCAAAGGCAAAGCTTGTTTTTTATCTGCATCTTAAATTAAGAAAAAAAAGTGTTAGAGACTGGAAAACATTACACAGAGATGCAAATACTGCATATTGCATCACATTTACCTTTCTCTTGCGATACCATAGTGCGCTGATATTTGCCACTATTCAAGTCCTTCAGAACCTGCATTAGTTCTGTAATTCGAGCTGTGAAACTAAAAAAAGCCAAAACAAAACACCTGTAAGTAATTAGTCTTTAGAAATCCATAGAAGCTCTAATGAGTACTTTGTTAAACCATCAAAATGACAGTTATTCAACCCAGCAGAGAAAGACGATGTTTACATTTTAAGAGTTGCACTGAGGTTGTCCAATATTCATAACAAGAAACTTTTCCTGTAATAGCCAAATATTTGACAACTTTTCTTCTTAAGATGTGTTAAAAAAGTTTAGTAAATGATCAATACACAGTTGATTTATGAGCATCTGACAATGTCTTTTCAATTAAATATTCAAAACGTGTGCTGCTACCACTTGGATATGAAATTACTAGTGGTTGCAATTAGCACATCTTCAGACAGGTTTTCAGCATTAAATGTTTTTAATTTCTAGATTTTTAGGATGCCGTGATGAACAAAGCACATCATAAGCTCATTTTCATTCTACAGTCAGTTTCTTAAGATGAGATGAGAAACAGCAACAACATAACTTTAAGAAAGACTATTTTACACAACTACTATTAAGCTTACCCAGCCAATCTTGTCATTTCACGGCCTGCTAGGACTATTCTGCCCAAAGCCTGAGACATTCTCAGTAACATTCTCCCACTTTGGTAGTAATCCTAGAATAGAAAAAAGTTTCTTTGTGTGGAGTAACAAAATTTAAATTCAGAAAATTGTTTTAATTCTTTTCTATTTACCTCCAAAAGTTCTGCATGAGTACTATTCTGATGACGAGGATCAGCCAGGTTCAAAAATGGACGACTAACAACCAGGTAACCAACGACAGTGGCAAGGTCTGCAGTTTAAGAGTAAATACTAAGCTATAAGTTAATTGAAGCAATAAGAAAAAAAGAGAACTCTCATGTAAAAAGCTTAGCACTTTGTTATTTATAGCAATCCATTACCACTGGACAAACACTTACATTTGGCAATGATAGTATCAATGAAACCCATAGAGAACCGGAACAGGATGAAATTATGCAAGTGCTCCACCTGGTAAGTCACAGAAGGAAAAAAGGTTAAACTGTATCAGTACCTGTTGTACTATCTTTTATTATTTTACAGATGTTTGATTCCATAGTTATTTCTCAGTAAGTTACAGATACCTTAACGTGCCTGTAACTGTGACAAGCACTACACAAGTGTCCCTGCTGGCAAAGCCTTGCACTCTAGATCCAAACAACCTACGCTTGAAACTAAGCAGTGAGAGAACAGTAACTGCGGTGGATGAAAAGGAGGTTAAGTGGCAAGAGAAACACCATTCTATCAGAAACTTGTGTTCTGCTTATAGCCTAATAATTAATTTTTAAATCTGGTGACTGTAGCAGCATAAACACCAAGCCGCTACAATTCAATTTATATTAATATATGTCAAGAATCACCGTGACAAATTGAAGCTTTGCTTAAGATGTTTTAAAAGATAAAAGAAGTCCTACCAGTTTACGGAAGGTTTTGTGAATAGTCTGTTTTTCTCTCAGATTTCCATTATAGAAAGCAATTTCTTCACTAAAAACAAAAACAAACAAAAACCCATATGGAATGCAACTTCATTTTGTTAAAGACAGTCTTTGAAAAAGTGAGCCATAAAGCACACAAATTTCAGTTACATCATGAAATAAGAGTTTGTACTTTTTCACAATAGTGGAACATAAGCTTATTATACACCAGCTATAGTTTGTCTTTTGAATTGGGAATACAATGCACATACAAATTACTTAATAATCATCTGCATAAAGACGGAAACACATAGCTCAGAACTGATAGCATCAGACTTTCCAAATATATTTTAACACATCTTCCATTTACACCACAGTATTACTATGTCACTTCTATCTTGTCATCTGAGTAAATCTATACCTGTTTGTAATAAGCCGTGAGTTGACGTATCTGTACTCCCCTTCGTATTTTTGTTCTATAACAGTCATCTTGCCAATTGGTCTCCTTAAACGTGTAAGGAAAAACCCTGAAATAATCAAGTATGCCATCATGCTAGCTGGACCCTGTGAATATCAGAAAAGAATAAAGGCTTACCATCTAGATGGTCTCAAATTGCAACATCTGTATTCAAAACACCCAGAAAGTATGAATCCTTTCATTCTCACCTCCCATATGTCTACATTACCAATTCAACTACTCCTGTCATTCCCATAATTTTACTTTCTTTTGTGCTGTAGATATTTTTACTGATTTTACTAATTCTCTAACCCCAGATGCTCTTCCCATCCCAGACTCCTAGTCAAGTTTTTACCACCAGACAGTGCAATCTCCATGGTCTACTGTCCTAGCTTATTTCATTAATATCCCAGTCCTTTCTCACTTCCTCTCCTTCATTTCTACCTACTACTTTTTTTCCTATATTTTGTTACATTGTTATAGCAGTCAATTATTTCAGTCCCATTTCCTTCTTTGATCCATACATCCCCAACACATTTCCTGCTTCTCTCAAGTAGCCCTGATAGGGATCACTTTAGGATCCTAAGCTTCAATAGACCAGGGCTCCCAAACTACACACTTAAATATTACTTGTATGGCGTAAAACTAAGGGTACAAACTGAATTTGACATAAACTGCTTGTAATAACTAAGTATTACATAGAGATCAAAGACATCTGAAACTGGAAAAGTTTCCTAGGTTCAGACAAGCCTTACTGCAGTCTGTTTCAAGAAAAATCTACATCATAGGTCCCAGAGCTACTACTTGTCAAAACTTGAACATTTTTGATAACACATCATCTTAATACGCTGAAGAACTATTTCTGAAATGTTTCAGCTTATTGGGGGAATATAATGCTTATACAGCTCAATGCAAGGAATGGCTCCTCCATACAGAGGCTGCAAAAAAAACAAAACAAAAAACCCACCCAAAAAACTTATTTTCTCCCTTAAATAGAAGTCATACAAGATATAAGCAGCCAGAAGGGTACTGTACTAAATGGGATTCCCAAGTAACTGCTAGAAGAAAATAAAGAACTTTATTGTCTCTTCAAATGGTTGATCAAATGCCTGCAAACTCTGATTTTTATATTGCTTGCCTCAAAAAAAAGAGCACTAAGGCATACAAAACACTAAGTGTAAATACATATTTTTGGTATATTCCTTAAGTAATCCACTCAATTTACCTGAGCTCCTATCGCACTTGTTAGCTTGAAGATGTACAAAACTATATCTAAGAAGGGCTGTAAGAGAAGCATAGGGAAAAAAAAAAAAGAATCAAAACACAAACATAGAACAAATATAGAATCATCCATAAACGACCAGCCACCCCAAGAACAGTTATAGCTCCATATTAGAAGCACAATACTGGTTAACATATTATACAAACTAAATGCTAAAACAAAAGGAATGTCAATTACATGACATTCTACTGAAACATTCACCTAACAACTGAACAGAAAAGCACTGTGATATTCAGATAAAGATAACCACACAAAAAAGTACTTCACTATTTTAGGTCTGTAATAACACTCTGTTCACCAAGAGAAGTTGACTAGAACCCATGATTACTTAACTGAAGCACTTGTGATAAATAGTGAGCAGAAGGACAACGCCATATAGCTGGCTATGTACCTGACAGAAGCAACATTCCTATCGGCAAGCATCCTGTTCCACACATTCTCTCTCAAACCAGAGCAGCCAAACTACAAGTTTTGTAGCAAGAAGTTTTTGAACACATTAACTTGTACTTTGCTTAATGCTTCTGCTTGTATGAACAATACAGCACCAAAAAAAAACCACTGTCTAAAAATTTCAACAGTATTCTACTTCGTTACCTAAAATCCCTAAAATTTACACCAGAAACAGAGAGAAATGCTTTTTCCATCACACCTCCCTATCCAAAATAATATTCCTATGTAACTAAAAGCTACACATTGGTTTTCCTCTGAAACCTAACTAGCTGAGAAAGCGTACTCATCACTGCTCAACTGCAAAAGAATGTGGTACGTTCTTTAAAGGAAAACTTAATACAAATTACAACTACCAACAACAGTGCTTTAGCAGCATTCATGGAAAGCACAGGGTGTGAAATAATATAATAACAAAGAATTTTGTAGCACCATACTCCAAGCAATACACATATAAACCTAAGCAATTGTTTTGAGCTCTGACATCACATCCTAAATGCCCACAGCTATTATCCAAAGCTCTCTCTGAAAAGACTTGCCTTGCTAAGGTTCGAATACAGGTCCACTACGCTGTTGCAGAATTTTTCCACATCCTGTGTAAGGAGTTGATCTGGATTAGCTATTCTGTTGTCCAGATTTCCCATTTTGTAGTACGTATAAGCTCTGAAACAAAACAACAGTTAAGTGGCAGGAAAAAATTAATTACCTGGGAACTCAAATAATTGGAAGACCCCTGCCTCATACACCTGAGATGGAAAGAAGTTCAAACATTAATGGCCTGTATTAGGTCAACACACCTTGTCTTTCTGCCTGACCAGATCCACATTATATCCTTCAGGCTTCATGATGTCCTAGTTGAAGCTCAGGCCCATGCTGCTCTATGCATTGCTGCTGCACTTACAAGCTAGAAAAACCTAACAAACTCTGCATCAGCACACCTGACAACCAAAATTCACTGCAGGAGGACACCAGCAGCTACTCAAGTTCATTTATCCAATTCAGTCTGCAGGATTATTAGCACTATATGAAAGCAAATTAAGTAATTTCGGAGTTGACCCAGTAATGGGAGCAGTACAATGCATTATTTATTCCCCCTCCCCCCCTCCAAATTGAGCCAACTTTGCTGGGTTTGTATTTGTGTCACATACAACCTGGATAAGCCACTCATCTTTAACTGCACATTAAATGCAGTTAAATTTTTTTCTAACCAGTATACCTAGCCTATTAAGCACCTTGCTACTTCATTACTATGAAAAGTTTTGTCTTGATTTTAATCAATTTACTTTTATAAACCTTTAGATATTAACAAGTTATTACTTACTTAAGATATTCCTCATAGAGGTATCTGGTAAGTCTTACTCGGAAGCAAAGTTTCAATTCATTTAGACCATACTTCAGGAAGTTATTCACTAAAGAGATCTAAAATAAGAGACAGTATTTCAATATTTAGTTAACAAGATTTACTGTACTTAGATCAGTTTGGAGTGTAAACTGTGTAAACGCTTTAGAACAGGTGAATTCTCCCCTTGATGTCAATAATACTTCTAACCCACCTAGGACCAACCATATGCAGGACAGCTAATTAGGTTTCTGTCTACATTTTTGGAAACTTCAGTTCCCAGTGGATGTGACCACATCAAAATATTTAATATAAAACTATGTTCACATAGCATATCTTCAGCTCTTCTGATAAGATTTAGAAAAGAGCCACCACTTGACAACCACTACCTTAAATTGATCAATTCACTTCTAAATGTATTGTAAACCACACACATTATCTATTAGATAGTAACAACGATTTCTATCTGGTGCAGGTCAGAGATGTTGACACGCTGAAGGGAAGTTGAAGGGTGGAAAAACACAAAACAAATCTCAGAAGAAGCTGTAAGAAATATAAAAATTAAAGTCTAAAAATGAATCTTCCATCTTCAGTGGTGTCAGAAGAATCCCAAATCTACAATGTTGAAACATCACCCAAGCCACAAGAGGTTATTATGCAGTACTATAGACAGAACATTAAGTCAAAATTGTCATCAACAAAACCAACCTGAAAACCTAAAGATATATGTCAGAAAAATAGTTACAATCAATAAGGAAACATGCTGATAAAGTCTCCCACACACTGGAGCCAGAAAATGAAATGAGTATTAACACAGACCTGCATGTTAAATAAGTTTTTTCCATGGGTTTTAAGACAATCATTTGAGATCTTTTTCTCAATTTCTTAATTTACATTTAAAACATGTTCTACTAAAAAGCCAGCACAAGAAAAGCACTTACAGCAGGCATTGCGGCGATGAAGTTGAACAAGTATTTCTTGAAATCTTTTCTGCTGCGGCCAATGATAGCACTGTAAATGACCATCAGCTAAGAGTTAGTTCCAAGAGAAACAGGAAAGTATAAGCTAGCATGTCTTAAGCGGATAAATTCTCAGTAGACCACATAGAGAAAAAAAAAATCATGATGGATATCTGTAGCATCAGCTGTAGGATCTTGACAGACTTCCGTAAGTTAAGTGATTAAGTGACAGACTAATCAATTATCTCCTTTCTGCTCTTGCACTAGCTACCCACATTAAGGGCTCAGACATTCATGGTCAAAGAGTATCAGTTCCTTTGCTTCTTTGCTTTCATAGTTTGTCACAGGATAGAAACAAAGCAGTCTTTCCATTCTACAAAGCACTGAAAGTCTCTTCTGTAATACAGCATCATTTTAAATTCACACTTTAAGATTAATTCTGACTTGCTTCAATTAGCAACAAGAGCAATAAAATTAATCAGATGTCTAGAAAACACTTTCTAAAACATTAAGACTGGGAGCATTGTGTTTATTACTCTAAAGAGAAAACAGCTCTGTAGGAAGAAGTAACACTTCTACTATCCAAGCAACATATCTGAGCCTATGACATAGAACCACTATGCTGCTATTCTGAAGTGGCCCCGTGGACGTTCAGATGAACACAAGATTTAGAGTCTTCAGAGTACAAAATGTGACCAAAAGAACTTAAAATCATTTAGTAAATAAATTTTGGTTAAAAAAAAAATACTGTGTCCAACAGCAGAAAAACAATTAAAAATTAATTTTTTCTTTAAAACAACAAAAAAAAAAACCACTGATCCCTCCTCAAACTGCAGCTATACAAGTTTTCCAATGGTTTTATATAAATAAGCAAGCTATATGTGTTCTGACAGACTACTTTACCTGTTAAACACAAGAAAGAATGCTTAAAAATAACAAGTTTGTAGATACCTTTCAATGACTGTTCCATTTTGAATCATCCAAATATCACAATATGTGCGGACTACCAGCATCACAGCAATAAGCAGCAAATAACCAGTCTGGTATAAAAATAGAAGTGTAACAGTTAAACAATGGATAAAATACACCACTTTTTCTGCTAGATATGGTTGGAGCACTCACTAAAAAGAGTAGGACTCTGCTGCCCCCAGCTAATGTAATATTTGCTTACTTTGCAGGAAACACAAAGAAGTTACTGCTATTCTGAGACACCTTTCTGCCATAAGCATAGGGTCATATTGGTGTCAAGAAACCTCTGAAAGTCACCAACTGCCCACCCGAAACAGGACCACTAGTAACCAGTCATACCTTGCCCCACTAATCAGAAATCTTAAAGCTCAACAGTCCAGCCAGTTTTCCATCCATCTTATTGTCCATTCATCCAGCCAATTCAGTTTTGCTACCAGGGTCCTAAGGAAGACCGTTGTCTCAAGGCCTTGCTAAAAATCAAACTATTCAACATCCTCTGTTCTGCCCTCATCCACAAAGCCAGTCACCTCATCACTGAAAGCAATCAGGTTAGTAAGGCATGATCTGCCATTCATAAATCCAGGCTGGCTGTTTGCAATCACCTTTTTGTCCTTCATAAGGTCAGAGTTAGCCACAGGATTTGCTCACAGCCTTACTAGGAATATGGTGAGGCTGACCACCCTGTAACTGCAATTTTTGAAGGTGGCAAAGACAGTTCGTTTTGGGGGGATTATCAATGAACTCTTCTGATGGCCATGACCTTTAGAAGTTAATGGAGGCCAGCTCTGTCAGCACTCTCAGAGGCATTCCCATCCATGCTTCCACCTTTCATTGACTTCCTTTTTTGTGAATGAGTTGAAGGTCCCTGTTCATCCAAGGTAGCTGGCTGCCATGTTTCCTCTACATTCTGTACACTGGAATTCATTGCTCTTGTGCCTAATGTATGTTCAAGTTCTAATACGTTACAGTTCGTCACTTAATTTCTGAGCTCAACTAATGCTCTTTAAAAAAATTCATAGGTGTTCTGGAAAGCATGAATAAGATGCTAAGGCAAACAATGTTATCTTGCTAAATTCAAGTCTGCATAGCTTTCCTGAGACAATGTTAACAGACTTTTTTGACAAATTCACTTTGTAACAAGCATTGGGCTACTTATAAATTACAAAAGCAAAATTATGGATGAACAGCATGCTACTTAAAGACAGGAAACATTTGCACAGAGAAGTGTACTACATCAAATCAGGCAAAACTCAGATGTCCTTTTAAAAGATATGCTACAGACAATAGTTATTAGCTGACAGTAAATGGCTTATCCTGTAATTGAAATCAGAATGCAACTTCTTTGTGATTTAACAACTGAATATCCATGTAGTCTTTTTTATTAATTTATTGCTATTTTAAAACATGTACTACAATTTAATCCTATTAGTAAGTATATTCTTTTGTTGAAATTCTGACACGATTGCAAAGGAAAACTTGACTCCAAAAATACACATTTTTATTTATTACTGCAGGCAATGCTTACCTCTTTACAAAGTGTTCTAGGGACCATTATTTTCAGGATTCGACATATTCTTGCAAGAAACACTCTGTCTACCACTGCTCGCTCCTTCTTTCCCTCTTTCTGCTGCAAATAGAACAAGTGAAACAAGGAAAGTGAGGTTTTTTGGGTAATGTATTATTTAAATGTTGATCTGGCATTTCCCCTATCCGAGTTATTGACAGATACTTTCCTTCTGCAGCATTTGCAGTATTTCCCTCCAATTTAAGACTTCCTCACACAAGTTAAATGAAATATAAGAATCCAGAGCATATGCCCTCACAGCTAACAGAAATCTGAAGCAAGAGAACTAAGCTTTCCAAACAAATTGCAACAGGAAGTAGGTCCTACAATAAGAGCATTTATTTCCAATGTATTTTCAAAGTAATACACAATGTAGACCACTGCATTAAAATATCCAAATACAACTTATAATACAATCTGCCATCTCTTAACTTGCTTGTCTCTAGAAGACACTATCAGCCAGCATTTTTAAAGACACCTTCCATCATTTCTCTAGATCACCAGTGGTTTAACCTCCTTGACTGTACAGCCCAAATTTGCTTCAAGTAAAACCAGAGTTTGTTATTCCTTCACTTGTAAAAACCATGCAATACGCTCCTTGTGAGCTAAATCTATCAGATTTTAAAACCCTCCTATACCCAAATACCTTTTATTTGGGTCAGTTGCATTTGTTTAGTCCATATAACCTTATCTTCTGTCCTGACTAACCTGAGTACTTTTTAACAAGCTAATAGTCCTAATAATATTTTTATACTAATCTTTTCTTTCTTTCCTTTCACAGATGTGACCTAAGGACTCGGCCCTAAAAACAGACTAAAAGGGTGTACACGTGTACTTAAAACAAGGCCTGTCTAATCAACTTAATCCTGCTTTCTTTGCTACCCAAGACTCACTTGAAGCATAAGCCATACTACACCACACTCAGACAGGAAAACTGGAAGAAAAAACTAGAGAGACAGGACAGGGAAGACAAAGAAACTAGCCTGTGATTCATCACTAATCATGTCAGACAATCCTATCAAGCACTGTACTTTTTAATTTCCAAGAATGATTAAGCCACAGAAACTTGCACAAAGAGCTCAACTCAATCTCTTCACTTATTGTTTACATATGCAACAAGTGCAAGCTCTGAGCCCCAGCAAACAACAAATTTACTCTGAATGCTCTGTGAATAAGCCTACACCTGTTTTTCCATGGCATGAAATCAACTATATTCCTACACTTTTTATGGCAGGTAGCACAGTCAAGGTCTGGTTAGAAGGTAACGTGATGCTTGAATACACCTTTACATTTACCCAGTGCAAGCCTTTTCTTAAGTTTTCAGCAAAGATGGAAGGTATGCAAAATAGTTATCTATTCGTACCACCAATATGATCCAACATTTCCAATTACCGGCTCTCCCCTTTGGGCTGTTTTATTTCATTGGAACATGAAACAAACAACTTGACTTAAAGGGATATAACATCATTCTCAAATAAATTAATCAATAGACACACAAAATACCAGGGAAATGCCAAACTTCCTACCAAAAGAAATTGTTAAACTCTACATCTCTTTCCATAGCTTTTCTCTTTTAAATAAAAAGTAAATACAAATCATAGAAGTCATACCAAATCTGGAGGCTGCTGTTTGTTGCTATGCATATAACCAAACTTGCAACACTAGTCTTCAAACACTCATGAGGCACAACGAGATGAAAAAGCATATGGTACACATCAGTACATATCATTACACAGTCAAACTTCAGCCACATGAGATAACATGATTATTCCATGTTTCACCAATACAAGTCTGAAAGTATCATTCAAACCACATTTACACCATAGCCATCACTCCATCCAAAATAAAACTACAATTATGGGACTTGGTTTAAAAAAAAAAAAGTATTAAAACTATTAAAAGTATATTACATGAAGAATTACCTCACTGTTCTGCAATGCTTGTTTTCCAGTTCTTTTCCTGTAGAGGGAAAACAGTATTTTACTTGTTATTAACACACATTTCTTTGTCTTGATCTCTACAAAGAGGAGAGAAAAATGAAAGCTTAGTATTACATCCATATCTATTTATTTCAAAGCAGCACAGTGTCTTCACAGCAGGGCTACCTTTCGTCAAACTTACATGCTGTTTTTATACAATTTCAATGAAACCTTATTCCTCCCAATTTTACTTAGGGAAACTAAGTCTCCCTCTTTCACCATTGAGTTTTGCTTTATGTTAGCTTCTTTATTATGAACTCCTAGTGTTTCTGTGTTTCTCACGTATACTTGGTAAGCGTGGCTACATGGTTCCACCCACCACAAACTAAAACTACACGAATGCAGGTTCAGCAAACCAAGCAACCCAACTTTGATGTTTCACATTATGTACTTAAGCCAAATAGATTTGTTTTGCATATATTTGACTTTCAAATAACACATTTTACTATATATAAATACTATTTGTTCATAAACATGTGCTGCAGGGAAAAAGTCAGATCCTGCAAAACCAAGTTCCTACAAATGTGTGCACTGGAGGGGGACCCAGGTTTTATTCTGTCCTTTTTCCTTCCCCTGCCTTTTAGGGAACAGTTAGAGTGAAAATATTTATCAACTAGTGCTAAACAAATATTCTAAAGTACAATGCTATTCTTTCTCTCCTTCTAAGAAAGGCAAGCTGACAAAAGACAGTTGTAGTTTGTTTTTCTTCTGAACATTCAAGCATCAGATAAGCACATGAAGCTGTTTATGCATTTATGTAGTTTAAAAATGACAGCTAACTATATTAAATTGTAACCTATCATTTCTCAACCATCATACTAGAACAGTGAGAGCAGGCTGCCTTAAAACTACAATATTCATACAGTTTCGAGACAGCACCTAAGAAATTACAGGGAAGCAGACTATGAAAGGCACTGTTCCTTCTGCCTATAACATCAGAACAACTGCAGACTGCCACACAACCAGTTATCCCACAACTTCATCAACAGCATCATTTCACACTTGTGCTTTAAAGTTCTGCAAAGAAAATGTCTAGGATGAAATCATGTCTATGAATGTCACTGACCAATGAAGAGAAATAACTTAATTATGCAAGGAAGAGGCAAGTTACCAGAAGAATATGAGAAAAGAAGGGAAGGAGGAGACCATGAAAGTGAGAAGGGAGAGATGTCAGTTTAACAAACACTTAATTAAAAGTATTGGTGAGATGTAAGCCTGAGAGAAAATAAAAATCTTGTAAAGACTACTTGTGCAAAAATAACAAAGAACATGAAGGGCAACAGAGGGCAGACTGGGGGAGAAACAAGTTAATAAAAGTTCAGAAGGGATATAACACTTTATTGGGCCATGATGGAAGTATATCTGTAGTAATGGTAACAGTGTGCAAAGCCAAAAAAAAAATAAAATCTAGAGATTACATCCTGGTGATGTAGAAGCAATGTATTGCTGGTACAAGAAACTTCTCAATACACGTTGAAGTTTTTCAAAGTACAAAAGATTGACCTATTTTTTTTAAAGAGTGTCCTTGGATATGGATCACTCCAATCACATTGGTTTGGGACTAGGAGAAAAGTAGTATTGTTAGGTGGGAACAAGTTGCTATCAAAGTATGCGGGAATTTCCCTAGATGATTCACAACTTGCTATAATGCAACAGGAAAGTATGTTGCTCTTCCAGATATGCTATAAGAATTCCTGGCTTTGTTGATTCAAGGCCTGCCAATGTTTGAAGTCACAACACCCATAATACACAACTATTTCAGCTTTAAAAGAATCAGAAGTGAATACATTAAAATAGTACTATATTACGATGACGAGGCCCAGAATTATTCTGGCAGTTGAATACCTTTGATGTATTTATTCATACATTTTTTCCTACAGTAGCTGTTGAGAGAAATTCAGCAGCTGAAACTAATGAACTGAGCTGAAACTGATTATCCATTAAAGGAAGGACTGTTCAGAAATAGTGATGTTACCTTTAATTATGAACTCATACTTAATTAGAATTTATACTTATAAAGTTTAAAATAAAGATTAAGTGTTTGTAAATTGAAAACCTAATAAAAAGAGAGCTTTAACAGTGTTAGGTTCTCTTTTTTCTAAAAAGAATCCATGCAAACTCGTAACAAGACTAATACATCACTAACAAAGGAAACTATCTTATATATTAAGTGTGGATTACCTAGAAGCAGAAAAATAAATAAGACTAGATAGCTCCAAAAACATTGCTCTTGCTATTAAAAAAAAAAATCAAATTAATCCATTGTTATTTTAAGTAAAACTATTTTACTTTCAACAAAAGACTGTGCCATAGTTCTGCCTGGAATAAAACTTACACAGGCCAATTACTACAGAACTGTTCCTTCTCAAGAGTCTCATTTTTTTCAGTCTGATACCTGTTGGCAATACTCCAGACCCCATTATACTACTGTAGAACTTTTTTGTGAGAATTGTGGTTACTTTCTCATTGAATTTAAAGACTAAATAACACCCTCAATTAGTCAGCAAGAATACAACAAGACTATCTGGTTACAGCAGAGAGCTCTAACATTTGGAATAGACTCAAGCTGTCTATTATTCCAGACGTCTCATTTACTTAACGCTGGAGTATCACAAGCGTTATTGGTGAAGGAAGGTAAGTGCTACATGCTGTCCAAACTCTCTACTGCAAAGAAATCCTCTTGTATAGGCGTCATCGTTGAGCAGCACAGTGCAAGGACTGCTTGAACAGAAACAAAAGGCTGCCTTTTACTGTGATGTTAACTTTAGTGATTATTCTATCCACATGTATCACTCTGCAGCTTGAGTTTTTACTATCACCGGAGTGCCTTGAAGCTCACGTGCTCCTGATGCTTGACTTGGTGATGTGGTAGGGTAACAGCTATGAAACAGCTCATGTTACTACAATTCATCACATGCTTATCAGATCAATATTACTACAATTCACGTAGCTACTATCAAATTGCAGAAGAGCTCTACTTTTGATATTTAGTGTGGTTACTTTCACTTAATCACAAGGTACTCACAATGAAACCCCTTCCCTGAGCATATGTATTGAGGCTGCAGCTGGGCTGGCTGGGACAATGAAAGATCCCAAAGCAAAAACAATTTTCAGACAGTTTGAAAGGGAGTAGCACTGGATTCAGCAGTGATATGAAATGTGTCCCCTAGGGAACACATTTCTGTTCCTCTCTACCTTGAAGTCAGAACTACACAGTGACCACCATTCATTTCTCCCCTTTTCCTTCTATATAACAAAGTCCAGAGATTCTTCTCCTGCTGTTCCCTAGATTTGGATTGCTTTTTTACTTCCCTCCGTCAGTTCCCCTAAGGCATTAGATTTTATCAAAAAGAATTCAATAATTACATTATAGATACTAAGAAAATACAAGAACTTGCTTTAGGTGACAAAGAAAAAGAGGTATAGTGATAGAATAAGACCACAAGAACAAGTATTCAGAAGGTGACTATAAGACAAGAAAAAAGTGAGGCATACACGATAAAGCAATCTCATCCAGGAAAGTAAATTACTACATTTTTGAACTTATGAATACCTAACTTTGCAGCTTAAAAATACTAATGTGATTTTAAACTGAACCATGACAATCTACATATGGAGAGAATATTTTGAAAGCATGAGTCAAGCACACATTACTGCAGTAACATTTACTCAAAACTACACTGAAACTTGTATACTGAACTGCTCTAATTTATTTCTCTAAAATAATAAAACTTGTAGAAATATAAAAGGTAGCTTTCTTCCAAACTCTTACTATACCAATAGAATAGAGAGTTCTGTAACAGAATTACTTAACTCACTGTAACTCACCTCCAATGTCTACTTGCTTTTCAGTTTTTCCACATGGAAGATGCTTGACAAACTAAATTTACTGCCAGGGAGTTATGAAAAAAGACTTACCAATACAGTAATGAAATAACAGACTTCATCAAGTAGCAAGCAGATAATAGGCAGGCTCTGACTTTTGAGCTTCCTTCATGCCCTCAGACAAGAAGGGGTGGTGACAGTGAGGTTGTTGAAAATGGTTACCCAGACAATATTTAGAGAAAAAGAGCTAAGATAAATTATGGTACTAAAATATTTCTAACACTGAGCCAGATCTATTAATTTGGATAGGCAAAGTTTTGGATAAGGACAGGAACACATATTATATTCCAAGATGAAACAATACTTAAAGACTGTTCTGTGTAGTTTCTTTACCATTTTCTATGGAAGCATGAAAAATCTTTGTTATATGCATCCCTCTGCCTGCATTCAGCAGGCATTATTACTACACTAGTCAAGTCTTTCTCCAAACTTTCAGTCTCAGGCTTAAATTTTAAAAGCAATCAGTAAGTCAAATTCTACTTTCAAAGGCAGAACTTCATCCATAGATCACCATAGTTGATTCAGCAATTCCTCTGCAGCAATGCATATCAGAAAACCAAGAACAAATCATGCAGAATGAGATACAATGTACTTTTGATTCAGATGATCTAGACTAAGTAACTGTGTAAAATTCTTCCTCTATACTGGGAACAGGGAGAGAAGGAGCTTCCATAAAGACTTAGTTCTATTAAAACAATAATTTTTAAGAACCCAACTTTCATGTGCTTCACATGACCACCAACAGTAGCAAAATATGAAGAACAGCATGAGTGTAATCTACACCCATTTCCATGGTGTTTCCTCTGACTGCTACCTTCATGCTAAACAAAATAAAGCATTCTTTCAAAATGATCCTCTATGCTTATGGTGTTTGAAGTCAGACTCAAATCTAACTAACACTTCAGTGACTACAAGTATACATGAAAAGTCACTTTTAACTATAGCAATGTCTTCGACACTCTTTTTAAAGGTTTCCATTTATGAGAAGGATATTACGATCAGTTTTCATAGAATCATAGAATGGTTTGGGTTGGAAGGGACCTTAAAGATCATCTAGTTCCAAACCCCCTGCCATGTGCAGGGACACCTCCCTAGACGAGATTGCTCAAAGCCTCATCCAGCCTGGCCTTGAACACCTCCAGGGATGGGGCATCCACACCTTCTCTGGGCAACCTGTTCCAGTGTCTCACCACTCTCACTGTAAAGAATTTCTTTCTAGTATCTAATCTAAATCTCCCTTCTTCCGCTCTAAAACCGTTGCTCCTTGTCCTTTCACTACACTTCCTAATAAGAAGTTTTGAATCCCTAGTGCAAAAAAAAAAAAAAAGAAAAATAATTCAACAGAGGGTCATCACAATGGTCAGGATGGTGGAGTGCTAGCCCTATAGGAAAAAGCTGAAGGAAGAGGGCTTTATCATCCTGGAGAAGACGCAGCATCGGGCAAACCTAATAAATAGCAGCTTTCCATTACCTAAGAGGCCAGTGAGAAGACAGAGCCAGAGTCTTTACATGGGCACACTGAAGAAGAAAGAGAGAGCACAGACATGAACTGATATGGGGAGGTTCTAACTGGATATAAGGAAAAAAATAGTAATAAAAAAAAAAAAATCACAATTACAATAACAAGAGCATTGTAACAAGTTGTCCAAAGACTGTGGAATCTATCAGTGGATGTTTTCAAGATGTGACTACAGAAAGCCCTCAACAACCCAGTCCGACATCAATGTGGATGACAAAACTACACCAAACTTTTCATTCATACATGCATGGTAATTGAAAAGCAACTCACTACAGATAAGTAAATAGGCAAATATTTAGCCAACAGAAGATAGGCAGTACAACAAAACATGTTTCCCCAACATTGAGAAACATGATCAGTCAAGAACAGCAAGATGTTTTACAGAAACTAATAAAGAGTTTTGGGACTCCATACAAGCATTTGGCAGCTAACCCTACTTCAAGGGCAGTAGCGTAGTACAGGCAGGAGGCAGAAAAATTGATGATAATACCATGCAATTTCAGTCTCCAAATAAGTCCTGGTCACAGCTCTCAGTCTTTGGGTTTAACTCTACTTCTGTAGCAGTGAAGCTATTCTCTCTAAAGAAACAGGCAACAGTGGTTACTCAAAAGGGATCATTCTCAACACAGCTGAAGAATAAAGTGATTTGAGAAACTGGGAAAAACCTTCAAGAGGCTGATGAGTCTAGTTACTGAAAGGTCTCAGAAATACTAGTCCTTAGCAAACAGGAAAAAGTTAAAGGATTACTGTCCCTAGAAATACCTGTCTTCTTCCAGACCAAAGTTCAGTGGAAGCAATCTACACTGAGCTAAACTTAACAACAGGGAATTGCAAATGAAGTGAGAGATAAGACTTCCAGTTTAACGACAGGTAAAGAGGAAATAAGGGTTTGAAAATGTTATGTTGTGCTTACCTGCAAGAAAAGCTACAAATTTCAGGTTATGCTACCTTCATTTCTAGGATGACTAGCTTCTGCCCAACACAGTGGAAAGGAAGAGGATATGTTTGAGGTTAAGTGGAGCTTTTCAGAGACCTCTAAGCAACCTTTGTGTCTGTATTTTGCAGATTTTTTGCAGACCTTACATTCTAGAATGGCACTGGGCAATTTTCATAGCTTTAAAAAAAAACACAAGATAAACGATTGTGTAATAGTTAACAATTATTTGTGCAGTTCTCAGGTCAGTTTTGCAGTCAAGATACTACTGTAACATTGTAAAGACAGAACACAATTCAAATGGCTAAAGGTGGAATGCAGCGGCATACCTTGTTACAGTGTGAAGATACAATGAGAAAAGTAAAATGTCACTCATAGCACGCTCATTTGTAGACATAGCTTCGTACTGCATTCCCCACGCAGAGGAATAGAGAGCAACAGTACAGTTATTTCAGGTCAAGGGCAGCAACCTTACTCAGAAGCCTGGGCACAGTCCAAAAGCATGCCCATTTACGCAGTACACCCTGAGCACACACAAACCAAGAGCACAATTTTCTTGGCTCTAGGTTAGTGGCTAGTTGCAGCATAACCAAAAATAATGCAAGGGGAACGCATTCAGGCAACCAAGAAGGGGACTTTGAGAAGGTCACAGACAGCTATGTCACTGCAAGCAGGCGCTCTGAATCGCTCTGCGTTGCTAAAGCTCAAAAAGTTTCTGCAAACATTTGAGAAGGTGGCAAAGCACAACTGTTGTAGAGGAAATCCTCAGTTTCAGTAGAAATCTGCATCTCGATAACAAAGTAACATGTAGAGAACAACCTCAGAGCCATTAGTTTTTCTGTAAGTTTGTGCTCTGGCCCGAGCTGTGACTGGAGCTCTCCCTCACACCTGACAGTAGAAAAACACTTCCAGCTAGCCCCCTGCAAAATGAAAAAAGAAAAGTTTCACAGTTTTACACACTTAAACTAGATCTTGGCTTAGACAGCAATCATTTCAAGCAACTTAATAAGAGAGAAACCACTAATTAACTACCCAGGCCTAAAACAAAGGCAGTCTGAATGCTAAGAGTAGGGCTGAGTCATCAAGTTTCTCCCGACTCCATACCCTCCGGCTGAAGACAAGTTTTCTGAGCCCCAGGCAGGTTTTTCTACCAAATTTGATTTTGGATGCATTTTCTACTAATGCTATTTGTATGTTTTGTCTTTTTTTTTTTTTTTTTTTTGTAAATGCTAATCCATGTACAGCAAGTAGTGGACTGAACAGTCACATTCACATTCTGGATAAATCTTCAATGTAGTTGTGTAGAGATTTTTTTTTTTTTTGACACCTTTTCACAAAGCAGAACAGGTCCCTTTAAAGTTTCCACATATACGGAAACAGCCTGTTAGTCTGCCTCAATATAATTTCACCCTTCTTGTCAAACAGTCAGAGGGACTGGACTAGAACAGGTCCCTTCTTGCAAAGTACACAAGGCTCACTTAAACATCTTCAGAACCTGAAGAATTAAGACAAACTAACAAAAGGGAACAATATCTAAGATAGGAAAAAAAAAAACCAAAACAGAATAAAAATGCATGGCTTGCTTCAGGTTACAAATGCTCCTTTTATATTTAAACTTCAGTTATATTTGAAAGCTTCTCCAAACGTTTAGACACTTACCTATCACTTCTGATTGTACCTGTATCAGTCACTGCCAAGCTACAGGTTCATGGCCAGTCCAGCCAAAGACAAAAGCAGAATATCTGCTTCCACTATGCCAAAAGGAAAAGACTGAGAAACCCAATGACAGGCAAGTCCATAGGTCATGTGTCACCTAAGATGAACTGTGTAAAACCCTATTTGATATAGACTGTGTCAACAACTCTGTTGACCTCTCTCAACTCAAGTGAGCCTTTCACCTTACTTTAGCTGTGTCTAACCTCTAAAGCCTCGAGCATACATTTTTCTTCCCTTATGCATTTTTACCTCCATGGAAGGGATGCCAAACACCCGGTTTTCAGAAGTTCAACGTATAAAAAATTAAATGTCCAAACATTTGCATCCTCTTGGATGGTAATGGACATGACTGGGTGACAGGAAAGGCCAGTGTGTCCGGGACCAGATTTTAAAATCTTTTATTTTGTCACCTTTCCATATATTACAAATTCCTTCCTATTAACTCCACTGTTTCTTCCCTTTCCTTTCCAGTTCCAAACTCTTTACCCTAATTACCTTCTATAACTCCTTTCAGTCTCTTCTTCCAACTGAAAGCTGTATGAGTTAAATACCTTCTTTTTGAATGTTACCCAATTTGATTCTCCACAAACAACATCCAGCTCTTTTATGTAACACCACTTAAGGTTTTTATTCTGAAGCAATCAAATCTTAAGTAAATATTCTGCTCCTCCTTGTTTGAGGCATAATGTTTAATATTCAAGACAAAGCTCATAAAACAGACATGGGATTAGATTTTTTTGTGGATGAAAGGTAACATGTAACTTCATTTTATTTTATGTACGTTGTAAAAGGAAAAAAAGCCTATAATGTACAATCCTATACTGTATAACCCTACTTCACCATTTACCACCTTTTTGAGTGTTTATATTTAATATTGATTTAGTGTCTTTGTTTAAAGAAGTACAGTGTTTAGGTGAAGCAAACTAGAGAAGCAGAAGAGTAAAAGTTCAGGGGCAAGGGGCTGAAGAGGGACTTGAAATTTCAACAGTTTTAGCCACTGTGTTTTTTTTAATATGGTACAAATATGAACTATAATCTCCATTCATGTGTTGTCAGTAAGCTTGAGATGATTTGTGTTTAATTAAAATAGTAACTCAAAGCAACAAACTGCTATCCTGTAATAACAAGAGCTGTTAAAAGAGAAAGATTTGTTGTTTGCATTTGCACACAACCAGACAGTACTTGTATTACAGCACAAAACACCCTTTAGAAAAACAGCAAAGATTAGGTCAAAGACTTATATCAATACTTTTTATGACTTGGGGAAAAAAAAAAAATCCATTCCTTCCAAACATCAGTCTCTGCAGACCTTGCTCCGTGACAAAGTCTTTGCCATTAAACATTTTTCTTGATTTTTAACTGACAGGGGACAAAGTACAAAGAATAGTGATCTGACTTCTGCTGGTTTTTCTTCATTCTTCTACTCTATTGATCTTTTTCCAGTATTCAATAATGGAAAAAAACAGAATGACTGGTCTTTAAAACAGATATTATGGGTCATTTCCCTAAATGGAAGAAACACTTTCAACTATCCAGACACTGATCAGTGCTGGAGTCACTTCTCTTTGCAGAAACAGCTTATCACAGATTAAAGTCATGATTGGTTTTTCCTTTGTAATATACCCAGAATAATGTAGTCTCTCAAACAAGACAACTTCTTATGATTCTAAAAAACCCAAATGGAGCCATAAATGCATTTGCACGTAACAACTTCCCCCCTCCCAAGAAGAAATGAACCTTTTTCAAGGAAACAGACTATTTGAGGACTCAAATAGGGAATTTACTCCAAGGAAATAACGTGAAATACTAACAAATTAATACAAGCAAACAGTTCTATGCCGTTCTATTTTGCAGCATTTTAGAAAGATGTCATCAAAATATATTGTAAGTTGCAAGTGATACCACCTCTCAGTTCTGCAAAACTGATGAGCGATGTAATAGTTCTTACAGAAGAGCATCTGTGACTAATCCAGCTAGCACTAATTAAGTGATCTTTGACCTACTAAGGTAGGTTAGCATAACATATACAGCTTAATTATTCATACATTACTACTTGATACGAGTTGTACTGGACCTTGCCCCTATTGTCTGACAGTAGAAAAGTAGGTGAAAGTTGCCTCCTTCCCTTCCTACTATCATTTCTATAACTGATTATTCTGTATACAATTAATACACACAATATGAAAAGTCTGTGTCAGATAACTTTTTTGTTACACATTCAAAAACATCTGATTTGCTAAAAGAAGATTTCATTTATTTTTTTTAAATTTGTATGTTGTTTTACTTTTCAAATTTGGCCAGCAGTGATACTGAACTATCGCTGACATTTCAGCAAAACTTAAAAAAAGCACACAAAATAAAACAAAAAACAGTTATTCCAGGAGAACTTGATACAACAGCATATCTTATTCTGAACATAAAGTATGTATAAGCATAAATACTTAAGTGTATATTCTTAAATAAATTATGCAAGGAAGGAAGAAGTTTTGCAGGTAAAGTTTATAGTTGCACTACAAAACTTCCATGGTTCACTTGATTGTTAAGGCCAGTGATTTGCTGTTTATATTCAAGTCTGTAACATTCACCTTTGCCCTTGGGAATCTTGAAACCAGAATTTCACCTTCCAGAATTTAAGAAGCTGAAATTCATCTCACTCTAACATGACACAACATTTTCAGGCATTCTATACCAAGGTTAACAAAGGAATTCACACATATAAAACTATACCACCACTATTCTTCACACACTTTATTCAGTTAACCTCAAGCAGCAGACAGTCGGGAAGAAGACTGGTAGTGTATCTAGACTACCAAGGGAAATTCTTCTCCATAGGAATAAGTAAACAAATTTAGGACAGCCATACCCTCCCAACATCTCCTTCTTCCCAAAGAGGTAGAGAGAAACACAACACAGAAATTAGAGGGTACACTAAGCCCTGGAGGTTTTTATCGTTACTGCACAAAGGTTTACCACTTGTTATTACATATGTCAGCATCATATACCAGCACAGGTATGCCGGAATATGTAAAGATTTGGCACAATGACAATCCTTTCCAAAAGTACACTATAATTTACATAAGGAACAAAGCATTAAGAAATTAAAGATACATGAACTAATGAGACTAAAGGAGGATGAGGCAATGGTAATAACTGGATGCTTTTGTCTAAGCTGGTGGCATAGGCAATGTAGCTTACCTACTGCCTAGTCTTGATAGGTAGCATTCTGTAAGGCTCCTGGCAAGGTTTGCCTCACAGGGAAACATGGAGAAAAGAATGAAGACCAGTGGGCAAAAGCCATCCTCAAAAACAGCCTTCAAGCAGCAACACAACTATTGTTTAAACAACTGAATGTTGGATGTTGAGTTTGGATTCTGGGGCCATAATACAGTACCAGTAGTAAAATCTTAGCTGCGGAAGGACTCAAAAGTGTAAAGCAACACATACACACAAGGAGAACAATCAAGTTTGCAAGCATAGTACTTATTTTAACAGCTATATTTCTAGTAGATTTGAGAATGCAAAACGGCTTGAGAGAGGAAGACTAAAGAAGTAAAGGATGAGGTACCAGAAAGACTGCAGTACAGATAGAGGAAGTCAGGCTCTAACTCCTCTGTTCAACTGCTGGATTAGCTGGAACATAATTCTTAAGTTACCTCTACTTTCCAATTCTCACTAAGCTTATAATAGTGATTGGTCCATCTAATATATATGAATACCTTACTGTACCTAACAAAATCAAAGATCTATATGGGAAATATTCCAAATACAGACTTCATCATTAAGGCTAACACTCCCTTTCAGTATATTGACTCTCAAGCTAACAGGTGCATTGCCATTGTCAAGTCCTGCAGACCAACATCAGAAGATTTGCAAGCAAAACAGTTTATGGGGACAGCCTAGGACTCACATTCTATTTATTTCTAGGGATAGGGAGATTAGTCTGGACAAGATCTAGCCTGTTCCTATCAACTGAATGTTACTGGCAGTGGGAACATACTAAATGCATTTCAAAACTATGCTAGACTTGCACCTACATTTAAAGATGTGCTCCGATCTGAATAGAATCTAGTTTGTCTGCTCCAAGATCTCTTCTCAATAAAGGCAAGGTGAGGTAAGCATGGACAATTAAGAGACTCACTTTAAGAAAATACTCTTGATCTGAATTTAAATGCAGATGCTCCCAGAAAATCTGCATAGTCTTTCTTACAAACACCATTATATAAGGTATTAAGTATGAAAATCTTGTACTACAGTGTCAGTAACTCTCTCAGCTCAGCATTTTTATACAGCTTCTATACAGCTCTTCTTCTTTTTTACAACGGTATTTCACTAAATTAAGCAGAGATACCTAAAAAATATCACACCTCCATCTAAGTCTGATGGAAGAGTAACTCTCAGCAATAGTTGGGATTTTGTTGGTTTTACTCTCGTGCAAAACAATGTCAAGTAGCAAATGCATGAGTTGTCAGCACCATATCAATTTCTGACATATTATATGAACAACTTCATGAAGTTCTTAAAGATATCATGTGTATGAAAGGAACTGGCTAAAATAAAACTGGATTGTTGCTTAATCACAGGTATGTTATTACTTAAGTCTATTGAGTAAGTCCATTTCACCGTCAAAATCTAGCACCAGGATAACTTTGTTGTGACTACACAATAGCTAACTGTACTACTGTCACAAACTGGGTCTTTAACATACGGTCAATAATCTACAGCCACAAATATGCTAAAATCAGGGAAGGATCGAGTCTGAGGTATATTCTTCATCTGCCACACTTTACGGTACCCAAGTGCTTCATAGGAGACTAACAAATACATGCCTTAACACATGCATATCCTCACAGGCAACATACCCACACACTACCTCTTTGAAATTGTTACCCCTGTACCTTACTGCCACATAGCAGCACTGAAACCACAGCTGGAGTCCATTATTTGCCTATACAGATAGGGCGTGCTAGGACAGCCCTAGTTCTGTCAGGAAAACGGAGAAAACAGATAGAATTTGAGCAAGGAGGTGGCGGTGGCTGGATACTGTCGAGAGGCACGGACGGCGGCTCAAGGAGGGCGAGAGGGGGCAGCAGCCTGACCCCTCTCCACAGGAGCCACCTCCCCGGCCGGATGGGTCGGCAGAGAGACGGGCTGCCCCTCCGCCAGGCAGGGAGACGGGCTGCCCCTCCGCCAGGCAGGGAGACGGCGCCCAGAACACCTCCCGCTTGCCGCGGCCTCCCAGCCCTCGCCCTGCGACTCGCCCCGCCGCCCCTCCCGACCCAGGCCTTGCCCCCCAGCCCCGCCGCTCGCCTCCCTCGGCCCTCCCCGCCTCACCCGTGCTGGGCCGCCGCCCGCCGCTTGTTGAGCAGGCAGAGGAGGGCGCAGGCGGCGGCAGTAGCCCCGGCGATGGCGGAGTGGCGCACGGTGAGGTACTTGCTGTAGGCGGCCATGGTGCGAGCGCAGCCGCGGAGCCCAGCCGAGCCGAGCGGAGCGGAGCCGAGGCCAGCCGAGCAGGCGCGGGGAATGCCGGGAGCGGAGGGAGGGAAGGAGGCGGGGCCCCACCGGCCTCTCCTCCGCCAGCCTGGACGGCCCCGCGCCGGGAGAGCGACGGGGCGGGTGGGTTGTGCAAGGCGGACAACGGTAATTAGCGCTCCTTCCCCATCTCCCACGCCGGCGGGGAGCGGGTGAAAGGGAAGAGGCGTCTCCTCCTGCGCCAGGGGGGTTGGGCCTGCCGCCGGCTGTCCTGGCCTGGAGGTCGGGCTGAGGAGCCCCGCGGCCGGGCCTACCCCTGCGGTGCCTTGGCCTCCCTCCCGATTTTTCCTGTTATCCTCGGCCTGGCAGCTCGTGCCGTGTGGGGCTCCGGGCACTCCCTTTCACGGGGGTTCTTTGTGCAGGTGTATAGTGGGATTTCTGAGTGTGAATTACAGGCGCCATATAAATGTGGAGGCAACGCGAAATAAACCTTTAAGAAAGACTTTAAGACATACTATCTTTGGTTTTTTAGGGCCCTGAGAGGAGCTGCCAAGATTGCCTTTCAGACAGAGGGTGGAATGAGTTGTCACCTGTCTTAAATGCAGGATAACAATCCCTATTGCAGGCAGAGCCACACCAGGTATGGTGGGTGATACTAGCCAGCCTTCTCCTACTAAACCAGTTATACTTGAACAGGTGCTTTTTCCAGCAGTTAATAACAGTTCTCCAGGTTGAGCTATACCAGCCAAACACCCATGCCAGCATAACTGTGTTCACACTGGATCATCCCCTGTGGTATACCCCTCAGAAAGACACCTAATACTGTATACAAAGTGGCTGTACTTTCTGCAGGAACTGACCAGTTATATATTTAAAGCCTGTATTGGCACACTGAAATGACAAAACAATTTCTCTGGTCAAACTCAAATGCAGGTCAAAATGCGGTTGGAATCAATGTATCTATTTTTAATCTAAAAAAAATTTTCTTGCAGGCTTTTAGAAAGATTTGAATACCTTTCAAAGTTGTGCATTTGCTATTATAGTATGAGAGTGTGCACATAGGTCAGTCCATTTACTGAGTGTTTCTATTTCTTTCAAGTAAGTCTGCCTGATGTAAAAGGGATGAAGCTGCAGTTTGATGAGAGGTAATCTCTGTTTCTTCATTGTGAATCACCACATATACTTTTCTTTCTCGCTCCCTATCCCCACCCTTGGTATCATCAGGCATTTTGGGACAAGCTTATGTTTTGCTGTAAAAGCTGGAATCTCAAAACATCAAATTGTTAACATTTTCTAGAGCACTATAGTCAGGACTACTGAATCTAGTTCTCTGGCACTTGTTCTGTGACCTTGGAGAAATCAGTAACCTCCCTGCTGTATGTTGGTATTTGGGGGAAAAAAATTGTCAAGTATTTGAAGTGTTCCTGACTCTCAGGAAAATACACAGCAGAACCATGCAGCATTAATAAATTCATCTCGTTTTATAGGATTACTGTTTTGTTAATATATCTTGGTTTTAAAATCTTAGATACTTTGGCAGTAGGTAAATGTGAGAACCTTAAAAGAGGTAGTTTCTTCATCAAAGTAAACTTCTTATATTCAAGTCATTACAATAATGAAAATATCTGTAGGTTTTCAGGTTTACTGGGTCTTTAAAATACAGTTTTGCTGCTACTTTTAATCTCAGTATCTGTGCAGAGATCAAGAGCTTTATGATATTGCTAGTCGTTTCTTTAAAAGTCATCTTCCACTCAAAGCTTAGGTTGGTTGTACCCTTGCACAGAACTAACTATCTAATATAGCCTAACTTTGTTTACATACAATGTCCATCCATTTGGGCCATGCTGACCTTTGTTGTTTGCATGGCTGCATGACTTGTGCTCTGCTATGTTTGTGTTCTGCAGTGTCCATCCTTATCTCACTTTTTGAGGCTAGCCAATACCACGTGCTATTACATATTTTGTTTATCTTCTAACTTGTCGTTAAATAATTTCACATACACCTGTCGTTTTCTAAGAAACTTGTCTCACACATCAAGTCTTCCACTCTTGAATGTTGCTTTTTTTTCAGAATAACTTTATTAGCATGATTGATAAACGGGCACTTAGTTCAAAACATGAGGTTTTTATTGATCCATTATTTCATCAGTTTCCAACAACACTCATGACTAAGCGTATCCTTGATGAAATCACCCAAGCTGATCAAATGCTTTTGTGACAAAAGCTCATGTCCAGCTTTTCATCCACCAGTAGCCCCAGGTCCTTTTCAGCAGGGATGCTCTCAATCCCTTCATTCCCCAGCCTGTATGAATACCAGGGGTTGCCCTGACCCAGGGGCAGGACCTTGCACTTGGCCTTGTTGAACCTCACGAGGTTCACACAGGCCCACTTTTCGAGCTTGTCCAGGTCCCTCTGGATGGCATGTATGTGTAGTTTTTTTGAACAAGCAAGATCAAATTGACAGCTATGCTTTTAATATGGTCCATGGTACGTTTCAAACTTTTTACTAGCTCTGTAAGAACATCCATAGAAAGCAAGCTATATAAACTAGAAAGTGCACTCTGGAAGACTGAAGCCTGTAGGAAGAAAAATGCACATTTACTATTAAAGCCTTAAAACCCTATAATGGACATCAGGAAAACTCATAACAGCAAGTGTTAGGCTATGGTCCTTCCCGTGTCTGAAGTGTTAAGCAGCAGTATCTGCCTAAGCAGTTCTTCAATTTCACAATTTTTTTTTTTTAAATGTTTGCTCAATAAAAAGCAGTAATAAAATTGCTAACTGGTTCAGATTCTCAAGTTATGTCCTCAGTCAATCTTGATTTTAGCCAGTTGAGTTTTAAGGAGTGAGTCAAAGTCAGGACTATAAGAAATTGTTATGGAGTGAATATTTTGTCCCACTAATCATTCTGTGAATACACTTTTTATTTAAATAGAGTCTAGGTTAATAAATGAGAAGATGCTCTGATTTGGTTTCTCTCAGAACAGGAAGAACTTGTATTATTTGCTGTTGGCACTTGGCATAAAACACCCAGCTATATTCTGAGAACAGCATGTCATCTAATAATTAAATGAAAAATTGTGTTGTTTATTGTAGGTCCAATGTAACATACATTCATATCAGGGAGAGCAATTTACAAATGTTGTGAAAGGTGGCAGAATGAGATTAATTTATGTAAATTGAGATAAGCTGTTAAGATGCAAACTGTACCATGTATGTTAGTTAAGTTTGAAGGTAATTTGTATAGTGCTGGCCTCCATTCTGTAGGCTTGCACTTGCTTAATTTTTAAGTCCATATAAATTAAGATTGTTCACTTGTTAAGTACTATGATATTTTAAAACTTAATAATTAGTGAAGTGAGGACAGTTTCACAGATTGATGTGGTCTCTTTTGTGAAATCTGTGTTATCTTTTAGGAATATCTCTTAGTTGTAGAATTTGGCACACTTTGCCGGGAACTGCTGTATTAATGCAGTCATCGGCATTAAGTGATAAGATTTTGTCATTCTACTGAAGTGCTATACCAGAGTATTAGTTTGTTGCTTGATTTTTAACAGAAGGAAATTAAACATCTGAAGTTGAGCCACATTTAATTATGTATCATTTCATATTAATGTATGAATAATGATATGGACTATTCCCAGTAACAGCCTCATTGATACAGCTAATATCAGCCAAATGGAAACATTATATGTTTAGTCACTTCATACAACTTGAGACTCGAGTGTGGGGGAAGTAATGTGGATGTGGTATCAGCCACTCAAACCCCATAAGCCTCCACCTCTGTGAAGCATATGCTGATCATAACACGGGTTTGATCTTCAGATCAAGGGTGAAATTGAAATGGATGTAAACTTTCTTTGATCTGCAGAACACAGAGAGAAGACATGCTTCCATTTCTTTGTGTCTCCTGTTTTCTCTTCTTGTTCTTGTCCTTTCTGTACGCACATCCTACATGCCCCTCAGATAATTGGGATGTTAAGGAACTTAAGATGTGGAAAGGTACTCTATCTGAGCAGAAAGTAAAATTGGGAATAATGTGGGGAGAAGAATATAAGGGGTGGATAGAAAAAAAATGCTTAGAGAGCTTAGGATGTACAGAGCATTGTCTTCTAAATATGTTGATGCTTGCAAACTTTCTGTGCCATTACTGCATTAATTCCATACCATATGGGGACAGGAGTACTTGTTGTAATCTTTCTTAAAACCCACAAAAGCTTAATTGCTACACACAAGTCTACTTTCTCCATTTCCTTGATTTCCGACCACATTTTTTGCTTTATACACCTGGCTTTTTTAAATGTGACTATGATCTATTCTCTATAAAAACAGCTTTCACGTCTATTTGGAGCACAAGTCTTACGAAGAGAGGCTGCGAGAACTAGGGTTATTCAGCCTAGAGAAAAGGAGGCTGAGGGGAGACCTTATTGCTCTCTACAACTACCTGAAAAGAGGGAGAGGCAGGCATCAGTCTCTTTTCCCAAGTCACAGGCGACAGGACTAGAGGAAATGGCCTCAAGTTACACCAGGGGAGGTTCAGGCTAGATATTAGAAAATTTTTTTCACTGAAAGGGTTATCAGACATTGGAATGGGCTGCCCAGGGAAGTGGTTGAGGCACCATCCCTGGAGGTGTTCAAAAGACAGGTTGGTGTGGTGCTGGGAGACATGGTTTAGTGATGGTGTTGCATTCTGTTTGTTGTGTGGGTGTTTATTTTTCTCAGACTTAGGTTGATGGTTGGACAAGATGATCTTGAAGGTCCCTTCCAACCTAGAAGATTCTATGATTTAATACCTTATGCCTGTGCAGAATATGACAGGTCATTTTTTATAAGCACAGCTCATAAATTTAAAAGTCCAGGTGAGAATGTGGGAGTACGTAGGAATTACCGTTATTAGACTAGACTCAGAAATTATCTGGTCACCTGTCTGTATATGTCTAGTATCAAATACTCTAAAAGACAGTATAGACTCCAGACATCTGCTTTCATAATGGGTCTTAGTCTAATTTCAAATATTTATGCACTTAGTTCTCAAGTACAGTGTTTGACATCCGTTCTAATTTTTGTTGTCATTAAGTAGTATAATTACTCATACTCTGCTGGTCCAGAAAATACACTTAATATTTCAGATGAGAGCAAACCACTGTTTTGAAGAAAGCATTATGTTTTATTTTACTTACTGTTTTCATTTGCTTTTCCTGTTAGTTGGTTTCTGGTTTTGACTATTTTAGAGAAAGATGTCTTCGCTGAGCTGACCATATTGATGCTTAGAATGCATGTAGTGCTTTCTTGATTATCAATATTGTTGGACAATCTGTGTGAAATAAATACAGAATTATTTATTTCCTGCATTTCTTAACAGTCAGTGTCAATTAGCATTTTGTGCTTCACTTGCCTACCTCGTTTGGACTAGGTGAGTGGGTAGAAAAATGGTAACTGAAACTAAATGAACAAGCTAAACAGGCTTGTTCAGTTTTTTCCTGAAGTGAATCACAGCTCAGTTTGATCTTGATACCTTTTGGTGATCTGCAAGCCAAGGTATTTCACTGCTCAATATTTATTTCTAGTTTATCTCAACTACTGGGGACCTGGACAGGCTTGAGAGGTAGGCCCCTGCAAACCTCGTGAAATTGAACAAGGGAAAGAGCAAGGTCCTGCACATAGGTCAGGGCAATCCCAAAACACAAATACATGCTGGGTGGATAATAGATTGAGAGCAGCCCTGAGGAGAAAAACTTGGGAGTGTTGGTTGATGAGAATCTGGACATGAGCCGACAATACGGGCTTGCAGCCCAGAAAGCCAGCCATATCCTGGGCTGCATCAAAAAGTGCAGCCAGCAGGTCAAGGGAGGTGATTCTGCCCCTCTACTCCACTCTGGTGAGACCCCACTGGTACTGCGTCCAGCTTTGGGGCCCACAACATAAGAAGGACATGGACCTGTTGGAGTGAGTTTAGAGGAGTGCTATAAAGGTAATCAGAAGGCTGGAGCACCTCTCCTATGAAGACAGGCTGAGAAATTTGGGTTATTCAGCCTGAGGAAAAAAAAGGCTTTGGGGAGACCTTAAAGCAGCCTTTCAGTACCTAAACGGGGTCAACAGGAGAGATGGGGAGGGACTCTATCAGGGAGTGTAGCAATAGGATGAGGGGTAATGGTTTTAAGGTGAAAGAGGATAGATTTAGACTAGACATTAGGAAGAAATTCTTTACTGTGAGGGTGGTGAGACACTGGAACAGGTTGCCCAGAGAAGCTGTGGATGCCCCATCCTTGGAGGTGTCCAAGGCCAGGCTGGATGGGGCTTTGAGCAACCTGGTCTAGTGGGAGGTGTCCCTGCCCACGGCAGGCGGTTTGGAACTAGATGATCTTTAAGGTCCCTTCCAATCCAAACCATTCTTCAATTCTATGATTGCATTGTTTACATCGTCGATGTTAACTTCCTATCATGCTTAGAATGATGTTTGGTTAAAAAACTATTCCCTTTTTAATCAAAAAGTGAGAAAACTGAAGGATGTTTTTAAGAACCATTTTACTGAGAAGGCAGTCATGAACAGTATAATGGATCTTTGCAAAGTCAAAGTGTCAAGTTTGATATCTGAATTCAGAAATTAAAACAAAGGCATTTAAAATAGGTTTACAACTAATTACTGTTTCCTAGGTAGACTTGTAATTCTTTTATTGAGATTGCTCCACAGTTCCCTTGTAAGTAGTATATTTCAGCTGTTTATATCTTTGCTGATTTTTATCTTTGCTGATTTATATCTTTGCTTATACATAATGATGCAAACTGAAAGTTGGCAGCAATTTTCTGCCTCAGCTTGGGTATTAATTTCTTTAATAAAAGATGTCATGCCAGCGTGGTCAAATTATTTCTGAGAATGAAGTAATGGAAAAATAAATTAATTTCAATATACTAAGAGGACATAACAAGCTTTTAGCTCCTTGTGCCTGATCACCATGCTTTGCAGCTTATACAAGAGAGACAAAACTTTTGAAAAAACTGTGTCATCATCACTGTTTATACCATGGTTCCTTCTTATTCCAGGTGATGAAACTTGAATTGTTATAACCACCCGAAAAGGGAATCCTATCCCTCTCTCATACTTGGTCAAGAGGTATCAAACATTAAGTTTAAACTATAGCAACTTCATCAGACTCATCTTTTTGTTTTCCAGGAGCTATGGCCACGAATAGGTATTATGATGATGTGTTCCTTAAACAAAGTATAATTTGTTTCTAACACTGATAATGTAGAATGGATGCTAATATAATAGAACAACGATTTTAATATATTCTGTGTGCAGATATATTTGCTTAGTTAATCACCATAAAAAATGAGTAGTGAGGGTGCAATTTTTAGACTCTGCAGTACTCTGCCTTTTGGCATGTTCCTGGAAATTACTGTCTCCTGCTTGCTCTTACTGTGGGGACTTTTAAACTCTTTGGTAGTTTTTACACATTAACTGTACTGTCCTTGGCAAGTACAGTATTTCTTATTCATTGCTTTGAGTCAATATAGTTCCGATCTTTTTTTCAGAGATTAAAGTAGAATTAGAATTTCTCCTCTGTATGCAATGTTTTGCTTTTATTAACACTCAGACTCAATTATCATTTTGCTACATACTCACTAGCTGAAGAAAGACAGAAGGTGGAGGAGCCATGTGGTAACTTGACGTGTGTTTCCAAAATTGAAGTCCTATCTCCACCCATTGTTTCACAAGTTGGTAATTATTGTAGCAACCCTTCTGATTAACCACGTCAGAGATACCGAACATTCTAGGAGCCCAATGGTCTGCTCTTACAGACTAATAACAGGTCATATATGATATCCATGTAGTGTTATTGATCAAGTTTTTCACTTGTTCCTTCACACTTTATTGTGAAGCTAAATTACTGACTTTTTAAAAATAGATTTGTATGCTTTCTGTAGCAATTCTTGACTTCGGGCTCCAAGCAGGGCTGGAAATTCCATCATTCAGTATGTTCAGGCCTCTCACAGCTCCTGCCACTGAGCAAACTGCATCACCCTGTAAAGCAACCATGCACCACTAGTTTCCTTACAGATCATATTATCCAGGTCTCTGCAACCTTCATCTGTACAGACTAAGCAGTCAGCTGTTGATGAATTACTATGCAAGCTCAAAGGCTTTTTCTGTAACGGCCATTTCATACTGAAGTGCAGTTAGACACGGGGATTGGGTGTAGGTGACAGTTTACAGCTTTACAAGTGATCACATTGATCTGAATACAGGGGGATAAAACCAGAAACGGAGTGAAAGGAACACATTAGAATGAGGCAAGATTGCAAGTGGAAGAGAAATAAATGGCTTGACAAGAAATCAGTGAAAAAGAGCTACAGAAACTGGAATGGCTCAGCAAGACAGTATTTAGGAAAGGAGGCTGAGCCATCTTGGGTCAGGAAGCCAGTGGAAGGAGGACCTAGGGACCAGTTGAGCAAGGAGATTAGATGGGCTGAATTCTGGTATTGGGAGGGAATTAAATGATTAGGCAAGAAAAGCAGACTGAATGTATGTTGCAAAACAGGAGGGTGACACTCGAAGCTACTGAGCTAAACAGGAAGGAGAAATTTAGACCTAATTGTCTGGAGAAGTAAAAGGTTGAAAGAAGGCAACTTAAATCTAATGAGCAGGTGTGAGATGGAACTGACTGGACCAGGATCCTGTGGTACCTGAGCTAGCAGTTTATGGTGGAAGAGATGAGGGGAACATAGTAGTAGTAGAGCCATTTATCAGGGAGTTCAAGTGCAGTTCTTGCATGAACCTGTACTGGATTAGGATTGTAGATGTAAGTAGGCTGTTGCCTACAGGCCTGCACTGTCATATATTACAAAAATTTTGAGACACAGCGTATGAGGCAGGTGATGATGGGAAGAAAAATGACAGTTCTATGGCTAAGGCAGATAAACGCTGATAAGATGATCTGAACCAGTTTAACTCTGCCACAGAATCACTGTAGTATGCTGCCCCAGGGTAAGTTATCTAACACATTCAAAATTGGCCTATAATTGCATTTTCCCCATTTCCAGAGTATTCATCATGAGATATATCAGAGATATATTTGCAGAAATGTTCTGTGCTACTAAATGGTTGCAGTCAGGTGAAGCTTTCTTTAAACACAGTATTTTAAAAAAATATTTAGCATTTAATAACATTTTTAAATTTTGCATTGTGTATTTTGATGTTGTTCTTTAAAGTCTAATGCTAGATACTGATTACAAGTGAATTTAACATTACAAATGAATGCTAAATAACTGTCCACTCACTCAATGAGTCAGCAATACTGTGATAAAAACATATGAAGCTGTGATATTGAAGGTTGGGTCCTGATGCAGCCTTAATTCACGTTTGTTGGGCAGTTTTAGAGCACTTTCAGGACAGACTTATTTGGGACTATTCCAGAAGGCACACATGCATAATTCAACTGTGACATTCTCTGCAAAAAGGTGTTTTACTAGTGCATGCCTTGGCTTCCAATAATTATCATAGTTTAGATGTTGGTTTAGATCTATAATCTTGGCAGCCAAAAATCTTCCAAGAAGGTACATAGATCATAGAGTCATAAAAACAGGGCTGGAGAGTACCTTCAGGATCATTCAGATGGTCTTCAGCAAAGATGGTATAGAATGAGAGGAATGAAAAAAGCCAAGGAAACAAGGTTATTAATACAGTAAACCTCTTAGTTACATGGAACAGGCAGAAAGATATGTTTCTGATCTACTGTAGAATACATAACACAATGCATAATTTAATGAGTAAAATTCAGACACATGGAACAAAAAGGCTTTTGTAAAATAAGCATAGGATCAATAACAGCAGAGGAGGAAACAGAAAGTAGACCCATGAAGAATGTGAAGAAAATAGTAAAGTTTTAAAGAAATATGAAGCTCATCTCTATGAATATACATAGAAAGAGACAGCTGGCATTCTACTTCCTTTTTTTCTTTTTAAGAAAGGATGTTACTATTACATGGTATTACTATTGCTACTACTTACTAATATTACATATTAATGTACTATTAATATCTGCTACTAATAATTTTTCCTACTAGTTTACTAATATTACATCTTGCTACTAGTAGTTGTTTGTGATACTGCTGATAAATAGTACATTTACATTACTGCTTATGGGGCTTTCTAGTATAGCTCACATCCACTGGAAATTAACATTTGGAACTGAATTCATTAAGTATATAAGGTACAAAATTTTGCAAATGTGAAACTCATCAGGACAGTTGCCCTCATGCTGTATAGGCCAGGGTTTTACATGTTTAGAAAAAAAATGTTGAAAGCTTCTGTAGGTATGTAAATATAGATATGTGTGCATGTGCATACGTAAATACAGAAATACATATGCACATTTTTTACTTTTTTAATACAGAAAAGAAATTAATCTCTCTTTCATAGGAAAAAAATAACTAGTGAAGTTTTATCCCATCCTAGCAGAAGGCAAAAAAAATCATATTACTCTTCAGCCTTAAGGCATAAAGTTGTGTGTCTCTAACCAACGTGAGAAAATTCTCTGTTCCTTCCTACATAGAGCTACACCCTAAGCCACAGCTGAAAGCTCATCCTCTCTGCCTGCCAGCTAAGGCACAGTTTATAAGGTAGGGCAGGATTCTTTGCTCCAGCTCAGCAAGACTGAACCCACACAGTCCATCTTAATGCAGAATATATGAAGATACACAGTGTAACTATTAGGTAAATAATTGTCCAAATTACATCATTCCAAGTCAAATGTCAGCTGCCAAATGCCCTGTTATCTGAAATTAGAGTGATTTTTTACCACAAGTAAAGACATGTTTCCATGTTATTATCACAGTTTAGTTAATGCACTGAACACTCACACGCTAGTTTATCTCACACTAACTTGATGGGAATAGCATAAACAGGCAGCAGAAGTAACTAAATAGTAAGTGTGGACCAAACCTTTAATAGTTGTGCATAGTAGCTAAGCAAAAAGAAGTATAAGCTTAATCCTCCCAGTTCTTTTCCTAAACTTAGTTATGCCATACATTTGACCTTCAGAAACACCTATGCCCTAATCTTTAATTTTCTTATTTATTCATTTTTGTAATCTGAAATTGTAAATCATATGATTTGACTCCTATGACTAGCAGGGTAAATGAGAAGCAGAGCAGTTATGTTGTCTGCATTGTAGTGTTGAAATACCTTTCAGTCCAAGAAGCCCTGCAGTCCTGCAGAAGAGAAGGATGAAGAAAATTGCTAAAAGCAGGCAAGAGATCAAGACATGCAAGTACTGAGTAGTTCTTGCAGGCACATTTTGCAGAGTTTCTTTCAGGCACCATTGAAATTGCCATTTCTCAGATGGATGTTCAACAGGCTCATCTTCTGTGCTGTCTCACAACTTAAAGCGATTGTTCCAACTACAGAGGGACCTTCACATCCTAAGAAACATATGTCTCTACTTTGTCCAAGATCTTGTCAGTAAGGAAAATCTGAAGCTTTTGTTCAAAACAGAAATAAGGCTCGTGTAGTAATATAGCACCACCACAGCCTGTGCTCTCTGTGCTGCTGGGAAGATAATATCTGTGAGGAAAAAAATACATGCCTGAAAAAATGTAGCATTTTAGGGGAAGCAGAACACTGACTCCTACTGTGGATGAAGGAAGGAAGCAAAGTAGTAATTGCAATCTCAGAAGAAAAGGTTAAAACAAGCAAGAAAAGTCAAGGAAAGAGGAGAGGTTCCTACAAATGTAGTTTCAAGTCATAATGATCGTTCCCCAGAAGTTCTAGAGGTGGATAGTGGGACCTCACATTCACAGTAGCAAGTCTTAAGACTTCCAAGTTTATTCAGTTCAGTTGTGATCACATAAACAGTACCTCACTAGTTCAATAAATTTAACTCATCTTCCAAATTTTTGGATAATGTCCAAACTAAAGTTATTCTCCAAAAATGCTAGATAGATCATCTTCCTTTTGAATGCAAAATGCAATCCCACAGTGAACATAGTGCTGACATTTTGAGGATATTTTCACTTGTGCTCTTGGAATTTGCTCTTTTCAGAATTCCATCACTGAAGTAAAATAAAATTGCAATAAATTGCAAGAGAACTCATAGTAAAGTGGAGCAAATGGGAGAACAAAGATGGAAGGGCTCTAAGGTTTGCTTTAAAGCTACAACGTCTCCTCCAACAGCAAGAAATACTTGAACTAACATCCAATCAGAACATAATAGCTCTAGTTTTCCTCCCAGATAGTAATTAATGAAAACAGTGTTCTGAAAAAAAACCTCAAAATGACTGTATGCATGGTAGTGAATTGTTGGATTGGGAAGCCAAAGTAGCTCTTCATATATTGAGTTTGGTTGTCAGTTTTATTTGTTTATTTACTTTTCCAAGGCAATATTAATGCAAACAAGAACCTAGTAGTAGCCCAATCTCTCAATCAACCTATGCCATAAGACCAGAAATTTTACCATGCTTGTGACCATTCACTGTATAGCCATTCCGGTACAGATATCTTACTTATCTACATTCTTACCTTTTGAAGGTAACATTCAGCTTCTTCCTAGCTGACTCTAATAAGTTAACACATCCAACCAGTCTTTAGTTGATAGGATCATCTGGGAAATATCTGATCTATACGGTAAGGTAAGGAGTAATCTGACAGATTACAGAAGACTCATCAACATTTCCTGAAGGAAAATTTGTTCACGATTAACTCTGGAGAGAGTGGTGCTATGCATGATACCATGTTCCATTGGTCTAGGTTTCTCCCCAGAAACTTTCTAGTCAATTGGGGGTGAAAACACAAATAGTGCAAAGCTAATAAACTCAAATTCTAGGGTCATATTTGCAAAAAGGCACAATTAATAATGTTCAGAAGAATAGTATAAGAAGAATATAGTCCTGGAAGAGATGTGGATCAAGTCCAATTCTTGTTATTGGAGGTACTGTGTCACCTCAAAAAATCACAGAATGATATGGAGTTGGAAGATCATCTAATCCAACCCCCCTGCCAAAGCAGGTCCACCTAGAGCAGGTTGCACAGGAACATGTCCAGGGGGGTTTTGAATGTCTCCAGAGATGGAGACTCCACCA